>JARHVA010003133.1:0-327500 GCA_037957365.1 Torreya grandis | reverse complement strand
AAATCATAAAAACATATTTTGGAACCCACCTTCTAAGAATGGATGGGTAATGATCTCAAAAAAAGGGATATGGAACATGTGAATTACCAACTGATATCTAAATGATGAGATTATTGTTACTTTGGATAACCAAATGAAAAAAACATGATTCTAATAAGGAAGGCAAAAAACACCAAGAGGGGAGGAGAATTAGCATAAAATTTATCATTAGAGGGTCTATTAAACCAAGATAACATCATCTTCCAAATACATAAGTAGAGAGTTTCAACTGTAGGATTCATTATGAATGATTTGATAGATGGAATTAAGAAGGATTTGAATGTTAGACCATCTCTTGAATCTAGATATGGAGACCCCTAGGTTAGCAAACCAATCTACACTCTTATTCCCTTCTCTATAAACATAGATAATTGATATTTCATCAAAGTATCTCAAAGTAGTAAGGGTATTTTCCATAATTTTTTTCATAGTTCAATAGGGGCTTATTATTTTATAGGAAATTAATGATGTTAAGAGAGTCTCCTTAAACCATTAAAATTTTAATGTTAAACCTCCTATCATCTTTAAATACCCATAAATTAGCATTTGCCTTTTCAAGATGGTTTTTTTGGATAATGAGAAAGTCTAGATAAGCTACTAACATGTTCCCTTCACTATCCCTTATTACACCACGTCCCCTGGCCTTTAATAGGTTACCTTTAGTTATTCCATCAAAGTTTAATTTATCCCATCTAAGGGAGCTAACTCTATTTAACTATATTTATGTCCAGCTTTTTATATTCCATCTCTAAGATGATAAGGATGAAAAGGTTCTAGTTCAAATGAATGTTATCTTCATAATATTTACCATTTTATGTTTTCCCTATCCTAATCATCTCAACTTTTTCATTGATAACTTCACCAATACTTGATCACACCATATAGAACTACTTTTATTATTTTTAAATATTATTTTGGTTTATCTCTCACCATATAACCTAAAAACTAAGTGGGATGGATATCTTCCAAATCTTATTCAATTGGATACTAGTAAATGGAGAGGACCATTGACTAATGAGCTCTAGCATAGAAGATGATAGAGTCTAACAAACTTCAAATTTATATAATATCATTGATTATATTTTATAATTAAAGTGTAAATGAATCAAGGGATTAAAAATAGACTTGCCTTCACTTTCACAAAGAACACACATGTTAGGGATCATGAATCCTCTTTTAGCCAAATTGTCTTACTTTAAGATTTTGTTTTGAGTTAAAATCCAAAAGATCTTAAATTTTGGAATAAGGTATTTATCCCAAATTAGATCCCAATGGAAACCATTTTAATGATAATTGAGAGCCAAGGTGTACAATAATTTAACACTATAATTTCCATCCTCAGTAGCAGCCTAAACTAACTCATTGCATCTACCAAAATGATTGATGTGATACCATTTGAGGATCTCATTCAAGAGTCTTAATTTGGAAAGGTCATATTGGGAAAAATATTATTAAGTAACGGTCCTTAAATATTTACCAACAAGATTTATTTCTATGTATTCCTTAACTCTTTCTCTCAAATCTCTCTTAAATACTATGTTAAAGTGATCCCAGAGATTGATAAAACTTAAAGCACATTAATTAACCAAGTGTTATCCCAAAAAGGGGATTTTTACCCAAGCATATGCTCCATTCACTTCCTTTACATAATAATTTTGTGTTATCTATAAAATTATTCCTAAACCTAGAACCAATAGGTAAGGCCTCCACTAATAATAATCACTTCACCTTCTTATTGTCCAAGTCTTTTTCCTTAAGAATTTGTTTTCACTGGTTCTCCTCTTTTAAAAGTCTTTAACATTTTTTTGTTATCAAAGATTTATTCATAGTGATCATTATTTAGATCCCCAAATTGCCATGTGGTTTGGGAAGACATACCCTATCCCAAGCTACAAAGGTCATTATGTGTCTCTTTTTAGAACTCGACCATAAGAATCTCTTTTGAATTTTTTTCATTTTTTTCTAAAACCATATTCGGGATTCTAAATATTGATATAAAATAGATCAGTAATATTTGGATGGAAATTTTTAGTAGTTGGATTTTACCAACCTTTCTTATAAGATAGCCTTTCCAATATATTAGCTTATGTTGGAAACTATCAATCAACGAGTCCCATAGATTGGCTTCCATTTTTCCCTTGAACAATGGCATTCCAAGGTAAGAGGTTGGTAGATATTTCACTTTGACAACCTAAAATCCTTGAGATTTTATTTTATCAATACATAAGAGTATTGATGAATTATAAAATACCTTTTTCCATTTTAATACATTGCCTCGATACTTCCGCATAGTCCTTTAACAACCTTTTTATTTATTTAACCTCTATCACAAAAGCCTACCCAAGAATTATTGCATCATAAATGAATTATTCATGAGAAATTGGGTCCACATAAGAATCAGGCTTAAACCCTTTGATTCTACATTTGACAAGAGCTTAGTCAAGACTCCTAAGCACCTCTACCATGATGATGAACTGGTAGGGAGAGATTAGATCACTTTATCTAAGACCTATTTCAGTGGCAAAGAAGATAGAAGGGGATACATTAACAAGGATTGAAAATAATGGAGAGGAGATAAAAATGGATAAAATATTTCTAAATTTGGTTTGGAAGTTGAATCTATCTAGTATTTTCTCTAAGAATCTCTAAGTCACTCTATGTAAAAGCTTTATTCATATCTAGTTTGAGAAAAATCCATTATTTCTTAATTTTGTCCTTAGAATGAATAAATTTTTGAATTTTAATAATGTTCTTAGTGATTTTTCTACCTATAATAAAAGCTTATTGATGTAGAGAGATTATTTGGGGAAGCATTGACTATAGTCTTAAGGTAATAACATTTGTTAAGATCTTATAGATAATGTTGAAAATGTCTATGGGTATGAATTATTTGAAGTTGACAAAACCAATATTTTTTGGAGTTATGAATAGGAAGATATTATCAATTTCTCTAAGACTTTTCCTAGAGGTAATGAATTCACCACAACAACAAATAAATATTTATGAATGATTTCCAAAAAATGTTGGAAAAGGGGAGAAAATACATCTGACCCAAGGGCCTTTTCTATTCTATAACAAACACATCAAAATTTATTTCCTCTATAAATGAGTGAGATAATATAATATCATTGTGATTCTAAGAATTGGTAGAAGGAATGTTATCTGGGATACCTCATTTTATCTCTAGTTTATTGGTGATATTAACCAAAATAAGTTTTTTGTAAAACTAGACTACTTCATCCTTAATAGTACCATTGGATTTAGTGATCTCTCTAATTGTGTTCAGAATTTGATTTCTCAAGGTAGAGATATGGAAGAATTTTTAGTTTCTATCCCCATTTATTAATGAAAGATATTTATATTTTTTGTTTATATAAGAACTCTTCCTTAACTTCTAGTGAGTGGCATACATTGAGTAAATGTTTCTCCCTAGAAAAAAGGTCATGATTCATTTCATTAATCTAAACTTATATTTCCATGTTATATAGTTGCTTCGATGGTATTTTATTATAAGTGAAAATTTTTCCAAAAACTTCTTTTTCCATTTATTAAAATTCATTTTCATGTCCTTCAACTTTCTAGTAAACTTGAACCTGGTTGAGCCTTTCACTTCCAAATTCCACCATTCATTCACTCTCTCTTTCATATCCTACTGTTGAAGAAACATGCTCTCAAATATAAATTGATTTTTATCATTTTTAATTATGTATCCATATTAACCAAGAGAGGATTTTGTTATGACCCTATTCTATCTAGGGAAAGAGAAGAGGTAATTTTTATACGTCAAGATCTGATATATAAAGATTAAAAATCTATAAATTCTAACTTAGATTAATTTTTTACCTATTCTTATATTATTACATGTAAACCTATATCCCCTAATATCAATATATATGAGACCACACTCAATAATGAAATCAACAAGATCCTCCATATTATCTGTGAAATTTTGAGAGCCTCCTTTCTTTTCCAAAGGAGATAAGGGGGTAATTATATATATATATATATATATATGTCATATAATTAAACTCTTTTCAAGTCCTAAAATCCATCAAGTCCCTCCATAGCTTCCTTCTCTTTAAACTAGAATTATATGCATAGTTAATGGATAAAATCCAAGATGAATTGTCTTACTTGCTAGTGAAAAGAATAACAAGGTGATGACTATTTTTGAAAATGAATTATCCTTTGACTAATTAAGTATCCTAGAGAATGGATAATCCTCTAGAAGCTCCATCTAAACTATTTCAAAAAAAATAAGCTTTATTCAAAAATTTTACTTTAATTTCAACAAAATATTTATCTACTATCTTGGTTTATTGAATAAAAAATGATAGGTCTATGATCTTTACTATAATTTTTAACAATCATATGCTTATTGGGGTTATTTAAACCTCTAACTCTCTATTAAATGAATTTCATTTACATATTTTACCCAACCATTTTTTAACAGCTGAGGTCCAATATGATTTGACTATTGGAAATATTGTCATTGATGTCAAAGGTTTAGTATTATTGGTGATAAAGGCTCCATTGCATTTAATGTTGTTTATCTTGGCTAATATGATTTAATATTTATTTAATATTAATGAATATATTTTTGGTTGCATATGAGACAAAATAAGGGCCCATGGAGAAGTCTAAGAGTCATGGGATAAAGACAAAAGAAGGATGGGATGCATTTTCCCATGAAGAGTCATCTTGGAGAATACCAAGAGTCACCAAGTGAAGACAAAAGAGTAAAGGGAAAATTTCTCATGAAGGGACACTTTAAGGAATATGAAAAGTCACCAAAGATAAGAACAAAAGTGGGAAAGATGTTTTTGGTCATAAAGGGTCACCACATGACTTTTCAAATGCTTGGATATGAAGGGTCATCCAAGATTGGCACCATTTTCCATGAGGATTGAAAGGTCACAAAGGGGGAAGTCCAAAGGTCATTCGGAAAGCTATAAATAAAGGCTTGAATATCCATTTGTAAGGTGGATGTGAGAGGTTGATTTGATATTGTAATATCTAGCTTAGAAGAGCAATTGTGAGAGATGATTTGTAATTGTTATATCTAGCTTAGAAGAGCAAAAGTGAGAGAGAGGAAGAAGATGTTGTATTGATCTATCATTTGTTGAGATAGAAACATTGAGAGATAGGTGTGTGGTATACACAAAGGGGTTGGTGCTCTTGTGGGTTGGTGCTCACGAATTATTGCTGAGTTGGTGCTTGGCAAAGAGGTTGGTGCTCCTATGGGTTGGTGCTCATGAATTATTGTTGGGTTGGTGCTTGGAAAAGGGGTTGGTGCTCATGTGGGTTGGTGTTCATGAATAGGTGCTGGGTTGGTGCTCAGCAAAGGGGTTTGAATCTCTTGTGGGTTGGTGCTCATGAATTATAGCTAAGGTTTGTACTTGGCAAAGGGGTATGGTGCTCTTGTGGGGTTCTTCTCATGAATATATTTGAGATTGATTCTCCAAGGTTTTTCCCACATTGGGTTTCCACATTATATTTGGTGTCTCTCTCTATCTTGTGTGATGTTTATTGTTTGATTTTTATTGCATATCTTGAATGATTGATTAAGTGGAATTTGGTTAAAGGAAAGATTTATAAGATATATAATATACTGATTCACCTCCCCCTCTTAGTATATTCCATGCTTAACATTGACTTCCATTTCCCACTTCCTTCCCCATATCTCTAGTTTTGACCTCTTTTTGGTTTGATCTACCTTTTCTCAACTCTCTACCTACATCAGCTAGTTTTTATGCATTTATTATGTCTTATGCTAGACTAATATATAAAGGTTCTCTCTCTAGCTAATGTGGATTCCATTTCTTGATCATTGTTTTAAGGTAAAGAACAAGGGACAACCTCCTTTAATTCCTTAACTAGGTCTTGGGAAATATTGTCCTTACAAGTTCCCCTTCTTCCTTCTCCTCTTAAAGATTAGATACTAAATTCTTCTAACTAAATTTTTCACTTAAAACCTTTTATTTTTTATCTTTATCCTCATTTTATTCCTTTAGAATAATTTATACAAATTTATTATGACTATGCTCTAGACTTATTGGGTGTTTTATAGGAAACTCTTGAAAAAACTTTGAATAATCTAAAAAATATTCCTTTGCTCCTTTATCTTAGTAATTTTTGTAGTTATTATTGTCTATGTCATCTCTTTATCCTAGTTTTATATTTTCCACTTATTTCTTGTCCTTTAGGTTGTTATGTTTATTTTTAGACTCTTTCTTCATCCATACCAAATTTTCTTTCTTTTAACCTGGGCATGACATTAATTCAATCCCCACTTTACCAAATAATTAGAATTTTACTAAAACATTTTCATTGTCTATTTACTCAAGCTAGGATCCATACTTAGAAGAAAGATTTATTGATGAATAAAGGTATTTATATATTGACACATTCACATAAAATCTAATGTATACTAGTCTTATTCTATTTCTAGTCATTGGATCCATTACTATGAGTTGTCTAAAAGTTCTAGTTATTCCAGACATGACTTCATCTTTCAAGTATTATAAAGGCAGACTAGGAAGGCTTACCCATATTGAAACTAAATTGATATATTCCTTATTTATATTGAAACTAATCTTCCATCTTCTTAGAAAAAAATTGTTTCTAAAGAATCATTCGCCTTATAACAAGGTCCTAGCACATCTTTTGGGTTAGTGAAGGAGAATAAGAAAAAACCTTTTATCATAATTGTGATATCCAAATGACCTTTTAATTTTTGATTTATTATTTTTCCATTCTCTAACTACATCAATGTTAGGATATTACCCTATAAATTTTCCTACCAATGCATTATAAATTCTATAATGAGCTCTTTCCACCATGAAATTAGGGATTTACAAGTTAATGCCTTCTCCTTCAACAAGTATTGTCCCTACTTTGGGTGCTTCATGGTGGTTTTTTGTTCTCCTTACCACAATTCTATCTTCTCAAGTTCGTTTTTCATTAGCCACCTTATTTTTACTTTGATATGTTCTATCTCTTAGGTTGGGGGTGTGTGTCCCACCAAGGCCCCTCGTCTCCTTCCTTTTCCTAATTTGCATCAAGCTCATATTTATGTAAATAGAATTCCCACTTGAGGAACATTTTTAAATTTATTTCCATACCTTGTCCCATGATATAACAATGGTTGTGCCAAGTAAGTATTTTTATCATACACATTTCTTAGTATGGGGAGGAATGGTGAATTTTATCAACTCTCTACCCTATTTTCATATTAGTATATATTTTATCACATAATTATTATCAATTTAGGATTAACCTAATTATAACATAATCATATATTTATATTAGGTAGTTGAAGGATTTGACAAGCAATTTTAATAATGTTATTGGTTTATGTAGGATTATTTTTACTCATGTGTTTAAGTCATCTTAAGATGACCTCCATTAGTTGTCATGATCTTAATGATATGTTTTTTTTAGTAATTAAAGGAAGGGGACAAAATTAGCACATAAGTGTTCTAATTATTTTTTAGTATGGGTAGGAATGGTGAATTTAATCAACCATTGTGGGCTTCTCACCCTCTATCCTATTTCCTAGTTGGTTTAGCTTTTGGTGCATGTAACTCCTTATAATTCACCATTGTCTCATAATTATTACCAAATTCAGACTGATTTCATAATAAATTCAAATTATTTTGGATTATAATTGGGTGTAATTAAAATTTCTTATAAAAGCCTTTAACTACCTAATGTAAATACATGATTGAGTTGTAATTGAGTTAATCCTCATATTGGTAAGAGATTTGAGATAATGGTGACTTATAAGGCATTACATATACCAAAAGCTTTGATAATGGCTAAAGATACTAGAGGGTAAAAATAAAAAACCTAATAGAAATACATGATTAATTTGTAATTGGGTTAATCCTTATATTAGTAAGAGTTGTGAGATAATGGTGACTTATAAGGGATTACATGTACCAAAAGCTTTTTTAATGGAAAAAGAGATTAAAACGTATGAATTCAAAATCAATTGACTAAATTCATCATTCCTCCCCCTAAAAACTAGAGGTAAGAAGCCCAAAATATTTGACTAAATTCACCATCCCTCATGTTGTTGCTTACACCACATGCCCCATTTTCAATTAAAAATCGGGACCCTCTTTTTCTTGGTTGATCTAAATATTGCTACATCTGGTATAAGGGACATTTCATATTTGAGGGTTTGCTTAGGAGTGGGATTTTTCATCTTTGTGAGTGGTTAAATCTAGTAAATGTATGTGCTTACTATGATCTTCATGGCTAAATCTAGATTTGAGAACTTTTCAATTGCAAACTTAAGATATTGAATTAATTTCCATGTGCTAGATGTTTTTTCATTTTATAATTTGAATCATCTTTACTCTAAGAATATAATCTAGTCTAAATTTATTTTGACCACTAGGTTGGAGAATATTTAGTTTATTTGAAAATCCTTTATTTATTCTCCATGTAGTTGGATTTTTAGACCTATTTTATGCAAATGGATTGATTTATTGAATATTTTGTGTTCTTGTTTATTATTTTGACTAAGTCTTTCATGGTAAATATTTTTCTATGCCTTTATGCCTTATCCACACATGTAGGTCTAAGTTTCCCATTTTGGCCAAACGTCTAATGTCATGTCAAGCCCTTTCTAAGCTAAGTGTTGAGGTCTAGGATCCCCATAAGTTTTCCTTAGCCTATTTTATTTATTCAAGTCCTTACCTTAGCCATTTCCTTTATTTTATTTTTAGTCTTTTGATCCCCTATAACCTTCCACTTATATATATATAATTATTTTGAAGTTCTAAGCTAGTCCAAAATGTTTCTAAGTAAAAGTTCCCCTATGCTGAAAGATCATGCTACCTAAAATGATCCTAATGACTCAAATTGGTAGGAGATTTATCAAATTCAAATAGTTTCATGACCTTAAAGGACTGATAGGTCACCATGTGGTGACATCTAGGAGCTTGGGAGCTCAAGATGGTAGAGGATTCGGTAAATTCTAATAGTTTTATGGCCCTAAAGGCCTGAGATGTCACCACATGGTCACACCCTAGGAATTTGAGACCATGGAAACAAGATCTATATAGAAACTATATCATAGGACTAGCTCACTAGGATGATGTCATGTGGCATCATCCTATGTACCCATATCATACACCCAAGTTGATGAGGGACTGTCATGTGGCATCCTGATGATGCTAGCATTCCCTTAAGCTTAAATTTAATGGACATCTAGCCATCACCAAATCATAAACCCTAAACCTTTGGGACAATAAGGACATGCCACTTAGCACTTGAGGGATTAAATTTGATGGTCATTCTAAACATCAAAATTTTCAAAGGCTTAAAGATAATGCTTGGTCTAAAATTTCCATCGAGGACTACTTGGATTTGTTTATCTATAAATTTGTTAAGTCTCAGTCTGAATATTATTTTCGAAATACATCAAAGTTCCCTTCCCCGGGCCATTTCACCTTAGAATTAGGCAAGTTGTCTAATATTCCAAAGTTTTTTGGCTTCTTTTCCTAATATATTTAATTTATTTCTACTTCATTTTGGAATTAATGGCTAAGTGTTCATATGGTTTCACTTTTTTAGACTTAGTTGATCTTGTAAAAATGGGTGAAATCTACATTAAATTTAGCTTTAGGTTCATTTGAATATGGATCCCTTTCTGTTAAGATTTAATGCCCTTTTAGTTCCATCTCAAGAACTTAACAGTCTAAATTTGAAATAATTAACCATTTTTATTTAAATGTTTAGGGTTGTTTGTTTTTCAAAAAATTATCCATTTGAATTCAAAATTGGTGAATATACCCTTTTTCTTTTCTCATATGTGCTCAGAGTATTTATGATGCCATGCAGTGATCTTTCATAGCCCTAGATGGCCCAAACCTATTCAAAAATTATTTTTGGCACTTAGCCCATTCTCCAAATTTATCTTAGAGCCATGTGTCAAATTTTCACTTATTTAGGACTTAGCATATTTTTCAAAAAAATCTAGAGCCATGTGTCATCTTTCTACTACTCTATGATAATTAACCATTTTAAATTCAACCAAAAGTATTCAACTCTTTAGATCATTTAGATTCTACTAATTGGAATGATCCTAATGACTTGTTTCCCTGGGTAACTCCATACAAAGTAAAATCCTTTAGGTGAGTGAGTGAGCAGGATTCTACCATGTGTCATGATCCAATGACCCACCACCCCAGGGAGGTCTATACAATCTCATAACACATCAGAGTGTTAGGATATTAGAATGCATCCACTTATCAAGATATCAGAGCCCAGGATCTTTCTACACATTGAAAAAATAATCAAGCAAGTGAGTGAATGAGATAATTCTGTGGAATAATCATGTCTTACTGTAGCCAAAGAATAGTCAATTTGGAGGGTGCAAAGATAGTCTAAGAAGTATACAAGTAGACTTCATGTCCAAAGGGGTGGGCCTAGTCATCAAAGGGTCATAAAAATTAAAATTGAAGCTTATATGGCCCATCATGGCTATCAAACCCTAGGTTTAGTTATATTTTAAATCTAGGTACATAGAAATTCAATGATTGGTTCCTCACCAATAAAGAGATACATAAGGTAAATTTGAATCAATGAGAAAATAATAAGTGGCATATTATAGTGAGTGGGAAAATCTTAAGATTATTTTCAAGTGATCAATAAGTTCCCTACATGGTATTCAGATCATGGTCAAAGAATATCCAGAATTGATAGTGTTAGACCCCAAATTTTGTAGTAATATATTATATGTTTTGGATCTATAGCATGGAAAATCAAGGGTATGATAATAATGTGTAGGACCTTGGAAAGAGAGAGAGAACAAAATGAAAAAGAGTCATGGATTAATGATGTGGAATATATTAGCATGGATGAGTAAGTTTTGGAAGACAAAATATAGAAAATAAGGAGAAATAAAAACTACAGGACTCATAAAAGTGCAAGATTATGACAAGGGTATAAGAAGTGGATACAATTACAAAGTAGTTCATAAAATCTTTAGAGACTAATCAATCATGAATATAATACTAGTTCACAAGAGAGGAGGATCATGAACACAAATATCTATCACAGAGAGAGTATCTAGGGTTTTTAGGCCCAAGTCAAAAGGATTTCATTGTAATAGCTCATCATAACTTCATTTTTTAAAATATTTGTTGGCTTGTCATATTTATTTATATTAATGATGTAACCTAAGAGGGGTTGGATTATGTATAAATACCTCTTAGATTTGTTTATAAAGTGTTGGTTAAATTCATATATATATATATATATATATCTGTGTGTGTGTGTGTGTGTGTGTGTGTGTGTGTGTGTGTGTGTGTGTGTGTGTGTGTGTGTGTGTGTGTGTGTGTGTGTGTGTGTGTGTGTGTGTAAATGGACAAATAATGTTATTGAAATACCTTTGAAATCCTCTGAAATGAAATGAATGGAATTAGTATTGTCTATGAATTATGTGTGTTATATATTTCTATGGTATTAAATGGAAATACCTAGAATGAGTGGAATGAATAAATTGGTTAAATCTAATAGGATGTTTATAATAATAATGACTTATTATAATTAACCCAAGTGCCTAAGTAAATATATTTATCTATCCACCACCACACAATAGAATCAATAGGAATCAGTCTTGACTACATGTTTTAGGTGAGAAAATGAGGTCACTACTCACATGATATGCCAGTACATTAGCTAACTAGTTTTTTATTTCTTATAAGCATGTAACTAGTAATTAACTAAGTGAAACTAAGTATAAGACACCCCAACATTTTTCTTATGTTATCAAGACCCATTTGACTTATTAACATGATGGTAAAAATATGTTCAAGAGGTTTTATTTGGAAAACATTGAGCATTAGATTGGTACAGTAGAAGAGAACTTGATAGTACAGTATATTATACCAAGAGTTTTTATGCACACATGGGTAGAGTAGCATTTATATGATTCTATATATAATATATCATTTGTATAATTACATGCTCACATACATGCTTATCTTTCATTATATGTACATGACCACTCAATAAATTATGGATGGAAAGCACCCTAGTTATTATAGTGTCAAATAACTTTGGAAAAGTTGAAAACTACTTGGACACCTATGGTGGATTTTTGGTGTAAAGGAACACTCAATAGCTACATTTTATAATACATTGTCTCTACATATTATTCTATGGAGGAAGCACAGTTAAAATTCCTAAGCGAACTACATGGAAGGTATCTAAGATAATTTTCTTTAAAAATTAATAAATTTATGGTTGATTCTAGACTTAATAACATCCCCATGGATGGCTAAACTCTCTCATGCATGAGAAATGTGATTGGTGGGGGAAAAGAGGGGTATACATTAGTATGGGATTATTATTATAATATGGAATTCAATCAATTAGAATTGTAGGATCATAATTATGATGAGACCATGTGCAAGGCCATGAGAGGTAGATATCCCAAGGGAAAATGGGAGGATAATGGAAGTGTTGTGAGAATCAGTAGGAAGGAAAAAAGGCATAGTTAGTACTCCCTAATCATAGGTCTATTCCCTTTATTGGTTCATGTATACATGGAAGATGTAGGACAATAATTGATAATAGTGGAACCAATCTAGATAGGCTTGATTCCCCCACCACATTGCATGTTCATACATATAAGTTTTATATAATTCTTATAATAAATTAGAATATTGATAGTGTGGATTCTAAAGCCAAATATAAATTTGAGATTGTAGAATAAACTCTTAAAGTACAAGTTCAAATTGACCTAGTGAGCTAGTGTATTGTCATATCATGTGAGTAGTGACTACCAAAGCTAGTGTACTAGCATTCTAAGAGCTAGTGTACTGGCATATCATGTAATGGTTTTTTATTTACCATTATTTTTTACCTTTCTAGTGTAGTTAAGACCTATGCTTCACCTTGGAATGCTAGGTGGACCAAATATAAGTAGTGGGAAAAATACAAGCCCACCTCTAACTAATCAACCTTCCTTAGTGCCCAATATTTCATATGCTCCTATTGTTACAGGGGCCATGTGAGGTAGTATCAGTGGTGGTTCTACTGGAGGTTTATGAGGATCACAAGGAATTATTGACCCTTTACCATAAGGTTTGGGAGGAAGTGGAGGAGTGCAATCATAAGGTCCACTACAACCACCTAGTCTACCTATAGTCTGCTATGAGATGACACTTCATCTTCATAAGTATCAAGGAATGGCGAATGTATCTGAACATGTTCACAAGTGTGAACTCATTTGGTGGGAATGGAGAATAGTTTCTAGTGAGTGAAAAAAACTCATTTTTTACTACCTTATTGGATCACGTGCACAAATGGAATCAAAAGTTTAATCCTCAATAATCTATTATAAAATATGTACTGTATAAAAATACTTTTCTCTAATAATTTTATATCCCTAAGTTTGAGTAAAAAAGTATTGTTGCTTTAAAAGATATTAAGTGAGATCTCATTGAGAGTGTGTGTACATATGATACTCACTTTAAAACCCTTCTTTCAAATATATATTTTGAAATAAATCATATGCAACATTCTTAATGGTTTTTGGGAAGATTATTGCTTCCTTTTTTATGAGCCTTATCCCATAACACCTTTATTGATCCATGTGAGGCACTATAAGCTACCCTCCATGATGAAGTTTTGGTAAGTATAGATACGATAATCAACCCCTTTATCAAGGCCCAAATTAATGATTTAGATTCTTATCTAGAAAAAATTATGACCAATAATGCTCATGACACTCGTAGTTTCCTTTGGTGTGTTGATTGCAAAGTAAAGGATCATAACAGGAATAATTATCCATGAAGGAATGTTCATGTTGTATTAAAATAGTCTTGTGAAATCTAGAAATAATACCATGATATAAAATGTTTTCCCTTGCTTTAGCATGCCATCTAAGCCAAACTTCCACTCTACTATAAAATATGTGATGCATGTACCCATGATACTAATGATTGTTAGGTAATAAATGAGATTCATGAAGCACATGCATGACGTACATGCCAAAATTTTATATCTAATACACAAGAGACTAGGGGAGTCGATCTTTCAAAGGTTGAGGGTTTATAAATGGATGAGGAGGTGGTTTCTTTCCACCCAAGATATGTTACAAGTGTGGATCACTAGACCATTACCAACATGATTGCATGGTCTATCATGTTTATGCCTTCTATAAAAATGAGCATCAACTAGAAGAATGCCCAAACTTGCATGTTTCTATTACTAAAGAATAGAATGAGAACAGCACTATAATTATACATGTTACAAAAAATCCAAATGCTCATTGGAGACCAAGCCCTACCATTCCACCAAATGGACCCAAGGTAAATATTACTACTTGGAGTGGAACTCATTCCCAACCTATTATTTTAAACCCACCTTCTAAAAAGGTTCAACATGTTTAACATTTGAAAGAAGTGTTACATGACAAAATGACCTTGGTATGGAAGATAAAAGGCAAAATTGAGTTTTTAAAGGACAAGGATGCTACCATGCATGCCAATATGCAAAAAGTTATGATACCCATGGATATAGGGCATGATGAATATTGAGATTTATGAAAGTTATTCCTTAGTGAGGGCATCATCCCCCTTATAAATAACTAGTTATGATAAAAAATGATAAAACCTTCAGAGGATCATCATTTAAACTGTGCACAATGACAAGAGACTCATATTTAACCAAATATATAATGTGACAAATATGTCCTTGTAAATACATCCATTAATCGCTAGATGATCCTTGATATCCTGGTTGACACTAACACAAAGGTTAATGTTCTAAGAAAATATGCCTAGAAAAATATGTGGAGCCCCATAATGTAACCTTCCCCATATGTTTTTTTCATGGCCAATAAGAATCACGTACTACCTATAAGCATTCTTAAATATTCTACCATCGACATTCTGGGTGTCATGTTCAAGAGTGATTTTGAAGCGATTGAGCTTGCTTAAATTGATGACTTACCTACTCTTTTGGGTAGACCTTGGTGTTATGCCAACAATGTTTTAGATTAAGGTAAAAATAGGTTTTGAAGGGACCCCAAAACCCTGAACAAAAGGAGAAAGATAAAATAGAAATGTCCACAGGCAAGCCAAAAGCCTACTTCACCAAAGTAACAAAACCAAGATACAAAGACCAAAAGCTAACAACGAACATCCAAAGATAGCCCCCAGGTTTTATAGAGACCTGGAAACTCCATAGTAAAAGTTCAAAAAACCAGGTACCAAGACCAAAAAACACAACCAACTAGCAGAACCAACAAAAAGAACCAGGAACTATTCTTCTAGTTCCAATATCATCTTCACTGCTTCCTTACCTTTTGCAACAGTGTCCTGGATGGTAGCAGTCGCCTGCGTAGATCCCTCTTGCATTGCTTTCTTGCTTGAGCTTTGTCTAGTTCTCTTGCTAGGCCCCTCCAAAGTTTTGATTTCCTCATTTGCTCTTTTTCCAATGTTTACAGCAGCAGCACAAATGCTAGAGGTTACCTCCTCCATCTTTATTTTGCTTTCCTTTATGAGTTCCCTTAGGTTGTTCTCATACTCTTTGAGTTTTATGGGAATATCCCTCATTTGCTTTTCCATGTTATTGATTTTGTTCCAAACTGCCTCATGTTTACCCTCCATTATTTCCATTTTCCTTTTGATTTCCATTATCTCCTTATACGTCCATAAATCGAATTGAAGGGTAGCATCAGCTTTACAATTGGCCAATCTAGTAGGTTCATCATTCTGCCTTTTATCGCTCCAATCTTTTGTGTTCTTTTTAGGACTACTTCCAACTTCAATATAATCCTTCGTTTCTATTCCTTTATTTTAGCAGAGCTTACATTTTTGTTACTTCCTTTACTTGAGCTCCCATTTCCAATATTTGGTTAGCAACCTGAACTAGATTTTCCTTTTCATTAATCGGATCAAGGTCCACAGCAAGATCATCTAGATCTTTATCCATTTCCTCAAACACTTGTTGGTTTTCCTTAGACTCATGGTTGTAGTTTTCAGACTTTTCCTCTATAGTGACTCCTTTCTCATTCTTTTCTTGCACTTCTTCTTCCTCATTGGAACTTGATTGCTCGCTTTCTGTTCCTCCTTCTTCCTCCATACTCTCCTCCCTAGTGTTTATGCCAACAATGTTAACATACATTTTAAGAAGCATTTTATCATCTTTGATAATGACACTCAATGTGTGGTCATTCTAATAAATAATGATTAAGGACTTCCCTTTATGGAGACTATTGATGTTGATGATGATCTTAACACAATTTATAACATCACTACCTAAGGAAATGAAAATGTGGATCCTAATCTGATCAGCATCTTACAATAGGAAAATGCACAATCCATTTCATAAACTACCAGTATTGATTGAAACTAGTGGGATCAAGGTGCATATGATATTACAAATCATGTTTGTGGTGTCTTTAATGGTTGATTAAATTCTTCCCATAAGGTATCTTAGTGTTGCAAAAATGTTTGCCTCATTGGTCTTCCACCCTTAAAGTTGGACCATGCACCTCGATTGCATGGTTAAACTAAGGTTAGGAATATTTATAGTAATTGGAAGAATATTATGTTAATAAGGATGAATGTTTGTGTATGCTCAATTTTTTTAAGGAATAAATTCTTGATGGTGTTCTACTCATCAATACCAATTGCACACATGGGAACAAATATGTGTTTCCATGCACTATCACTTCCACAATGACAACCACATTTATGCCATTCAAATTTATGATGATATTGCTTTTCTATAAGACCATATAAAAGCCTATAATAGACTTTAGAATGTCAAGGTAACATTTTCACTAGAACTTCTATGGATTCATATCTTTTATTGTACTCTATGTGCCTAGGATAGGGTGTGGTACATCCATAAATAAAACCACAGGGAGGTGGATACCTATAATCACATGACACATGGTCAATTTATAACATTTTAATTTTCTTTTCCAAGAATTGATTTACATTTATCCATATAACTAATCCATCAAGTAGTTGTAGGAGATCAGACACTAGTTAAAGACCACATATGACACATGCACGATGTACCTAAGGATAACCTAGCCTTATTTTAAGAACCCAATACTCATATATTACACTATTAGATTATAACACTCAATATAAACATTCCTATCAAGAAAAAATACATAAGGTAAAGAAAAAGGTTATGTATCGGGTTGATGAGGTTACTAGTTTAGATCCAACAGAAAAAACATTCAACCACTTACATCTGTATACAAATTATGGAATACATGATGTCAGGGATACTATGTAGTCTGACAAGAAACCATATTCTACACCACTCCAAACAATTTAGCATAATATTGGTGTAGACACCATAAATTTACACCATTTTATTACTAATGAATGTGTTTTACCAGTTTCTATCCTTTTTATGCTAGTTAATGTAATTTTATCATTTATCATCTTATATTGCATAATCAACCTAATTAATCACCTTTTACCTAAGTAACTAAGTAACCATCCCTAAATCTAGTAAAATCTCCCTAAGCTTATTAGAGGTAAGTTTTTTTAACTCCTTAATAACTTATCCCTTGGGCCTCATTAAAAACCACCCTACACTAAGTTTAATCTCATAATTTGGAGTTATTGGAAAAAACAATTTAAACTTGGACTGGATCGATACCAATCCCCATGATAAAGATTGATCTTATTAGGATTGACATTGATTTATACTCATTTTGTCCTCAGGCTAAAGGATCCTAAATTTGCACACTAAAATGCTAAAGAAATTACACTAGAGTATTATGGAAGAACACCATCCCTCTTTTAGCCCATTTATACTTAGTCTAAGGTCAATCACATCCCTATAAATGAGATATTTTCTACATCACAGGAAGCAATTTTAGAGGTAAGTATGTTGTCTATTTGAGTTCATTCTAGTTATTATATTATTTGTTTAAATTATATTTATCATCCTTAATCTATTTATATAAATTAGTAATTAGTCCTTAAGATAGTCAAAATCTCTTAAAACCCACCTATAGGCCCCATTTGGAGTTTTATGTATCCATTATTAGGATCTATAATGGTTCTTTATATGGATTGACATCAATTTTAGAATCAATACCAATTTTGAGATAATCAGCATTGATCCTTGTGTTTTTATTTCTATCTGTAACCTGAGACTAGTTTAGCTGTCCTAAGTGATTCTAATTTTCTATCTCAAAGTCTTGAAATCATGAATTTCTATGTATAAATGACCTTGACTAGTGTTATACATGAAATTGTTTCAATATATGACTTACCTATAGTTCTTCACCCATTAATCACTGATCAAAGTGACATCTCCTTTCATTTAGGACTTTGTGCAATCATCTTTACCCTAACTCTAGAAACCATCATCGAGTAACTAGAAGTAATTCAAGAACAATAAGACTTATCTATAACATATTAGATTGAATTCCTTGATAATATATATGCATTAGATTAATTTATTTCATTTTAGTGTCATATCTTATCATTATATTATTCAATTGATTGCATAAAATAGTGGCCTGACATCCCTCTAAGGAAGTGTATCACTTCTTATAACTAATCTTACATTAGGTAATCCACTCATATATCATATTAATCCAAAATTTTCCATGTTATCTCTTATGTTTAGGTAGTCCTTCCTAGCCAAAAAGGATCTCCCACCCCATTAGATCAATGGTGTACATCCCACCATAGGTATTCCTTTGTAAACCCTATATCATTTCTATTTTTAGTAAGTTTATTTTATTAGGAAAAATGAACCAAAAAATACTAAAACATTTTATCATGCCTGATGGGACCCCTAAGGTCTCATGATATTTCATTGTGAAATCATTCATTGTTTACATTTCTTGATTATTTGCTTTCATTCAAAAGAAAAAAATACAAAAATTATTGCTTTCCTTTTTAAAGTTTAAAAAGAATTTCCTTCATCCTTTGCTTGTTTAGATAATCCACATAAATTAATCTAGGTAGATTAATACATCATTATAGTCACACTTTCTCACACATGACCAAACCAAAGTAATCCTAAAACAAGCATCAAAACATTTTCCTACTAAAGGTGGACCAGCTTGGATTTCATCACCAAGTGGAAAACTGAATTGGTGTAACAATTGAGTATAAAAATTATGGCAAAGAAGTATAAAGGTAAAGCACCTAACACCCTTATCACTATGGTGTATTAAGTAAGGGGGTAGGCCCTACTACCAAGCCATGTACTTCCTTATAATATGAAATTAGGCCTCAATGTACATTTGTGTATATAGAGGTTCCCATCCTTAAACAAAACCCAAAACCATCTTTAGAATACTTTTTCTTAGTACTCTCATTAACCTTTTTCCTCTATCACATTCTAAATTTATTCTCATAAAAAATAAAAATAAAAAATTAAGCACATTTAGTAGTGTATGCATTTGCTTTCACTAAAATGAGATAATCAAAGAATATTATGTGCCTTTACATTTTATTTCCTTATTTCTTTTTGGTGTTACATGGTTTTGATGTGATATTAGTTTCTAAAATAAACTAAATATCCTACCTCATCCTCATCCATGGAGAACACCCAAAGTCCTCCCAGCTCTCCTAAATCCATGGGGGAAGGAATTCACTAGTTTTATATGTAGGGAGACCTAGAGTTTGCTAGTATATTGGATAGTAATCTAATTTCCCTTAATCATTACCTTAATACTTAATCCATACATATTCTATTTTCCCCTCAAACACAATCTTCTATAATTATTTTTGGCATGCCCGTGAAGAAACTAAAGAACTTACTATATCTATGGTTTCCTCTCTCAATAGTCCTCCTCAAATGTGTTCTGATACCAACATATCACAACCCTTGAATAATTCACCCCCACTGGTATCTAGTAACCCTTCTTAAACTATCACCCAAGCCCAAAACATTACTACACCTCAACTTAAACTTACTCTACTACCCACTAATTCACCCAAAAACTTAGTAATTTTAATCCTTGAAACTCTCCCACCTATACAAACTAGCATAGCTTCTAATCCTTAAACCTAACCTTTATAACAAGTCCCTTAAGTTAGCCTCTTTAGTAGTATATCCCATTGACAACTCAATACATAAATCCATCATAAACCCTTGGATCCACTTACCTTCACTCATCCCCACAAAAATTATACCATTTAAAGTCCCATAGTATGTGGTAGCATCCCAACCTATCATAGCCACTTGTGTTGGTTATCCCTTGTCCCAGCCATTTTCTACTTTATTCCCTACCTATCAACACCCACAACAAAATGTCTTAAGGGGTATTCCTCAATATAATACTTAGTTTGACCTTATGAACACCGTTATTAATATGATGGAAAATATAGAATCCTCTACCTCCATGTAAAAAAATATGCTTACATATGATCAAATTTGTAATGAACCCATTAATCTAGATGTCCATATTAGGCCATACCTGTCGCAATGGGAACTTCTAAATTTTATGGAATTTCAAAATAAGGAAGATCCTCGGTAATACATTAGACTATTTAGACACACTTATTATCTCATATATCCTAATGACACTCTCCTCCTAAGGACATTTCTCATATCATTAGCTTGACTAGCCTTAGATTGGTATAACTCTATCCCTTAACACTTCTTGTTCTCTTTTGGTAAACTAGCCCAAATCATTTTAGAATACTTTTTAATTAACATCGCAAGTGACCATGACCAACCTCTATGCCACTAGACAATTATATGATGAGTCCATTGCCAATTTCTTGGCTAGATGGAAAATTTTTATAAACCAACTTACTTTCTCCCTTCCTCAACTAGAATTCATCAAATTATTTGTGAGATCATGTGCTAAGTATATCTCATCAACATTACAAGTTCAATAATTTAAGACTTTTTATTAAGCCTTTTCCATGGCTTGTAAACTAGAAATTCAATCCTTAGAGGAAGGAAATGTAAATTTTTGTAATAATAACCTCAAACTCGATCCCTCCAAAGGGACTAATAATACCAAAACTAAAGGCACTACTAACACTATTATCTTAAAATCAGCACCACCATAGAAAAAGATCCAATCCAAATCTTCTCCTCCAAAATGAAACCATAAAAACATCTAACATAGTTTCCTCCTTAGTAATACACACCCTTAGGGAGTTGTATGCTTCTATTTTATACAATCTCTTAAAATCCTATATTATCGAGCTTCCTCAAGTTAGAACCCTTGATGATTCTAACCCCAAGCCTAGTTGGTACAAATAAAATGACTTATGCATCTATCATCATGTACCTGGTCATGATGTTAATAGGTGTCGGTACTTCAAAGGTCTAGTTCAAAACCTTATCAGCCAAGGGGAATTGTAGTTAGATAATCCTAATGTTCCACCTAATCAATCCATAGATATATTTAGGAAACCATTCTCCAACCATTCTACATCTAATTTCATAAAATCAAACTCAAGATGCACTTTAGATCATGAGACTCATGTGATAAGTACAATCCATGATCAAATTTTGCTTAAAGAAGTTGGTAATGCTTTTGATTCACCTTCTAAAATAGTTAGGATCCCAAATAGCCTCACATGAGATTTTTCTAAACCATTTGAGCTGGCTAGATCTATTCCTAATTTTTACTTTGTTTTTTTGGATCTCATTATTTGGGATCCTCTTGAGGAAATTTTACTTAAGCCTATTCAAGGTAATCAACCAAAAACAAAGGATGAGAAATATATTAAGAAAGATAATTTTTTGGATATACTAGAAGATATTCATGCTACTCCTTTAGTTGCTACAACACCTTTACATAGCATACCCATTCCCTCTAGCTTACTCTCTCTTGATATGTCTGCTACATTACATCGACCAACTCCAAAACTAGCCTCCCTTGTAGCTTAGGCTAACCCAAATATTATAAAAAGAGAACTAGCATAAGTGTTTCAAGAAGTGGAAACAAAAACCTTGGCTCATCATGAGGTAAATTCTTACAACATCCATCAATAATAATTGAGCTCCCTAAAGAGGATATCCCTACTACTTTAGACCAAATTCAAAAAGGTAAAATGGTTTTGCCACCAATTTGAACTAGAGAATCCATATTAGGACCTCATACTTTGGTGAAACCAAAAACCACCATTATGTAATCTTATTCTAAGAAGAATAAACCAATACAAATGGGTCTTTTCATAGTAATAATGCCAATACGTATTCCCTTAAGTCATTATTACCCTCAAAATTTTAGTGTAAGGTCTTATTCCAAGCATAAAGTACCTTCTATGGGAAATATTTAAACAATCAATTTGAGGAATCAAGACATGAAAGCAAGTGTATCTCCCATGCCAATGCCTCATAAGGTATAAAAACCCAACCAAGATCCATTATGGGAGTATTACTCTAATATTCTTGATCAACTCCTTCAAACCTCCCTTATGACACTACCACATATAAAGCCTATTAACCCTCATACTCAAAAATTGAAATGGTATAGGGAAAGGAAGAAATGTGCTTACCATCAAATAATAGGACATGATACTAAAATTTGTAATGTGTTAAAAGTTGCAGTCCATATTAGAATATGATGATCTTTTAATGAAACATTTGGACATGATTATCCTCATAATCAAACTACTAGCGTCACGACCACCATGGGAACTAGTGAATTATCAAGAAGGTCAGAACAAGATTCAAAAGAATATATAACCTCTAATGAAACTTAGTATCTATAACATCCCCATTGGGATCTACTTATAATAATGTGATTTTTTTAAACAACATATTATTTCATTATATTTCACCATGAGAATCTAATTAGTGATCTAGATAAAACACTCTAAGTATGTTAACCATAAAATAAGCAAGTAACATCTACCTATTATTGATCACTACCATCATATGAAACAAAACATAATTGAATAAGGAAAGCAATTACAAATTTCCATCTACAGTGGGTACATACATACAGACATTGTTGTTAATGTACAATGAGTAAATAATTACATTTCATCAAGCATAATGTTTCAATAATAATAAATACAATACAAGATACAAGGCTCCATAGAGCATGAGTTTCTCAAACTCTAGTATCTATGGTAATATTAAGTTTAGTCTCCAAATAACGTATTATTTTGGGGAGGGAGAGCATCATCTGAGCACTTTTTCACACCAACCATGGACCATCAATACCCCACACCATCCCCCATCAGGAAATGGCCCTCCTTTCATGGATGAGTAGATAGTGATGGTGCAATAATATAAAGAGACAATTGTTAGTAATTTTACCTATCAAGGTCAAATCACTACCCCTATCATTTGAAACTTTTCTAAATTAAGTCATTAGCCCTTTATGCTAGTTAAATCAAGGAATTGTAGCCTAAAAATGCAATTTTTGAGCAAAAAATGTCAAAAATGGATTTTAAAAGGTTATTAAATTGTCCAATTTATCTTTGATAATGTTAAAAATCATGAAAATAGCCTATGTCTAAAATTTCAAGTCATGAAAAGGTGTTTTCATGTCTTAATAGCCCAAAAAGGCCCAAAATAGCCCACACATGCTAATTTCTAAGTTTAAAACATGAAAATAGTTTATAAAAGTCTAAATTTGAATTATTGGCATGTTAATATTCTAAAGACTTATTTTCAAGTGGTGGAAAGTGAAAGTTCTCTTTTAAAAGGCTAAAATAAGCCTTTTTTCTTCATTCTGTAAGTAACAGTACATACAAATTCCATACAGATAAGGTAGGAGGAGTCAATTTCAAGGAATACTCAAGATTCATAATACATTTCATGGAAATTCATGGACATATAGGCCCTAAACCAATCCTCTATTGGTACTTTACTTGTTGGCATAAAGGGACCTACCTGTAGGTTTTATGATGGTATAATCTGTTGAGGAAGGGTATAGCTATAAAATTTGGGGTGAAAAAACTAGACTCAGAGCGATCCCAAATGGTCTAAGTGGTTTCTAAATTGGATTATCTAGGCTCATGAACCATTTATTTGAAGATAGGTCAATTTATACTGCCTTTCAACTAGAAAGGCAATCAATTTTCTCCATTCTCTCCTCACCTGGGTAGAGTTTTAGGGAAATTCAATTTATTCCAGGATAATGGGAAATTTGTATACCTTTATATGTCCTTTTGAATCTATTCCCCATGCAATTCAAGGTCAAACAAAGGTCACAAACTCAACTATTTAAAGAAAGAGTAGTATGAGCTTCAAAGGTGAATTGTATGGTCATGGAAAGAGATGGTAGCTTCAAATTTTTAATAAAGTTTATTAGCAGGGCCTATATCATGTTTATCAATATTTTTAATCATAATATCTCCAATTTTCATGACCATTAATCCTATCTCCATGCTCTCAAAATGCTTGAGGAGGCTCATATTAGCATATGTTAAGGTTTCTTTGTAAATTTTAAGGTTTTTGTAGAAAACAAGGTTTGGATTTGACCCACTTTCTCTCCTCCAATGATTTTCATAGTCATGTGATGATATGATGATTGTTTTGTGTTTTCATATGAACCATTTTGTAGTTTTTCTCATACTTCTTTATGCCTCTTTCCACCACCATCACATTCATCCCCATCTCACTGCCATTCTCAACCATATCATTGTGTTTTCACCTTCATTCCACCCTCCATCATATGTTCTCATCATCTTTCCACTCTTATCACCCTAAAACCACACCTCAATATCCATATTTTCATTGTTAAGGAAGGCCAAAGGTTAATGAAACGTGCTACATGATCTAAAGGAGAATATAGGCTAATTGAAGCATCAAGTTATGGTGAAATGACCCCCTACAATAGAGTTTATACAGTCAAAAGGTGAGAGATGAAGGTTCATTTCCTATTTTAAAGGTGAAGGAAAGTTCCTTGAATGCTAAGCAAAAAAAGAGACCACTAACATAGGAGAACTAAAATTTTGATAAAGAACCATTAAATCATGAAGAGGGTAGTTTATGGGCCATTCAAGGTGACATACAATCATGATAGTGTACTTACAGGCATGTGCCTTATGGAAAAATCCTACAAAGATCCTACAAGCACTCACAAGCTCAAGAACTAGTTGATCATAACATATACATAGTAGATGATGACCTTATGATGGAGGATATTCGGGCATATCACAAACTTCAAGAGGGTCTTTATGGAGATAAAGTTACCTATAGCCTTAAGTTCACCTATATGTATGTGTCACATTCCCAGGAGGCCTAATTGTATATGTTTTAGATCTCAAAGGGTTTTTTAGAAAGTGAGTGTGTAGTAACAAATACAGGCTTATTTTGAAATAGACTTCCACATGAACAAACATGGATTTTTCAAGTTTCCAACAAACCTAGAATCAAGGAAAAGTCTATACAGGTCAATGTCACAATTAAGCATTAAAGGAAGGCTTAAATCTATTGGGTTTATGGTGAGATTATTTAGTGAAAAAGGACTCATTGAAGTAAGGAAATGACCTAGATGAGGTCAAAGATCATAAATAAATTTAAAGGGTTTCTAGTACTAAATAAAGCACTAGCTACATCTAGAAACCCTATCTATAGCCTATATAAGATCACCTACAACCTTTCCCTAAGAAGCTATAGCCATGGTAGTAGGATGAATCAAGTGAAACCCTAGGTTAAATTTTCAAAATAATGGAATCTTTAGTTTTGATTGGGAATTATAAGAAGGATGAAAGTATGCTAGTAGTCCTTGGAGGTTTTTGGTTTCAACACCAAAGCACTTCAAATTAGTTTCATGTCCACACACTCAAGGTAAGCTATAGCTAGGTAAGGGTTTGATGACCTAAAAAACCTATCAAAGAGGTTGAGGGAATAAGCATTGCCAAATCAAGAAGTAAAGTGGCAAGGTTGATCTCATCCAAGTTCATGATAGCAAAGAAAGGGTAGGTTTCTTTCCAAAGAAGGTACCCTGTAGCCCAAGTACATTCTCTTTCTACAGGCCTATGCCACTAAAAACTTCCACCTATAGTAAAATAATTTTGATCACTTTAAGAAGATTTTTGATCATCAAAGTAAAATCAAGTATGAGTTGGAATTTTCATGAAGTGATCAAAAGGGATCAACTTAATGACAAGCAAAACCCACCTACATCCACCACAATTTCAAGCTACAACTAACCCTAAGCATGCTACATCAAGGGCAAACATCATGATCTTGAGAGGAATGGAAAAATATAAAAGTGTTCTAAGCTTGTTTTGAGATCATTTTGGTAATTCATAAAATCCTCATGCTTCCATCACTTTAGACGGGCTCTCCAGACACTCACACAAGTTCCCAGTCTATACAAGGACTAATGAATACAACATACATAGGTAATTATTTTATTTTTCTATAAAAACCAATACTTGGTGATTAATAGGATAAACCAAGGAATGAATAACAACATGAAGAGGGTTATGAAAATTATATGGATTTTTAAAACCCAATGTAACCCTATAGGTCTAAGAGGATAAATGAACTACAATAAGCCACCCAAAGAGCCACCTATAGCCAAGTAGGTTTTGAGTCAATTCAATAGGCCTATCAAGGTATATGAAGAGTATGCCTCAATCTAGGGTTTGAAAAATATACTAATGTAACATTTAAGGTATCAAATATCAAGATAAAAGTATAAAAAAAGACTTATGGACACTAAATACACCTACAGGCCTACCTCTAGGCTCTACCTAGCAGGTTTGACATAACAATTTCAAAAGAAACCCTCCTAAGAGCATGAAGATTTTTTGAATGAGGTAATTATGAGATGGATATCCCCAACATAGTTTCAAGGACAAATGGACATTCAAGACCAAGAAAGGCTTACAAAGAGATATAAATGTAATCAAAATCATGCTACCTTCAGCCATCATAAAGAGAGATTAGAGTCATAGTGATCACAGAGGGTTAAAGGATGCAACCCTAGGCCAAGAAAGTAACTAAGCTAAATAAGTGAACTAGTTAAGAGTTTTTGAGGAGGAAGAAGTATCATATATTTTTTGGAGGCTTTTAATCACTAAATCAAACACCACTTACAGCCAAAAAAAGCAACCTATAGTCCTTCTTAGCCTACAGTTCATTCATAATGAGCTTAAATGCAAGATTATCAAGAGAGAGGGTTTTAGGTTTCAAGATAGTTATGAAACTTATTTAGACTTTTTTAATCATCATAGACTCCTATATTTCACATTTAACCTTATTAAGGTCTAAGTCTTGTACTTGGTCCGTACAAATGTGGCAATGCAAACATAGTCATTTGAAGCAAGCCTAATTTAAGGGGTTCCTAATGAGTTATCCTATACAAGTAAATGAAAATTCATAATAAAAAACTTAATAAAATCTGATGATACAATTCCAAATCAAGATTTAAGATGACATTACAAGTACATTATACAAAATATGTCATTTTTTAAGCTTATTTGCCTTGTTTGAGGGTTTAAACATGCTTGAAAATAGGGGTAGAAGATATTTCCAAATTATTGAAATGGAATTTTGAGATAAATAATTATTAATTTAGAATTTGAAACCTCCAAATACCATGAATACACCTTCATTACACCAAAACTCAATCAAATATGTACATAATCTATGCATAGGGGGTCTATTTTGAAGGAAATTAAGGATTTCATGAGCTACAGGGAGAGTTAGGACTTGAAATTTGGTTCATAGGGTCATAATTACTTCAATAATATTTTAAAAAAATTTAAATTCAATTTTATGAGTAGAGATACTTGTTGTTTTGTGACAGTCATCAGCATGTCTGTTTGGGATCACCATTAGAGTAGGCATCGTTCTAGAGTGCCACAAAAGTTTATAAGCTCAAGTGAAAGTTTTAAAATCATGGAATTATGTTTCTAAATAATAATAAAACCTTTAAATAGTTTTAAAATTCCAAACTATATTCAAACCATGCTCATTCAAGCTTTTGCAAGCAAACAGGCATATAGGCGAAAAGGGTTTTTTTTAATTTTAAAGTAAAATATACTTTCAAAGTGTTTTATAGCAAGGTAAAATTAATATGATTATTATTTTAGGATTTTTTTATTATTTTAATAATATTTTTAATCTTGGTGAAGATTTTCACTTTTGCAGTTTTAGACACCCTTTCAAGCCTCTTGTTCAAACGCTCATATTGTTTACCACGTGTGGAGTTTAGTTGAACACTCTTTGTATGATTTTATTAACCATATTTAATTATAATTAATTATAAATTTAGATAATTTAATTTGATTTTCTTTATGAACAATCATTAATAGCATAGGAAACCCAGAATGCAGGTTAAACCCTATAGGCAAATTTCCTCCACGTGGTAACTTTTCATATATTTTGCATGGGAACCCAATATTTCTAGGGACATTAGGTGGATTATTTTATATGAATAAATGGAAATATTTTTTTATTTTTAGGTCTGTACTTCGTGAATCATCATTTTAAATATTCAACTTTAAACCCCTCCTAAACCCTCAAAACACTAGTTTTGTAAAAAGTTGATTTTCTTGCCATAAAATCATCATGGATCAACCTATAAACTTTTTAAACATTAATTAAACTCATATATTATTGTATAAATGTAAATTTTATGTATGGATCTATACAGATGAGGTAAAAAATCTTGTTTTTTATATAATAAAGAATGTAAAGTGATGTACAGAGTAGTTCAATGGAATATAATCAATGGATATCGATGCCTGAGACTTTTTATTCATAATAAAATATTTATTTGATCATAATTCATCCTATAATTTCTCATACTAACTCAATCAAAATGGCCAGTCTATAGAAAAATTGAGCAAAATAGGCCTAGTCAATAAAATTGACTGAATGGCAAGAGTTTTTTGGTGGAGGAAAGTTTTTCTAGATCTAATTCATTGTTTTTTTAGGTTTCATATATCTTATTATATTTTTACTATATTTAAAATTCACATATTATATTTTAGGCCTATTTGGTCTAACAGACCTTATTGGTCAAATGGTCAACTTGAAGTTTGGCATTGAAATAAGCTAACTAGGAGTTCAAAATGAGTTTTCATTCCAATTTTATGCTATTTAATGGATATTAATTTTATGCTATTTAATGGATATTAATGCACATATTCATCCTTTAAGGTCCATTTTCATGCAAGGTGGAGTTAGTTGGAGTTGACTAGTCAAATCTTATCATGCATCTTCCTTGATTTTCATGCAAAGAGGGACATTCTCATGTTTCAAATCAGCTTCCAAATCAATTAAAGTAGAGTTATTCATCCAATATTTGGCATATAAATCCATGGATGAGGAGTATTTTACTTATCAAATGGGTGCCACCACCTTATTCCTATGCCAAGATTGAGAATCATGTAATTTTCATGGAGTTTTGAGTTTTTTGATGATTTGTTTGATTATTATAAAAGGAGTTAGTCTTTGGTTAACTAACCAAGAATAATCCTTATTTCCTTTCAACACAAAAATTTTTGGAAGTTAGGTTTTAGACATATATATTGGATTTCTCAAGCCATTTTTCATAATTATTAGTGCTAAAGAAGAAATTGTATTCTGGACCATACATCAATAAAGGAGATTTTTTTTATTTTTCATATGAGTTTTAACAAAGAATAGAGAGTAATTTATTATGTATCATCACATAAGTGGGATTATATCCCTTTTTGGTAGGTCCCTTCCTCACCTATTTCTTTCTATCTCACCTTCTATAGGTTATTTGAAGAGGTACAAAAGGAATTTTGTAATCCAAAATTCTTTCAATATTTCATCTAAAATACTTATTCTTAGGGGAAATCTAGGACTTTTTATTGATTTATATGAATTCATTAGTTTCAATATATTCTAAATGATATAATCAATTCAGGTGCATCACCCCATTAGATAGGATTTCCCTTCAGCTTCTCCTTCCCCTTTTCATCCTAAAATAATAATAATTTAGTTTTAATAGATAAATCTTAAGGGAACCAACCCTCTCTGGAGGTTCTTCTTAGTATAGAGTCACCCACACTTTGAGAAGTTCTAATTGTATCAGCTAGAGTGAGGGTGTGTTTTTCACATCTTCAAGTAGGGGGCACTCTAGAGTGATAACAACAAGCTATTACCCATGTGTTGTAATATTTATAATACATGATGTGTACCATAAAGAAAGTACATTCTAATATTATATCTCAAAAACATGTAAATCATACATATGAAATAACAATGTCTAACAAACATTATTTTGGCCAAATTTTTCAATAGTTATTGATCTTTAAGATCAGTCAAATTCATACACACCACTTGATCAGATTACCCTCATCTGGCATTAATGATTTTAATAAGCTAGTGAAGTTTATCTCACTATTTACTTAGTACTAGCAATATGAGATTTAGTTAATATAAATATAACCAATAGATTCATACATATTACTTCCTACTAGTAAGCATCAAAAATGCTAAACACAAGAATAATCAAAATGCATAAATTATTCCATCAAGTATATGAATGAATCTCCACTATATTATTTATCACATAGCATAATAATTATAATTTATACCAACTGGATATAATATATATTTAGACTGCAAGTTTTTAACTTCCTTAAGTAGATTCAATTATAATGTACTCTATGATGACTGATACTCTATGATGACTGATAATATCATAGTCCATTATATATATATATATATATATATATATATATACACACACACACCAACCATTACTCAATTATAAATAACCAATCATAACAATTTTAGAGAATCAAATAAATAATAAACCAAGTTATATTTTGCATGAACATAATCTCTCATTTATATGTATTTTTATGTTTTTACGAGACTATATTTATTTAGATATAGTTTCCTGACCCTCAAGATCATATAAAAAAAAAATTAATAGTCAATAAAATAATAGTTATAGGTACACAACCCAATACACCAATTTATTTTATATATTTATATGAATACCTAAGTTCATATATAATTCCTATATATATGCCCTTATACATATTAACTATATTCATACTATGTTTCACATATAAATACTCAATAATATATAAATATTGTATATAAAGGTCAACAACCATTTATGATTCTAACCAAAGACTTAATATCATTTCAACAATCGTTATACTTTTCATATACACAAAATAGATTGATGATATATTATAAGATATTAATATTCTTGTATTTAGCTACCAAACCAATACAATTACCCACCATTATAATACCTTTGTTTAATAGCTAATTGATTTAGACTTAGTTATTAGGGTGAATAGTGACAACATTTATTTTAAGCATCCCATACCACTTACATGAAATATTATCTCGAATCACATAATTATTTTAGTTTCCCACTATTTAATATCATCTTAGTTTCCCTTTGTTTAAGTTTTGAATCTTCATAATCTAGACTAACTATAATTTAATTACGACTCAAGGTTCATATTGATTCAAATAATTTGATCAATTATTCACTTAGTTTATGATCAAGTAGTGAATTATTTTCATTTAGTTCTAATACCTTTATAATGATTTGATTTCAAGATATAATTCAATTTTTTTTTTCTATCAATGCCACTTTAGACATTTATTCAATCTCTTCACAAAACTAAAATGTGTAAAGAAAAAAAATTACCAAATAAATCAATATAAAGAAAAAAAATTTACCAAATGAAATATAAATATTTTTATGATTCCATTGGGCTTTGAGGATCAAGAAGGAAAAATAAATAAATAATCAAGAAAAGGGTTTAAATTAGTTAATGCTCACCTAGAGAGCGGGGTGACTAGTGATTAATGAAAATCCACATAAGAAATGGTGCAATAGTCAAAAAATAAGAAATTGTGAATAAAAGATGCCAAAAGATTCAACTTAGGTGGACAATTTAGTTTGGCATTTATAGCATAATTACCAAAGGTTCCTTGTCTTTTCCTATTGCTAGATGAACCTTCCTAGACAAATGGCATCATAGTATGGCAAGTGTATGGGAGTGAAATGAATAAATTTATTGATTATTAATTCTAAAAAGGGGGTGTAACAGCTATAAGGTAAGCAAAGTCTAATATTACCAATTGTTTTCTTTCAAAAATTTGAATCTGAATCCATATATCGAGTAGCAAAGAGATGAAGGTATGCAGCTAGGTGTAGAAGACAGAATTGGGATGCCATAACTAGGAACAAAAATCTAGTTTTAATTTGTTTGGGCTTTAATATACAATAAAATTTTAAATTACTTATTAAAATATGTTCTTTGATTATAGTTGTATGAGCTAAATGGTATTATTTTTCTAGAATTATGCTAAGGTTATGATATTATTCTTTTTTGATCTAATAATTACTATTTTTTTAAATTTTGGTTTGGTTTTATTTGTGGTCGCACAACTCTTCAAACATAGATTACAATGATATCAAGGCATTTAAATCTACACACAGTTTACTATTTCTATATACACATAATTTTAGACAAACATCTATCTGGGTGTATATACAATATAATTTCCATAGCAAAACTCAATCTCTATATAAATCAAACCATATATATAGTACTATGTATTTTAAATGCTAAGCAGACTTCAAAATAAGTAAAACATAGGATATATATATATATATATATATTGATTTTTTTGTTCCCCAAATCACTCAAGTTTTGAATTTATCAAAAGACACACGTTCATACTTATATATTTCTTCACTATTTTTAAATGATGAACACACAAATTTTTATATCAATGCTATTTATTCCTCAATATAACTTAAATTCCACACCATATTTAATATCATTAACTACCTCACAAAATCTTCCAAAATGAAATGAACTAGAAGGTCCTTCGCATGGATCCCCCTCTCTTCTCCTATATGTGTCATCTCTTTTACTCTAGTGCAAGCTCTCTTTTCTTCTAGTATGCCTCTTTATCATTATTTATCATGTAATTAAAAATCTCCTTGGTTTCTATTTTTCTACAAACTTCCCCAAGTTTCAAAGCTTTCTAATTTTCTCTAATTTTTCATTCTCTTTAAAGCCTGTTATTTTCTCCTTTTTCCTTTTTGTTTTTATTTATATGGATTTTCATATTTCTAATTATATTTCAATATAATATAATTGCTTTATTTTTTTAATTTCTTAATTATAAAAATCCATTAAAATATATTTTTGTTCCATCATCATGACTTAATGATAATATGATTAATATAAATTCAATTATATTCCTTTATCAAAAATGGTAAATCACACACTATTATACCAATCCAAATTATAACAACATAATTTTTTTGTTATTACTATGTTATATAGATTATCTAATGACTTTTGTTATCTATTTATATTAAGGAATTAATCCATATAATTATATTCCTAAATATCATAAAGATAACTAGTTAACATTTCAAAGACATGAGGGTTAGTCTATTTATGGTAGTACCAAATACTACTTACTCAAATTTACAATCTTAACAAACATTAATAATCATGAATACAATGACACAACATAAACTCATAGTAAAATTATACATCTAATCTACTTATAATAACCACAACATAATCATAGAAGATTAAGTTCTCAGAATCATTAAACTAAGCTAATACACAATTAACATGCATAAATAATTATCTAAATGCATAAAACATCAAAAATGTATTAATACTAATAATTCAACTATGAATTTAATGTGTAATATTTATCATGGTATGTGCATGGGTTCTATCCCTTCCTCTATCATCCCCTAACACCTCCATCTATGTTACTCTCTCCAATGATGCTCTTCCTCCATAATGCTTTGAGGGATCAATTTATTATACATCAAACTCATGATAAGAAGGTAGTTATTCCATAACATCATGACATATATCATAAAATACTTCTCTAATAACAAATTAGCATGATCACAATGTAAAGAATATACCATACAGATAGCTCATAGAAATTAAATAATGTAATAAAAAAACATATAATAATCCCATAATATCATATGACTTACAACTTAGTTGAATAAAATCAAATCAAATTACCAACCATAAAAATTCATGCAAAATCAAGTAAATTTTCTTAGTGAGAAATTAGGATGTAACCGTATCAATCCTTATTAAACCATCTAAACTCAGATGATTCTAGAAACACATCAAACCCACCATTATTTCTAATAGACATAATACACATAGCCACTCAATCCCAGACATAGGGTCATAAAACCTAAAATCCCAACAAAGCTAAGGTGACTATTACAAAAGCTCCTCCTTCTATCATAGATAATCCTATAATGCCCGTTCCAAAACCTAAGGTTTTTATTCTAGGGAAAGCATAGAATAATAATTCTTTAGAGTTGATATAGATATTAATTCTAAAATAACTCCACCAGCTTCTTGTTAACACGTATTTATACGAACTTATCTAAAATTCTTCACAACATCATGAAGTTATGATAGAGGCCTTAAAAGCCACCCAAATACAATTAGATGAACCTTAGCCTCTATCATATGTCATTAGATCCTTTTAAAAGTCATCATCTATCATGTTTAATGATTTTAAAATATCCCCATTATAACCTGATGACTAAGACCCACCATTATTTATCACTGCCCAAGTTAATCAAACACAAATAAAAAGGGTTATTATTGACAATGGAGCTAGTATAAATATTATCTCACACACTTTTAGGCAACTCTAGCTACCATAAACTATTATAACTCAATCTCTATTCATTTTATGAGCATCTAATGTCATTATTGCCCCAATATTAGGTATAGTCATCATTCCCATCCAAGTAGGTATATGTACCCTCCCAAAGTTATTTTACGTATTAGAGGGGGAATTTCAATATAACATCCTACTAGGACTTGCTTGGATATGTGTTATGCATTGAGTTCTCTTCACTTTACATCAATGTCTTAAATTTGAGCATGAAGGTAAGATCCATGTTATCTTAAAAGATCCACATTTGTTCAAGACTTGAAACTTGAATTATCAGCCTAATGATGTCTTGATCCCCCTAGATAACTTGAGTCTATTGTTTTTGGGTTAAATATCTGGTAGCTATACTATACCTTCATCCCATATCCCTAATGTAAACTCTTTTGACTTGGATTTCTAATAATTTTTTGTAGAGGAGTATCAGATGTTAAATCTTAGCACCTTATCAACCCCTCAATAATATGGACATCCTAATCGATATTGTACTTACAAACCCAACCTAGGAGACATAATCCCCTTCAAATTCCTCACCTCCAAATGCACTTAACCTATGGATTAATGGACCAATCCCCTTTATACAAAAAAAGTCAAATGCATACCAAACCATTCACATCTAACTTTTCCTTTTTTAACAAACCATGCTTCATGCAAACCTAGCTACAATGATGTGTTTGGAAAGGTTTTGGCCTAAGACATTATGAAAAAGGACCTCATGAGGTTACGATAAATGACCTTAGAAAACCAGACAAGAAACATGGCCTTAGTTTCAAGAAAGCTCTTAAAGCTAAAAATGATAGTTCTTTGACGTCCCATATCCCTATGGATGTGGATGACAAAACTCCCTCATCCCCTCTCATATGGTAATCAATGACACCATTTCCATCCCACCTAATTATTTTTATTAGCACTATTCACTTGAAATGACTAACCTATCGAAGTGATGAGAAAACTATATCCTTATAATTTTTATTGACCTAATAGATGAAGATTCTTCCTCAGTCCATGTAATGGATTATCAAGATGATGACTCTATTTTAACTTATTTAGGGGTAGGATATTCATATCTAAATAATATCATACCATCAGTGTCTCCTAATCTTTTAAATGAGGTCATAACTAATATTAACATAGGGATGCTTGAGGTCTTATGAAATATCAAAGTGAGCAATCCTCAAATTCTCAAAAACAACAAGATTTCATTTCATTCCTTGATAATCATAACCAAGACTTTGCTTGGTGTTATAGTGATATGATAGGAATTGACCCATTTATAGTCATCCATAACATCATTACCATTCTTGACTCTAAACCAATAAAGTAAAATCTTCATAAGATGCATCCACACATAGCACTTATTTTCAAGGAAGAATTATAATGATTGTTATCCTTTAATTTTATCCAACCTATTGATTATACTCAATGGGTATCTAACATAGTACCTATCATAAAGCCCATGTAGGGACTATGCCTTTGTATCAAATTTTATAACCTTAACATTCTTGTCCAAAAGATGATTTTCCCCTTCCTAATATTGATCATCTCATGGATCTCACTATAGGACATGAAATTTTATCACTCATGGATGGATTTTTTGGTTATAATCAGATCCTTATCATCCTAAGAGATTAGCATAAAACATCTTTTATTACTCCATGGGGGACTTTTTGCTTTAGAGTCATGCCTTTTGGTTTGAAGAATGTAGGATCAACTTATGAGTGTGCCATGACTTATATTTTTCATGATTTAATTCAAAAAATAATTGAAGATTATGTAGATGATCTCCTTGGTAAGTTTAGGTATTATAAGGATCACCTATCTATCCTTCAATAAATCTTTGCTCATTTGATCAAATATCAGGTTCATCTTAACCCTAAAAAGTGTGTCTTTGGGGTGTTATCAAGAAATCATTTGGGTTTTATCATTTCCCTTAAGAGAATAAATGTTGATCCTACTAATATAAAATCCATTATTGATATGCCACATACTTCCAACCTTAAGCATATTTTTAGTTTATAAGGGAAACTGTAGTCTATTCATAATTGTCAGACTAATGTCAACCATTCTATCACCTTCTTAAGAAAGCCACCTGATTTGTATGGGATTCAAATTTTAAAGTAGTGTTTGATACTTCATATCAACCCAAGTTGCACCCTATTGAAGTGGATTTCTTAGATCTCTTTCAAACTTGAACTAAGATTGGATTGGTCTACAGGCTATAGGATACCTATATCTTATACCAAACCTCTAGATTATGAGGGTAGTTCCTTTTATGTATCTAATTTTCCCATTTTACTAAAACCTACTTTGCTTTGGGGTAAAAAGAGTTATAGATATTATTCAAATGGAAATCATATTCTATTGATGGTGATGCACATATATTTTTTATTCATCCACTTAATTTCCACTCATATGGCACTAATGAACCAGAAATTAACTTAGAGACTATGTATAAGGCTTATTTTACAATAGTGTTTCACATAGAGGTCTTTATGTATGACTATAACTTATAGGTAAAGGTAGAGAGGTCTTCTTTGAGACACTATTCAACCTTGTTAGACTATAAATCTAATAATCAACATTTGAGACTTCATATAACCTACAAAAGACAAATCATCAATAGATAGGTATGGCAATAACATGCCAATGGATGATTCATACCACTTATACACATATGAAAAATCATATACACACTACAATTCAATCATGGAGAAGCTGTAATAGTCCATTTTATTGATTCAAGAGGTTACAAAGCTCAATCTTGGTGGAGTTTCATCATGCCCAAGAGAGGGATATTGGAAAAAGGATTCAAATCCTGAATATATATATAACATGATAAGATAACCAACCAATATAATAGCACAAATGAGATAATAAGATTTTATCTAATCATTTAATCAAATACAACTTTAGTTATAACTTGCTACAAATGGTCCTTAATACATCTCTCTATGTTTAGTGCCTTGCATGCTATTTAAATGAGTTCTTTGGCATTGAAAAAAAGGTGGTGAGCCATAGTTGACTTGTATAAATTCATTTATAATCATGATACTCCATAAATTGGTTAGATAACTCCTATTGAAGTTTAATCATTCATTGCTTATCTCTTAAAGATTAGTCAACTCATGATAAGGAATAACTATGTGTTGATTGACAAGACAAGGACCAATACTTCATGAAATTTTACACTTGAAGACTATTTAACTCATGAAATTTCCACTCGATATAAATTATAAAGTGTGATAACTCAACATCAATTCTCATCAGTAGATTCCAACACCATTTTCTACTTTACTTGATTGACCAAATAGGTATACTAGGCTAATTAGGCCTAGTAGCCTAACTTATTTCACTTGATGGATCTAAAATCCTAAACTAAACCATTAGAACCTAAAAATATGGTGATTTTTATACATTAATAAATGCCTCACATCATTAAATAGGCCCTCTTGAGTAAGAAACACCAAAAAATTAGTCAAACTAGGTGACTAGGTCACTTGGTCCTTTATTTCTTGTAAACTATCTATTTTGAATGAACTAAAATATGTATTTCAAAATATAACTTTGAGAATATTATGGATTTAGGAGGTATAAAAAGTGTCAAACAAGCATCACCAATTATTAGAATCATCTTAAACTACTTTATACCTCTATTTATGCTCTTTTTACTCTCAAAACCCTATTCTCTTCCATGTTTATATATTTATATACATCATGATATCATTTATATGACCTTATCTAAGTTTAATTAATGTTTCAAGAGTTTATAGGATGATTCATATGTGTTTGGATGCAATAAACTTCACTTTTCCCAAAACTAGTTTGTAGGAGGGTTTAAGAGGTGAACCTTCTTAACTATGGTTCATAAAGTATGGATCTCAAAAATAGAACTTATTTCTAAGTATATTTAGTTCATATACCCCTTAAATTTTCTTTATAATCTTTTTTTCCCATGCCAAATGTGTACAAAGATATGTATGTAGAGAATTTTGCTTGTAGGGTTTTGAATGCATTCTAGACCTACTTACAGTCTTAGTGATGGTTCATAAATATTAGACCCTCAATCAAACTCAATATTTAATGTATTTAAATTTCACATATTTCCTTAAATCATTCTAATATAATTTTTTCAAACTCCTCCTGTGGTGAAAGATATGAGCTCTCAAATAGGTGGTTCAAATGACTATCTTAACTATAGTAGTTTGAATTTGCTCTAAAGGACTAATTTGACCTTTCAATTATCTTTCTCTTCTTAAAAAAGGCTTCATGTAACCTGAAACAACTTATCACATCCTATCATAAATTCATCTTGCATTTTAATGTTTGAAAGTGTCTTCATGGTGGTGTGAGTCTATAGGTATTAAGACTGTCTTTAGGCATAAAACGCCTAATACTGAGTGTTAGAGATTTTAAGTAACTTTAAGAGGATATGATGGTTAAAAATATAATAATACATTTATTCTCTCTTATTTTTATCCTTTGTGACTTCATTTTATTTTCCAAACTTCACTTTGTCTCCATGGTCTCTTAAGACTGCATGTAGGGTTACATTACTAGGGATATCAAGTTTGATTGTCTAGGTTAATGTGGGGCCTAAATAGTCTTTTTCTCATTTTTATACTATGTATATGGAGTTATAAATCAATCCTCTTACTTCAAACATTCTTCCACACCTTTTTCCTGCATACCATACCCTCTTCTCCCTTAACTAGGGTTTCTTGCAATCATAGCTTATATAGCCCTTGGTCTGAGTTTTGGTGACTTTCCTCTACTAACCTAATATTTCCTCTTCATGAGATTTTTCAATTTCATTATCACCCTCTCTTTATCTTCCAATATTTATCTAATGTCTTGAAGCAATACTTAATCCATATGGCATATTTAAGGTCTTTCTCTTCTTACTAGCCCTCAAGGGCATATTTGTATGAAACCATGAGTATGATCACTCTCAGTAGGTGTTTAAAGATGTATACATCACCTTCCATTTCCTCATAAAACCTCTTATGAATTCAAACCTCTATCACCTTATATCCCTCCAAGAAGATCTCCTATCTCAATCTCTGACTATCAAAAGATAAGTGTATGATTGTAAAAAAATAGTGGATGATTCCACTCTTAGTGTGACCTAAAAAATATTATCAAAACTTAAAATCACTCATAAACACCATTTATACCAATTTTAATAATTAGATCTTACCTATAAAGGCCTATAGATGTATTTTTCCTAATACTAGCTTAGGTTACATGTGTTTCCAATAGGACTATGACTAAGTTTGCCTCTTTTCACCTTTGTATTGGGGCCTAATAATGTTGAATAGGCTTCTAATAATATATTATTGTGATATTATTTCAATGGTTCATCTCTTCTTTATTCACTTCTTGAACCTATAACCTATGCAACTTATCATCATACTATATCTTTTCAATAAACCTCATTGTGACTATCTTGCTAACAATGTTGTAGGTGATTTAATGAGAATTGGAAGTGTTTGATATCCATTTCATAATAATTTGGAACTTTTCATACATCCCAATTCATTTGAAAACTTTCTCTTATCTCTTTCTTGAGCATATTACTCCTTAAATAGTGTTTTTAGGCCTTTTACAATCCTAATTTTGTATAGTAAGCCTATGTATTTTCATGAGTTGATAGTATAGGTTATATAATCTTGATAATGTTTGAACATGTCCATTTTTCATTTTATTGCATAGGTTAATTCACAATATTACCCTTGACTCAAATGTATCTTGAATTTTTTGTCTAGGTCATATAGATATATCAATGTAATTTACCCTCTAGTATGGATGTAGGTAGGCATTTCAAGGTTGACCTTGATTATACCTTGCTTGGGTAACCCTCTTAATAGTATTTATATTATTCATATCTTCATTATCTTTATGAATATTCATTTGACCATGAAACTCTATCATAGACTATTGTGTTCTCATCTTCTTCACAAAATTGGAGATAAGCAAGTGTTTTCATGGTTATAGATGATTCATGAAGTAAATGACTATGCTATCTTGTAATTTAATCCTAATGTCATTTCATTCCCAAACATCTTAAGTGATTATAAAACATGAGAAGAAACCCCATTTAAATTCAAGCCTTAACAACACCCTTCTCATAGTTTCGATGTGACTCAAGTTTGCATACTCAAAGAACCTTCAAAAACCCTATTATAAGTGTTGATTTACATGTAAATGTATCATATTATGAGTTTTATCCTTACAAGGGTCTACCTTTGATCTTTCTTCATGTTCATCAATTCACCATATTTTCACCTTCATAGTCATTTCTCTGCCCTTTTCAAAATAGGCTTTCTTCCATCATAGACTTGATTGTGCATCAAAATTAGGCTCTTGTACAGACTGTGGTAAAGTTTTAGGTCTTGAATTTGACACCAACAGACCTCTAAGGTTGCTCCAAAGCTAGCATAGTCTCTTGAAATCCTATTGAGTTCAAATTTCTCTTCAAAGACCTAAAACTTCTCCTTGTCTGCATGTTTGATCTCAACTCATTCTTTATCATGACAATAGATGACTGTGTAGGGTTCTATTATATGGAACATGTGGAATTGGACCTTTAAAAGGTCAAAAAATAGAGTTGATAATCCTAATCTTCATTCATGGTAACTTAAAGAGATAGTTTAAATAAAAACCTTCAAGGAGATATCCTCTTTCTTTTCTTTCTTACAAGCCTCCATGTTAAGCTCTTGATTGTGATTTTTATTAGTTGTAGGTGGAGATTCTTGACTATCTAGTAGTGTATATTAAGGTAGCGTAACCATATTCTCATGGCCATAATAATTTTTGGTGTCCTTGACTCTTATTGACAATTTATTCATGAGATGTAAATGGATTTAAGGTGGTAATAGGTGATTAAATGATGGGAAAGAGAATAGAGATGGAGTAACATGCCTAAAACATTGATGAAAGGTAGTGTATAGACTATGAAAGGGGATGACACAAGAAGGAGGTGAAAAGCTCATAAATCCAATACCTTAATAATAATGGAGACTCTTAGGGAGTATAGGCATATAGACTAGTTATTCATACCAACTTTTTAGGCTTTTAAGAAGCATATACTGCTAAAAATGGAAACCTAGGAATCTGCAAATAACCTTAACATATGTTAAACAGTGACTAAGAGGAGGTTTGAGGTGACTAATGGTATTGGATGGGAATTGATCTTGAGGAATATTTATGTCACTTAAATGAAGGACCTATGACATGAATGAAACCCTTTCAAATTTAATTCTATCAAATCTTTATGTTCTTGGATGCTTCATGAACCGTACAATCTCTCTTTACTACCTGCAAACTACAAATTTACATTATATGTCTTCTTGAGCTCCATATGACCCTCACACATGTGGAAAGAAACTAAAAAATATCATGGGAAGGTGTCTCATGCTCCTAAAAAACTATGTAAACTTGGTTTTTTCTATCATGGTGCCCAGATAAGGAAAAATCTTAGAAAATTGGTTGCTTACTTGAATGAAGAAGGAATAGTGAATCTTTTATCTTGTTAAGGATGGTTCATGAAAGAGAGATAACCAAATTGAGAACCAATTACCATATATGTAATCTATCTCATACCCATTTATATTCCCAAAAGTATAGACCTTATTTTTCTCTCTCATGGTCATACCATCTACAAACCTAAAGGGCTCTCTTGATGTGCAAAGAAGCTAAATGGATGGAGAGAACTGGTTTTGGGCTTGTTTGAGATATTCTTACCATGAATTTATTATGAAACACCTATTTTAAATTAATATTCAATATTTTATGATATTTTATATATATAAGGTCATACATATACATACTCGTGCATGAAAAATCATAAAAATACCCCTTTCTTTGTATTTTCTCCAAACTTAAGGATTGAAACTACCAATTTAGGGAAACTTGAGGAAGACCATGAGTCATGAAGGAAATTAGAATAAGAAATAAGTATTTTTACATCGTTATGGGACACAATTTGGCATGTGGGAACTAATAGAGGCCTTTTCTATGCTTAAACTTGCATGAAGAGATCTTTTCAAAGTATAATATCATGTGACTAAAGCAATGGGATGACTATGAAGGTGTTTCAAAGCATAATGAATGGTTTTGTTGATTTTTGACCCCATATTTAAAATTTAAAGGCCAAAACCTCTATTTTTAGGTAAAATACACAGTAAAATAGCATGTAAGGGATTATATCAGTGCCACGAAAAAGTTTCAGATTATAAGGGTTGGTATTTGGCCTTGACAGGCCAAATTTATAACATTTTTGGTGACCCATAGGGGTTGACCAGCCTACTGGTCAAGATAAATCATTGATTTTTCATATGATAATGACATTATGAAACATGACAACATGATTTTATGACTCTCTTGGACTACCAAATAGACATGTGTACTTTGAAATACCTCTCTTGACTACAACAACAAGATAGAGATAGAGACAAAGACAAAGACAACAAAAGGAACAATAACTAAACTAATAAGAAAACATAACTAACCTAAGGAAATAAGAAAATATAACAAGATAGTAGACTAATACTTGTGTTATTCACTTACTTAAACATGATGAATAACCTAAAACAACTAACCTGAGATGAAAATTGGTCCTCCAGGGTCAAATGAAAAACTTTATTGTCCACCATGGAACCTTGAAGTATGATTTCCACATCTTAATAGCTCCTTATTTTATTAGTAACATTATCATGTTTGTATAATTTTTAAGAGGTATCTTGGCCTTCTAGTTCCATTCTTAAGTGCATGGATTATAGATGTGAGTGCAAGACATAGTCATACTCCTCCCATATCCTTCTTCATTACATCAACAATATCAATTATTCTTTAGTCATGAGTTGTTGATGGTCATATTAGTGAACTGAAATTATCTCTTATGCTATGGATAAACATCTGAGTCTATTTAAGTTCATTTCCAACCTCCAAGAGTGGAGATAAATATGAAGATAGAGTGAAGAGTTGGTAATCTTACTTGAAAGACTCAAACAGGTCATCTCCTGATAAGATAACTTCTTTGATTTGATTACTTAGAGAGCTAATTCCTTTTTTATTGATGTAACTACTTCTCTCAACCTAAAATGAATCACCTTCGAGTAAATAATATATTGAATTAATGACATCAAACAAACCCATTGATTGGTTTTCACCAATCTCAAGGATGATTGGAGTTTCTTCACTTTGAATAGTAGTAGGCATAAGATTAAGCATAACACTTTCTTAATCATGATCATGAGGCTAAAAATCATCCTTTTCTATCTAAGATTTGTCATTTGAAGTAGTTTCATCATCAACACCAACTTGATGATCTAGCATGCTCTCAAAGTAAACTTTTTCTTCATCTTCATTAGTTGTCTTGTACTTGTCTTCTACCACTATTGAATTCTCTTGTGATCTATCATGATGAATTACAGCTATCATGTGACCAAAGAGTTCATGGAAATAATCTTGTTCTTGCTCAATTTATAATTCTTTCTCTTATATCTCATCTCATAATTTCAACTCATCCTCTATCTCAACAACTTCTTGCAACTCATTCTCCTTTGCATTCTGAGAGATTGAATCATGCTCTTCCTTGGAAAGGAGTGTCCCTATGATTATGTTCTCTAAATTTTCACTCAACTCATTTCCATATTCAATCAGCTTAATTGAATATTCTTTATTTTCTTGACAAAGGAGAGGCTCATTCTCAAAGAGTGGTATGGTGCATCCCTAAAAATACTCAAAAAGATGAGATAAACCTAATGGTGTTACCATGGACTCTTGATTATTCTCATGGGGTTGCTCAAACTTAAAAACCATCACCTCCTCTTTCTACTAAATTTGCATAGACTTACATGAGGTAAAAGACTTGGGATCTTGAGGAGGAAGGGGTGAGGACTAAATGACTTAAGGCTTATCCTTGACTTTAACACTTGGGCTTATACTTGATTTTTGTAATTATTTCCAAGTTGGAAACCTAGGTTTAGGAGCCTCTTAAATTAAATATATTGTAAATTTGGGAATTATTGGAAAAAATTCCTAGTGAGATGGAATTTCAATCCATGGATAGTGGCATGGGACAGTAGGATGTAGTGAATTTTGAGATTGTTTACCTAATTTTTCTTAACTAAAGACTAAAATTTATTTAGAAATGATATGGTTCATCCTTTTCATATCCTCTAACTCATCATAAAAAGTTTGAGTGTTTTGGAAAGGTGTTTGATCTTGGATTTGATATGGCTCACATGGAAGATAACAAGGTTCATATGGGTTATCATAAGGTTAGTATGACCCACCATAATGTTGATAATGTTATATATAGGGTTGGAAAGGTTCATCATAAGGCTAATATGGATCATGGTAGGGTTGATAGAGGTGAAGATGAGGTGGATAGGGATCATATTATAACTAGGATGGATCATAGGAATGTTGATAAGAAGATGAATGACCAAAATCTACTCTATAGGCTATCATAACCTACTAGAAGACACATTAAAATAATTGAATTTATGAACAAGAGCTACCCTTTACCTCATAGATGAGGACTATATGAGTGTTTGAAAATGCTTTTGAATACCAATATGCTATAAAGTAATACTCTAATGGTTGTATTTGTGTCCCATCGAGCATGCTAGAACTATTATCAACCCAAGTTGTACCCTATTAAATTAGACTCCTAATATCTCCTTAAAATTTGGACTAACATTAGATTGGTCTATAAGTTGTGGGATACCTATATCTTAGACAAAACTTCTAGATTATGAGGCATGATCCTCTAATGTTTCTAATTTGTTCAATTTACTAAAACCTACTTTACTTTGGGGGTGAAAAGAGTTAGAAATATTACTAAAATATAAATCATATTCTAGTGATGGTGATGCACCTATATTATTGATTCATCCACTCAATTTTCACTCATATGACACTAATGAACTAGAAATAGAAGCATAGACTATATCTAAGGCTTATTTCACAATAGTATTTCACATGGAGGTCTTGATGTATGACTATAGTTTGGAGGTAAAGGGAGAGAGTCTACTTTGAGACACTATTCAACCTTGTTACACTATAAATATGATCATCAACATTTGACACTTCATATAACTTACAAAAGACAATTCATTAATAGATAGTTAAAGTGAGGACATGATAAGGGATGATTAATACCACTTATACACATATGAAAAAGCATATACACACTATAATTCAATCATGAATAAGTTATAATAGTCTATTTTATTGATTTAAGAGGTTACAAAGATCAATCTTGGTAGATTTTTATCATGCCCAAGAGAGGGATCTTAAAAAAAGGCTTCAAAGCTTGAATCTATGGAACATGAGAAGATAACAATACAAGATAATGTCATATAGGAGATAATAATATTTTATCTAATCATTTACTCAAATACAACTTCAATCATAACTTTCTACAAATAGTCTGCATGATATCTTTCTATGTCTAGTGCCTTGCATGCTCGTTGAATGAGCTCTTTAGCATTGAAAACAAGGTGGTGTGCCATATTTTACTTATCTAAACTCATTTGGATGCATTATACACCATAACTTGGTTATATACCTCCTATTGAAGGTCATTCATTCATTTATTATCTCTTAAGGGTCAGTCAACTCATGATGAGGAATAACTATGTGTTGATTGACAACTCAAGGACCAGTTTTGTATGGAATTTGCCACTTGAATACTAGTTAAATCATGTAATTTGCATAAATATCAGTTATTAAGTGTTATAACTCCACATCAAATCTCATCAATAGTTTCTAATACCATTTTCCACTTTACTTGATTAAGCAAATAGGTCTACTAGGCTAATTAGGCCTAATAGCCTAAATTCTTGCACTTGATGGCTCTAAAATCCTAAATAAAATAACTAAAACCTAAAAATATGGTGATTTTGAGACATTAATAAATGCCTCACATCATTAAATATGTCTTATTTAGGAAGAAACACTTGCAAATTAGTTAAATTAGGTGATTAGGTTACTTTGTTCATTATTTCCTACAGACTAGCTATTTTGATTGAGCTCAAAAAGGCATTTATAGGCATGGTTTTGAGTATATAATGGTTTTATGAGGTATAAACAGTGCCAAATAAGCATCTCTAATTATTATAATCATCATAAACTACTTTCTACCTCTATTTCTACTTTTTTTCCTCTCAAAACCTTGTTTTCTACCATGTTTATATTGTTTCATACATCACGATACCATTTCTAGGACCTTATCTAAGTTTACTTGATTATTAAAGAGTTTATAGGATGATTAATAGGTGTTTGGATGAAATAAACTTCACTTTTCCAAAAACTAGTCTATAGGAGGTTTTGGGAGGGTTTTGAAGGTGAAACTTCTTAACGATGGTTCATAAAGTATGGACCTCAAAAATATAACTTATTTCCATGTATATTTTTTATGTATACTCCTTCAAATTTATTGAAAATCTTTGGTTCCCATGAAAAAGGTGTGCAAAGATACATACATAGAAAGTTTTTGTAGGGTTTTGAATGCATTTTAGACCTACTTACAATATTATTGATGGTTCATAAACATCAGCCCATCAATAAACCTTAATCCTTAATTATTTTAATTTTATATAGGTCCTCAAATCATTCTAAGATCATTTTGTCAAACTCCTCATGTGGTCAAAGATATGATCCCTCAAACAAGTGGTTTGAATGACTGTCTTGACTGTAGTAGTTGAAATTTTATCTAAAGGATAAATTTTAACTTTAAATTGTCCTTATATACTTTAAAAAAAAATCATGGGAACTAAAATAACTTCTCACATCTTTTCAATAATTCATCTTTCATTTTAGTGTTTGAAAGTGTCTTCATGGTGGTGTGAGTCTATAGGTCTTAAGACTATCTTTAGGCCTAAAAGGCCTATTACTAAGTGTTAGAGGTTTGAATTTCCTATAATAGAATATAAGGGTTCAAAATCTCATAATAAATTGGTTCCCACTTGTTTCTATCCCTTGTGACTTCCTTTTTCTATCCAAACTTCACTTTATCTCCATGGTCTCTTAAGACTGCCTATAGGGTTACATTATCAAGGCTATCAAGTCTAATTGTCTAGGTTAATGTGGGGCATAAATACTATATTTTATCATTTTTTTACTATGTATATGTATTTATAACTCTAGCCTCTTAACTGAATCATTTTTCTCCACCTGTTGTTTACATACCATACCCTCATCTCCCTTGACTAGGGTTTCTTACAATCATAGCTTATATAGCCCTTATTCTGAGTTTTGGTGACTTTATTATATTAACCTAAGATTTCCTCTTCATGAAATATTTAAATCTAATTCTAATTCTCCCTTTATCTTCTAATAGTTATTTGATGGCTTGAATCACTACTCAATCCACATGGATCTGACCAATACTAGTGCACGAGGTTCTTTAAGGTCTTTCTCTTCTTACTAGCCCTCAAGGGCATATTTGTATGAACCATGAGTATTATCACTATCATAAGGTGTTTAAATACTTATACATCACCTTCCATTTCCTCATAAAACCTCTCATGAATTCAAACTCTCTTTCAAACCTTATATCCCTCCAAGAAGGTCTCTTAGCTCCATCTCTGACTATCAAAAGACAAGAAAGTAAAAAGACTCATGAATCCAATACCTTGATAGTAATGAAGACTCTTAGGTAGTATAGGCATATATAATAATAACAAATACCATTTTGGATTCATTTAATAATCATATACTACTGAAAATGGAAACCTAGGAATCAGTTAATAACCTTAACATATGTTAACTTTCCTTAACATTTGTTAAACAGTGACTAAGAGGAGGTTTGAGGTGATTGATGGTGTCGAATGGGAATTAATCTTAAGGAATATTTATGTCACTTGAATTAATGGCCTATGACATTAATGAAACCCCTAAAAATATAATTATATCAAATCTTAATGTTCTTGGACGCTTCATGAACTGTACAATATCTCTTTAGTGCCTACAAACTATAGATTTGCATTATATGTCTTCTTGAGTTCCATATGACCCTCACACATGTGGAAATAAGTTTTATAACATCATGGTAAAGTGTTTAATTCTCCTAAAAAACTAAATAAACTTTATTTTTTCTATCATGATGTCTAGATAAGGAGAAATCTTAGAAAATTGGTTATTTGCTTGGATGAAGAAGGCATATTGAGTGCGTTGGCTTGTTAAGGATAGATAATGAAGGAAATATAACCAAATTTATATCCAATTGACATATATATAATCTCTCTCAGACCCCTTTCTCTACCCAAAATTGTAGAGCTTGATTTTCTCTCTTATGGTTGTACCATCTGCAAACTTGAAAGACTCTCTTGATGTGCAAAGAAGCTACATGGATGAAGAGAACTGATTTTGGACATGTTTGAGATATGATTTCCATTAATTTATTTTTAAACACCTTTACTAACTTCATCTTCAATCTCTTATGATATAATGTATAGAAAAGGTTTTACAAATCCGTACTCCTGCAGGAAAACTCATAAAAATACCTTTCTTTGCATTTTCTCCAAACTTAAGGCTTGAAACTACCAATTTAGAGAAACTTGATGAAGACCACAAGTTTTTAAGGAGATTAGAACAATAAATAAGTATTTTTACATCTTTATATGGCCTAATTTGGCACATGGGAATTAATGGAGGCATTTTATATGCTTAAACTTGCATGAAGAGATATTTTCAAAGTATGACATCATGTGACTAAAGCAATGGGATGACTGTGAATGTGTCTCAAATTGTAATTAATGATCTAGTGGATTTTAGACTCCCTATTTAAAATTTAAAGGCCAAAACCTCTCTTTTTAGGTAATATACACATAGTAGATCACCATGTAGGGACTTATATTAGTGCCATGAAAAAAGTTTCAAATTATAGGGGTTGGTATTTAGCCTTGATATGCCAAATTTCCAACAATACTCATAATAATTATCTCTTATCTTCCCTATCCTTATTCTACCAAGAGAGGATAAATCTTTTTACTTCTATATCTTATCTACAGACCATGTTTTAGGTGTCATGCTTACCCATCGAGACAATTAGTATAGAGAGTAAGCAGTTTATTATATACATTATACTCTGGTTGAGTTTGACACTCACTAAACACATATTAAAAGACTATGTTTGGCCTTAGTATTCATACCTTCCAATATTTGTCATTATTTGCTTAATCATAAGACCTATGTGATTACCAATACTGATCCTCTAAAGTTCATGCATTTGAAGCCCTATCAAAATCAATGAATGGAAAGATGGTTTATGCTTATCACCAAGTTTGATCTCAAATTCCTTAACCAAAATTTAATTAAGAGGTATATCATTGATAATTAATTTTTCAAGGCACTCCTTATTGATAAGCTTGCATTTAGCTATGAATTTCCTAATGAATCTATAGCCTCTACTTCCCAAGGAGATCTTGAATATTATATGACATTATTCTTTGATGAATCTAAATGTAAACATGTAGGGGGAGTAGTGATTATGATAATACCACTTGAAGGGATTCCTATCCCCATATATTATAAGCTTGATTTTGACTATACTAATAATATGGTAGATTATGAAGCCCAAATTATAGGTCTCTAAATAGCTCTGGCTTTAGGTGTTAAGTCACTTCATATTTTTGGGGAATCATAGATGGTAGTGAATCAAATAATGGGCATATATCAGTGCAAAAATAATATCCTCCAAAATTATAATACATTATCAAAGTAGTTGTTATCCACCCTTAATTGTTATGTCATCCAGACCACTCCTCGATCAACCAACAAGTTTATTGATACCATTGCTTCCTTGACCTCCTTTATCCCATCTTTCTCCTAGGAATATAAGTTTTTTGACCTTATTAACAAGGTCAATTAACCTTATTATACCAAAAATTATCTTCCTTCTATCCATATTATAAAGGAAAACCATTTGGATTTATGGTATACATAGATATGTGATTATTTTTCTAAAGGTGTCATTCCTTTAAATTTATCCCAAAATACTAAGCATGTTTTTTATCAGCAAGGTTCTCAGTATGTAATACTAGGGGATGCGATTTATAAGTGAGATTTTTATGGTATTGTTTTCTATTGGTCCATAATTTTGAAGCAAAACTCATGATCAAAGAAACTCATGATGGAATATGTGGTGGTTATTATAGTGGTTTCATTGTCACCAAGAAGATTGTGTGATTAGGTTATTATTATCCCATGGTAAATCAGGACTATTATGAGTATGTAAATAAATGCATGAAGTGTCAATATCATGATAACTTATCCCATATCCCTAGTTATGCATTACAAGTAGACAGGGACTTTTGGCTTTTCTCCCAATGGGATTTAGACCTTATAGGGTAGATCAATCCTAAATCTTACCAATGAAATAGCTTTATCATTACTGCTACCAAATATTTCACTAAATGGGTGGAAGCCATTCCCCTCATTTTAGCCAAGGTAGATAAGATCATTGATTTTGTTAACCATCACATCATATGTCATTTTGGTGTCCTAAATAAAATCATTATAGATAATAGTAAATCTTTTTAAAATGAGCAAATCCAAAAGTTATGTGATTCCTTTGGCATTAAGTTGATTGTTGTGTCACCTTGTTATCTGCAAGTTAATAGACAAGCTAAAGCATCAAACAAAATCCTTATTAATATGTTAACTAAACTAGTTAATGAGGCTAGAAAGGATTGGCATCTTCACATACCTTTTGCTTTATAGGATTATCAAAATAGTATTTAAATGCCTACATAGGCTACCCCTTTTTATTTGGTCTATGGTACCAAAGCATTTCTCTCCTTAGAATTCCAAATTACTTCCCTTTGAATCTCTCTTAAGGATATCATTTATGAAGAGGATTACCCTCAAGAATGATTAGCACATCTGGAACTTCTAGATGAACATTGAGCCACATCCCTTGATCACCTTCATGTATATCAAGAGTGGATAAAATGTGCATATAATAAACATTTAAAAGAACAATAATTTAATATTGGTGACCTTATCCTTAAATAAAATCAACATATCACAAATATTGAAAGAAGTAAATGAATAAAATTTGTTCCAAATTGGTTTGGGCCCTATATTATCACTAATAAATATGGATCTAGGGCATATCATTTGTCCTTCCTTGATGGAATCCTAGAATGTGAGCCTTTTATTACTTTATATCTATGACCTTTCTACTTTTAATGATCCTATTACAAACAACATTCAACATAAGTTCTCTTAAAATATTATTCCCTATCTCTAAACATACCCCATAATGATCGAGAATCTTGTGAATCACTAGAACTATACCCTTGTTTTCTTAAATATGGACTCCTTATCTCTATTCATATCATTTTCTCATGGATTAGCTATGATCACAATAGAGTGGAGTTCCAAATCATTATTTCCTAAAAATAGCAGCTGTCCTTCGAGGGATCAATTTGCCATTTTGATATTTTTTTATTTTGATATTGCAAAATAACCATATATATATATATATATATATATATATATATATATATATATATATATATATATATATATATAAACATGTAAACCACTCCTTTAAAGGATGGCTATATGCCTATGATTTAAGAAACTTCCTGCATTGATCAATTTCCTATTAATATAAAATCATGTAAAAATCTATAAAATCAAAATTATATTCCATAAAACCTTCCTGCATTGATCAACTTTTCTTAAATTTGTAGACTTCTCACATTGATCAGTTTACATATATACATGGATTAGCTTAAGGTTAAACAACTCAAAAACATAAAACAACATGTGTATTCCTGGAGAATTAAGTTTTTCCCCCATTCCCTACAAACATAAAAATCCCCTTTTTCAAACCAAAGGTTTATGAATTTAATTGACAAGAGATTGTTAAGGATTTTCATTAACATTGGATAAAGGGCATATATGCAAAAAAAACAAGAGGCTTAGCTTTGGTTAGGGTCCAAGCTAATTATGAGTCATGCATCCTTGGCCCAATAATATGGAATCCATTTTATCTTAAATTTAAACATTTAAATTCATGTATCATAACATTATATAGTCAATATAATCAAGATAAGAGCTACATCACATGATCTAAAAAACATAATCCATGTAAACACTATATAGTCAATATAATCCATTTTATAACTCAAATGCCATCTAAACATATTCCACATAATCTAAATCCATAATCACATAACATAAGATCATATAATAAATTTTTATAACAAATAATAATGAATCTATGTATCCAAAAAATTAAATGTACATCATAAAAAAGTCATACTATACAATATATGTACAAAGAAAATCCATATAGTTAGCCATAGATATGACTACTCGATGAACTAGATCTGGCTCAGATGGATATCTACTCTACCTCCTCCACTATCACCTCCATCTCCTCCCCATCCCTCATATCTCTCCCTTGTAATACACTCCTCATGCTATTTGTGGTAGTTTGTGTTTGTCATGGAGTTTGACCATGCATGGTTATATGGCTGGGATATTTAAGAACCTCTAACAACTACTTTATAATAATCTGCTCATAATATCAAAGCTCCACCATGACATCCTAATACTTATCCATACTCATAGTACCTAGAGGCCCCATCGTCTTACCATATCCCCCTCCTCCTATGGTAGATTCTCATACTACTCCTCCTACAGCCCCTAATAATACTTGAAGCCTCTCATAATACTCATAATACCTATCCCACGCTCGAGATGCCTCATCATAACTCTATTGTAATGCATCATAGTGACATGTTATCTCCATTAAGCTTGCTTATAGCTAGTCCCACTCAAATACAACTCTATAATACTATGATTGAGCCACATTCCTCTTTGTTATCACCACATTTATATCTGCATCCCCCTCCCCATCTCCTCATATGGCCTCCACATCCACCATCTCTACATCTCCCATCTTTTCTACACCACCCTCTCCTATCCCCCTCTATATTGGTCCACCGACCATAATAAATATGCATATGTCACTCTATCATCATCCACATCTACTCCCTCTATCTCTTCCTTTGCCAAAATCTCTAGCTTTATAACATGTGCCTTAGGTAGCTCCCCCTCTTATTCATCCCTCCTATATACCTAGGGTACCTCAGATATATCTTGATGTATCCCAATATATCTACATGTACCCAAACTAGAAAATCTCCACATGCTCTATGCATCACCCCATAGCCACTTCACTCATTGCCCTATCATCAACTCCATCTCCATCCCTAACCATGATAGAAACCTAATGTATGGTCTCCATATCACCTCATCCTCCTCCAACTCCTCTAAAACCTATCTATAATATTCTCAGTTTTGAACTCTCCTATCTCCATGTGGATGGTCAAAATCATCCCTCTATCATAGAAAACTAACACTAAATACAAATTGGTGCCATCCCATCCATGGTAGCCCTAGTGGTTATACTACTTGAATGTGCTCACAAGCCCAGCATTGTAAAACATAGTTAAAATCCATCCCATAGTACCATTGTGTCCTCCAACCCCATATATCCCTATATATTTGTGCAACTAATGTAATAACCCATGAAAATATTATCTAATATTCCCACATGTTTGTTATCACCCCTATCAATCTCTATGATAATCTCCCTCTACCAAAGTCAAGAAATGCATAGCAGGAGATGGCCAACATCATCATCATGTTCACCTATCTCTTATCCTTGTCTTGATCATATAGAACCTCAAAACTAAAACTTAATATTATGAATATAATATCTTTAACATCATCCCCATATAATCATGTTAATGTTTTTTCCCATCCTCTCTCATCTATTAGAGTAATCTCTTCTCCCTACATTGTTAATTTTAGTATCCTATAAATATCCTCTAGAGATAGGTCATCTCTCCAATCAGTAGATAAAAGGTCCTTGAATTTGGATCCCATCACTTTAATAATTCCACTAATAGACTCCATTCCTAATGTACTCAATGATAGTGGCATAGTCCTCCTAAACCTACCTCTTTGAGGTGCTCCTAATCTACATCTCCCATCACCTCTTGTAGTCACACTAATAAGGGTGGCACTCGATATTGCATGGTCAATTGTATGCATGATTTTAATCCCATAACCCCCATATTTATTTAGTTTCCTAACCATTAATCCTATCTACTAAGTTTTATTTATCCCCTAAGAATCAGCATAGACCCTTAAGGGATAGACATTGATTGGTACTGATCAGCATTGATCCATCATTGATTAATGGTTGATCACTAGAGAATCAGTATCGATCAATTTTGGATCGATGTTGACCCTTAATAAACCCTAACAATGCAAAACCCTAACTAAAGTAACTAAAAATGTAAAAAAAAATCAAAAAAATTATAAAAAACAACAAAAACATTTTCCCCTACATCATCATGTGATCATCATCATTACCCACTCCCTCTAGCCTCCATCATGTATATCTCGCTTAAACATGTAGATAGGTGTCAATTTTTTATCTCTAACTCACACGTTCTTGATTTCAAAATGAGCATTGAATCTATTATGTGGTCTATTTATAGCCCTTTTAGATTGATGTTGATTCTTTTGTGATCAACATCAATTTTCTCCTAATCGATATCGATCTATTAGATTGCTGTTGATTTGGTCCATTTTGTCTCCCTTGCACTACTTTAAAAAAATTTACATCCTTATTTCCCTATTTCAAGTCCACTTAAGGTATTCTTTATTATAACTATCCTATCTTTTGTTACCCATCATTATTATTTTGTGGACATTGACCCCCTTATGGTCCCATAGCCTTTGAGTGGTTTACATTCATTTTAGTGTCTATCCCCTACAAATCTTAAACATGTACCTCATCTTGAGTGCAAGTGTCCCTAGGTAGTGCACACATATCAAGCACATCAGATGATTTGGTCATCCCATCCTATCCTTTTCCATCTTGACTACCTTAAAAAAATATTGCATGTTTGTATTTGTGGAAATCCATTACTTGTTTACCTTGGGGAATTTTTGTTCAGATATCCTTTATCTTGTTAGTGTAGCATTATCCTTCATTCTTATCCTTTCATATTCAATGCTTATTTTCCATATACCTTATCCATTACCATCTCATTTTCAAACTCATCTTTTCCTCATTATCCTCCATCAATTCCCAGTTTGAGGGGGAATACCTTCTCACATAAACTTGGGGCATTAGTTTCATCCTAGTTTTTGTCTCACGACAAGTTATCACAAACCACTCAAAAAAAAGGGGAAAATGTACACACTATAAATTTACACCATTTTATTAAAAATAAATGTGTCTTACCCCTTTCTATCCTTTTTATTCTAGTTAATATAGTTTTATCATTTATCATCTTACATGGTGTAATTAATCTAATTAATCACCTTTTTACCTAAGTAACTAAATAACCATCCCTAAATCTAGTAAAATCTCCCTAAGTTTATTAAAGGTAGGTTGTTTTAAATCCTTAAAAAAATCTCCCTAACTGAACCTCATTGAAAACCACCCTACACTAAGTTTAATCCCATAATTTAGAGTTGTTAGAACAAACCAGTTAAACTTAGACTGAATCAATATTGATCCCCACAATCATCATAGATCATGTTAGGATGGACATCGATTTATACTCAATCCATCTTCAGGTTGAAGGATTTTAAATTTGTACACTATAACACTTAAGAAATTTCCTTAGAGTATTATATAAGAATGCCATCCCTATTTTAACCTATCCACACTCAATTTGATATTAAGCACATCCCTATCAATGAGATATTTTTTGTAGCACATGAAGCATTTTTAGAGGTAAATATATTATTTGTTTGAGTGCATTTTGATTACTATATTATCTATTTAAATTTTTTATCATCCTTAATCTATTTAGATAAATCAATAACCATTATTTAAGCTATTTAAAATCTCCTGAAACCCACTTATAGGCCTTATTCTAAGTTTTATGTATCTATTATTAGGATCGATGATGATTCCTTATACTGATTGACATCAATTTCAAAATCGATACTAATTCCAAGATAATTGGCATCGATCCCTATGTTTTATTTTTGTCTATAACCCAAGACTAGTTTAATAGTCCTAAGTGATTCTAATTTATTATCTTAAAGTCTTGAATTCATGTATTGTTGTCTATAGATGACCTCGCTTGGCATTATACATGACATGCTTTCAATACGTGACTTACCCATAGTTCCTCACCCATTATTTACTGATCAAAGTGACATCTCCTTTGAGTATGTACTTTACATGATCATCTTTACCATAACTCTAGAAACCATCATCAAGAAACTAGAATTAATTCAAGAATAAGAAGACATAGCTATATCATATTAGAATGAAAACTTTGATAATATCTATGCAGTAGATTGATTTGTTTCATTTCAGTATCATATCTTATCATGTGCTTTATTGTAATTTATATCATTATATTATCCACTTGATTTCATAAAATAGTGGACTGACATCCCTCTAAGGAAATGTACCATTTTTTGTAATTGATCTTATATTAGGAAATCCACTCATCTATCTTATTAATATAATCTTTTCCAAGTTGTCTCTTGTGTGCATGTGGTCCTTCCTATCCAAAAAGGAATTCCCACCTTATTGGATCAATGGTATGCATCCCTATCATTGTTATTCTTCTTTAAACACTATATCATTTCTATTTTTATTAATTTGATTTTATTATGAAAATGAACCAAAAAATACTAAAAATTTGGGATGGAGGATGCACCTAGACTAGCCACTATGGGTAATTATTGGTCTAATGTTGAGTTAACCAAAAAAATTGAAATTTTATAGGAGTATCAAGACATTTTCCCATGCAATTACATAGAAATTAAGGGAGTGCATCCATAATTAGGCAAGATGCATATCACATTAGTTGAAGGTGCTTTAATAGTGAATAAATTAATGTATCGAATGAGCCATAATCTACACATTAGAGTTAAAGAATAAATTGATAGCATGTTACACATTAGAGTTATTACTCCAACTGATGAATCTAAGTGAGTTAGTCCTATGGTGATTAGCATCAATAAATATGGTTGAATTCACATTTATGTGGATTATAGGTTACTCAATGTTGTATTTTTCACTGACCCTTTCCCAACCCCATTCATCAAGCACATTTCGGAAGGTGTTACTAGATGTGAGATATAACTTTCACTAATGGATTTTCTAGCTATCGCCAAGTGAAAATTGCTAAGGAAGACAAGAAAAAAATAGCCTTTACAATTGAATGGGGTTATTTTGAATATAATTTTATTCCTTTTGTCTTAAATAATTCACCAACAATGTTTTCATGCATTGTAAAAGAAATCTTCAAGGATTTCATCCACAATTTCCTTTAGGTGTACCTAGATGACTAGACTATGTATGGGTTAGTGTGTGACCACTATGATAAGTTTCACCTCATGCTCAATCATTACTACCAACTTCAAATTTCCTTGAATATTAAAAAAATTATCTTTTCCATGCCATTTTGTATTTTTTGGGGACACATCATTTATTAGAATGGATTACTAGTGGATCCAACTAAAATTAATGTCAATATCCAACTCCCAACTCCAACCACTTAATATGAGTATTACACCATTTTAGGTCACAAAGGGTATTATCATAAGTTCATTTGGGATTATTATAACATATTTGGATTTATGGAATAACTACTCAAATAGAATGGCATATTCTTATGGACTAATGAACACTAACAAGCATTTGAAACTCTAAAGGAAAAATTGGTGATTATGCCCATTCTCCATTTCCCAAAATGGACCTAGCCATTTCGTGTTCATGTCAACACTTCATGCATGGAAATACTTACACAACTTTGTGAATCTAACCTTGATCATCCCATTTATCTTTCTAGTCAGAAGCTCACACCAATTAAATGAAACTATTCTACTACAGACCATGAGATCCTGTCCATGGTTTATGTGCTCCTAAAGTTTCACCAATACTTGTTGACCACCCCATTTATCTTATATATAGATCATGAAATACTCAAGCATTTATTTAATAATCTAGTCTTTCACAAATGTATTTTTTGATGGATTGTCCTATTTCAAGAGTTCTAATTTTTAGTGGTCATGAAACTAGGCAAGAATAATTCTGGCCCAGACCACCTCTCATGTGATCAATCTAGGGAACCATTGCACTTGATAGAAAATGATTTACCTAATGTGAAACTATTTTAAGTTAAGTGTGTGCCCAAATAATTATAGGGGATTGATGTTTTTTCTTAATATAATCTCAATGCTAAACCACCTTAGCACCGAAGAGAAGAAGTAATTGACTATTCATGCTACCCCCTTTCCAGTTTACTAGAGGCTACCTTTACAAACTATGATGATATGAGGTATTAAAAAGGTGTATAATGAAATCAAATCATGTTGAATTCCTTTAATAAGTCTATGAGTGTGTTTTAGGAGGACATTATGTTGGTGATGCAATAGCAAGAAAGGTTTTGCTAGCTAGGCTATGGTGGCCCACATTATTCAAGGATGTCAAAGCCGATGCATGTCAATGTGATATTTATCAGCTCATAGGTAAAACAATCAAAGGGATGCCATGCCCCTTCATCTATTTCTTGACCATGAACCATTTGAAAAATGGGTTATTGATTTTGTTGGCCCCATTCAACTTGTTATGAGATAAATTAGTGCATGTTATATCATTAGATCCATGGACTATCTCACATGTTGGGTTGAAGTAGTTCCCACATAATATTTTACTACTACTACCACTGTTAGATTTCTATGTGAACATATCATCACATGATAATTATGCCCATTAATTCAAACTAGTGATCGTGGCACTCACTTTCTCAATGTAATAGTATGCATCCTCCTAGCTATATTCATGATTATGCACCATAAGACCACACCATACCACCCTCAATCTAATGGCATAGTAAATCTTTAAATAATGTCATTGGTGATACACTAACCAATATTTTCAATATTATATGCACTGATTGGTATGATCATGTGTCAACGGTCTTATGCACTTATTGAACCATATATAAATATTGAATAAGAGTACTCCTTTTAACCTTGTCCTTGGTACTGAAGCAATTTTACTAGTGCATTTCCTTGTGGTTTCCTTTTATATTATGTGCATTATTAAATTAGATGAAGAATAATACCTAAATTCTTGACTGGATGCTTTACTTTAGTTGGATGAAGCATGCATTCTCATACACTAAATTCAAGGGTTGATAAGCAAAAACAAAAATCTTGGAATGAATGACTTATCAAATCCAAAGATTTTCATTATGATATTCATGACTTGGTCTATGATTCAAATGTTTCACACCATTCAAGTAAACTATAGAACTAATATAATGGTCCTTTTATCATTCATGATATTCGTCCAACAGACACTTGTAAGTTAAAAATATTAGACGGCCAATTCCTTCTAGGTCATTTTAATGGTAGAAAACTCCAACCCTACCATTATATGTGACTCTTTTATGCTCAATAAATAATTTTCATGCCAATAGTTTATTTTACGACTTAATTTTTTTTCAAATAAGTGTGGCATTGGTTACACACCTTTTGTAGTTTGATTTTAGCACATTTGGTGCTCTTTGGTAATCAAAACTCTATCCTTTTTCACTTTCTTGACAAATAGATCTCATTCAGTTATGTCATGGTGGCCCATGCACACATTTTCATGTGGGGTAAGTTTGGTGGATAAGTTAATTAGGCTAAGTACATAAATAAAAGTTTATAAAAAATCATGCATGATTAAATAAAAGCTTAGGATAAGGAGGCACGTGAGCAGAGGTGTGAAAAGGAGGCATGCAATAGGGGAGCATGACAAAGGCATAAAAGAGGTGTCACATGACCCAATAATGTGGAATAAATATAATAAAGGAAGTTTTTTTATAAAAATAATGGGTTAAAATGAAATCACATTTTCCATGAATAAAATGGGAAACTTAAATTTTTATAGTTGGCATGCACTATGGGAAAGGTGTAACAAATTTAAAAATAAGGATGGGACATTCATTTATTGATGATATAGTGGCATAAATGTAAAGTGTGTCAAATGGGTTCTAAGTCATGCCATTTAAAGTATTAATGGTTAATGTGATGGTTGGTGGGATGGAGGGTAGTTAATGTAAAAAATTGTTCTACCTATAAAAGACTTAGAGGCCTCTCATTTTCACTTTTATTATTGAAAACTTAACATTTTTAGAGCTTAAAAAATTGTAAAAATCTGTGAAGAAGGCATATACATATTATTCTCATTGAAAAAATTAAAGCATAGATTGATGTGACATGCATTCAAGAAAAGAAGAATGGAAACATGTATATAAGAATGTGTGTTAGAGAGTTTCAAGTTGTAGATATTACACCCACCATTAGAGAAGGTTAAATCTATAAGCATGAAGTAATTTTTATTTAAAAATAAATTAAAAAGATGTATTCAATTAAGATAATTACTCAATCATGTGTTAACCTTCAGGGAACCCAGTTGGTGATGCACCAAAGTAGAAAGGTAGAATAAGAGATCCACTAGCAGTCATTCTTGAATTTAAGGATCACAAGGGCATAGAAGGAAGTCTTGTTTTCATCTATTAAGAAATTTTTGGTTTACTTGGTTTTCAATTCAAGAACTTGATAAAGATGGTACAAGAGACATCTATTAGAGAAGCACTACAGATGGTGCATGTATTGAAGAAGGCAACCATAAGATCACCTCCCCCACTATATTGATTGAATAAATGTAGTACCCTAACACGTTTTTTCATGATAATTATAAATCTAAATTTTGTAATTTTAAAATCTTGGACTACAATCATCACCAATCTAGTAATGAAGGTGACTTATAATATAACTATCAAATTGAGTGCCAAAACACAATAAATGAGATCAAACATGATCTCATAGTTTATAACTTGTTGTAGGATGTAGGTATGCTCTATATTTTACAACCAACATACTTTTTAAAACCCCATGAGTTGGTTTAGTACTTAATTTTCCACATCCATGAAGATTATATTTACTTTTCAAAGAACAAAATGAGGATTACCCCTCAATGGATCATTAAGGTAACTGAGTTACTGTATTCAAGGAGTTATGTCAATGTGGATCTTAATGATCAAGATGTTATTGAAATAATTATGATGATGTTGAAGTACAAGAAAGAAGTCCATGCCATGTATATTACAAGTCTTATGTAAATAGCTATTCAAGTAGCTATGTGTTTTCCCATGACTAAGCTAGGGGTGTGGATAGGTGGAAGGAGGTGTATATGGCCCACCTATATGTTGTAGTCCAATTAGATAAGGATAATAAGTAAAATTAATCCCAATTCTTTGATGAGAAAATTTAAAAGGTGATACAAAGGTGCATCAATTGCTTAACCACAACTTTCCCTAGGATGTAATTCTAGTTTTAATTTTTTTTTATGAGATTGGCATCCCAGAGTATTTTGGTAAAGAAATGAAGTGGGTTTAACCACCAAATAATAAGTCCCCCACCAAGATGTTCAAATAATTCAAATTTTTTGGCACCATCACCCCCTCTTACAAGGCAAAGATAAAGGGTTGGTTTGAGGGTATGAATGAAGCCTTTGGAAATGAATGGCATGTACCAGAAGTCTTGCCCACATAGATGGGAACCTATGTTAAGTTTACTATTAAAAAACATTATTCACTCATGTAGATCTAGTTGGAGACCACTGATAACTTATTGAGCTAGATCAAGTTGCCTCATGCCTTCACTACCAAATATTTCATGGATTATTTCAATCATATTGTGGATGTATGCCTGGAGAATAACAATGATGACAATATTAATGTCAAGATTCATATTCTTTGCAATCTCTATGTCTATCCAAGAAGGGAAGCATATATAGAGTGACATGAATCAATTAAAATTGATATCAATCCTTTCAAAATAATCATGCAAGGTAGAAAATATTTGGTCTACTATATACTCAGGCCACTAAGATAAACATTAGGAAGTTGAGAGGTAGACAAGTAACCTCTCCCCCCTCAACCATAACCACACACATAATAAAAGATATGAAAGGATAAAAGGCCAAGACCAGAGGCCACCAATTCTATTAGGGTATAAGAACAACCCAGGTCCACCCCAAAATAAAAAAGGCAAACCTCATTGCCAATAAGAGCCCAAGGGTTAAATATCTATCCAATCATATCCATAACTTGTAGCACCCATAGTGGTGATTCCTAAACTAGGTGAAGTATCTCTAGAAGCATAACATAAAAAGGAGCCCAATCCTAAGCCAAAGAAAGACTAGCCTCCTACTAAGGAGCAAAAAATGGACACTCAAAGTCCAAATCATTTTGGAGAAGAAAGAGGAAGAGTGTAATTCCCTAGCATAGAATACCTTGGCATCAACTCTAGAAAACAATAGGAAAAGAGCCCAGAAATTGTATATCTAGAGTGTGACCACCAATAGGGTAAGGAACCTATGCAATAAGTAGAGCAAACAAAGTAGGTAAAAGTTGGTAAATAGGACCTCTCCAATCATTCCCTATTCATATAATATGTTCTCAATGAGAAATGATATATATGGGATTACTTCCCTAATCATGAATCTACTATACAAACACATCATAAATTATCATTTGTGATGGATGTATATAATGATGATGGCTACTTTGAGCTCCCCAAGGCTAGCACTAATATAATCGCAAAGGTGGTAAATGTTCCATACATAATTTGTGTAGATCCCCTTAAATTCTTTTTACCTAAAGTACGTGCAAACCTAAAAAATATTACCCTAGAGGTTTATAGGCAAACACTCTCCACAACAATGATGTTTTCAAGATCAACCATTAACATCAGAACATTCTTTAAATGTATAGGGAAGAGCACAAGAAATGGCACAAGTTCAAGGAAGAAATTGAAGCACTCAAGCAAAAATAAGATGTGGTTGAGGCATCTTAATTAAGGACATTAGACCTTTGTTATACAATTTTGAAGAATGAACCAGAACTTGTGGATGATATGCCTATAAATGATGATGCCATAAATAAACTAGAGACATTAGTGGACCTCTTTCTCAAGAAATACAAAAACTAGGTGAATCATCAATAGGATAAGTTTTGGATAATAGATCAATTTGTAGAGGCCATGGACATCTTTAAAACCTTTTTAAATAAATTATGTGCCATTATTCCCACCATTGATGGGGTTTTGTAAACTTAGCATGGTTGAATAAAACTTTGGAAGCACAACTACATCCTAAGGAAAAATAACATCAAAAATAAGTTGATAACACATTAAACATCAAGGATAGGGCCCAATGTATGAAAGTGTTCCAAGATATATAGGAACTAGAAAATAAATAAACTCCCATAGTCAAGAGATTAATGCTAGTTTCTTATCACTTTGAGGATAGGTTTAAGTAGAGGTCAAGTCACTCAAGGATATGCCCACAAGGTTGCCACTTCTCAGCTTAAGATTTTGATGATTTAAGTAGATGATTTTATAGAGCAACCCAAGGAGATGAAATGACTAAAATTCAAGGTGGAATTTATTACTTCCAATCTTCATACTTCCCTCAACTAATGTGAGGATCTCAATCACCAAGTAAAGTAGGTAGGTCCTAAGTTTCTATCATCTAAGGAAATTACAACATAGTCTGGGATAAACTATTGTTTTAGTAGGGGTGATGTTGGACCCCAAATTTTATAGTATTATATTTTGTGTTTTGGAGGTATAGCATGAAATAGTAAGGGTGTAAGAATAGAGAAAAGAACCTCGGTGCAGGAGATAATGGTGAAAAATAAAGGTATAGAATAATGGTGTGGAAGATCTTGGTATAGAATAGCAAGTTGTGGAAGACAAAATATAAAAAATAAGGAAAAATAAAAGATATAGGACTCAAAAAAGTACAATACTAGGATAAGGATATATAAAGAAGATATAGTTACAAATTAGTTCATAGAAGCTTTAGAGACTAATCAAGCACAAATCTAACACTAGTTCATGAAAGATGAGGAGCATGAACACACATATCTAGCATAGATAGAGTCTCTAGGAAATGTTAGGCCTAAGTTAAAAGAATATAATTGTAATGCCACATGATGTTTTTTTGAAATAGTCATTGGATTGTCATCTTTATTTGTATTAATGATGTAACTTGAGAGGGGTTGGATTATGTATAAATACCCCTTAGCTTTATTTATAAAGTGTTGGTTAAGTTGTCAAATAGATGTATGTAAATGGATAGATAATGTTGTTTAAATACCTTTATAATCCTCTTCAATGAAATGAATGAAATTACTATTATCTATGAATTCTAATGTGTTATCTATTTCTATGGTATTAAATGGAATTACCTGGAATGAGTAGAATGAATAAAGTGGTTAACTCTAATAAGATGTTTTTATTAATAATGACTTAATGTAATTAACCCAAGTGCCTAAGTAAATAGAGTTATAAATATACCACCACATAGTAGAATCGATGAGAACTAGTCTTAGATGTGTGTTTAGGGTGAGTACATAAGGTCACTACTTGCATGATATATCAATGTGCTATCTCATTGGTTTATTCCTTCTTATAAGCACACAACTAGTACTTAATCAAGAGAAACTAAGGATAAAATACCTCAATAGACATAGTGACGAGTGGTTATAGATCTTGAGTAAGCTCACACATGTTGGTGGTTATGCTTAGTTTATGACATGATAAATTGAGTTAGTAGGATTGGTTGTCTTATTTTGAGAAGTGATTAGGACCCCAATTCAAGCCTGGCCTTGGCATGTGCATTCCAGTCTAGTGTGATTTAGTAGTCAAGGCATGGGATTCCTTGGAGACGTATTTGAATTTTGAATGATAGGGTTAGCACCCTCATCTATGTATTATTTTTCATAAGACTTTCTCAAGGTTGGCTCATTATAGACTAAAAATTACAATTTAAACCTAGACATTTTCTTCCATATGCTTTTTACTACTTTATAGGATAATCTCTCCCTTTTTCCTATTTTATTCTTGTTGTTACATAATTGTTTTATTACACTTTAATTACTGTAATCACCCAATATTATTAATAAATAAGAAAACCTTGATATTTTAAATGTTGTTAATATTTTAAATCCATCTCATGCACATGTATATGGTGGTCATGGTATTTTTATCTTATCTGATTAACTTCCTATTCTCTTACACCATCCTTGGGTTAAATATGTGTTAATCCTGGCTCAACCAAGGGTTGTTTTCAATGGGTGTGCTCAATCAGACATTGCAAGAACATCTTCAGTATCAATAGGTTTTTATCTATTTATCCCTTTTCTTTTTCATTGTCTTCATGATGATAATTTAATATAGGTTAAAACCAATCTAAATATGCATGTTAATCTTGGTTGATTAATTATTTTTATCACTATTTGAGCATTATTGAATGTACACATGTGATAAGTAGACTTGGAAATCAATTATTTACTTATTGTGTTTATCTTAAGAAAAGATGATTTCTATTTGAGGTTAGGCCCAACAAGTATTGTCTAAGGAACTTCCATCCTATTTCTAAATGTCTAAGATAGAGTTATCCAAAGAGAATCAATTTCTAAAAAGGCCCCTTCCATGGAATGGTTACACATCAATCTATTTAGTGAATATCATAATACCAAGACCTAGTACATTTAGACCTTAGGGAAGCATTTTATTCATGGGATCTTCTTCTTTTTAGGAGAGGTAAGAGTATTAACAAAACCCTACCTAATTTTTGTTGTGTCAATATTACCACAAACATGTTTTGGCACTAATAAGGCCACCTAGGAACACAAATTGAATCATATCCATATATTGAACTAGGACATTCTAGGAACCTATTCTTTCACACTAAGCTATACCATAGTTTAAGATAGAAAGCAGTAGGATAAATACAATATTTAAGTCTATTGGGATTAATTAGATATTTTAAAGCTCATAATTCATAGAAAGTTAAGAGTTAATAAATATAAAAGGGGAGATAAATCAGTCCAATTAATGGGCAATTTGCCTACAGCTATAAACACTCTTTTAGTTAGCACATTCATGCTTTCCCATCATATATCATTGGCAAATCCCATGGCATGGATTGGATTAGGTGGGTTCCTTGTGAATATTATATGGATTACACATGACCTACCAAAGAACTCAAACAAGTTTTGTCTTAAATTCATAGTTGGAGGACCTCAAACAACTAAAGAGCATATACAGGCATTCAAGGATGCCCTTATCAAAATGCAAGTGCAATATGAATACATTACATGTAGGTTATTTCCTTATTCATTAGGGGAGACTTCCTATGCCTGATACCTGAGATTACCAAATGGGTATATAACCACTTAGGATGGTTTGGAAGACATATTTGTAAACCATTTTAGGTTTCACATTTACCTGATTATTCTATATCATCATTTTATAGCTATTAAGAGATAACCAATTGAACCCATGACCATGTTCAATATACATTTTTACAAACTATATCATAAGATTAAATACCCCTACATATTATCAGAGAGCCCTACCATCTAGACCCACTTGAGGGCTATGGATCCTTTGACATCAATGTTCCTTAGAATAACCCCAACTGCACTTACATCCTTATCATTAGCCTATAATGAATCTGTGAACATAGAATACCATTTGGTACCTCAAAAATATAACACAAGTGTTTTACCATATTTATGATGACTAGGAGCTTATAACCAAGTTCCCATGATTAATCAAGCATAGAATACCATTTGGTACCTCATAAATATAACACAAGTGTTTTACCATATTTATGATGACTAGGAGCTTATAACCAGGTTCCCATGATTAATTAAGCTCTTAGCCAAGGCACCCATTTCAATGAAACCCATCATGGGAGCCTTATATGGAAGTCTCAACATTTGTATAATCTAACACCGATGAACCACATGCCTAGTGGTCAACCCTATGTTCCTCTAAACCATGTTTTTCCATAGACATCTAATAATCAACTTGTCCTAATTGCTTATAATAACATAATTTCCTTGCCAAGTACTCACATATTTGCTACATATAATAGTAACCCATTGGCAATACCCTCATTCTTGAATAATCAAGTTGTTTCCAATAACACTCTTAATCCAACATAACCTATTACCCCATAGTTTCTAAATGTTAATCCACATGTGACAAACCCATAACATCAAACTTTAAATCAACCAAATGGTGGCATAGACCTTTAGATATGCAATATGAGGTAAAAGGTCCAACACTTTTTTAAGGACATAATCAATCTACATAAACAATCACCTCAAAATTCAAAGAACAAGGCATGACATAATCAATTTGCATAGACAAGGAATGAAATGAAGAAGAAGAGAACTATTGATTTTCTAATATGTTTTCTCCATATGTAGATGCATGAAAGGTGAAGAAATCAACTTGATAAATTGCACACATTATTATTGGCAATTGCATATTTGAATGATGGAATGAGATATTAGCATGGAATGATGTGGATAGAAGGACTCTACTTATAACAACCCCATTGGATTAAACATAGAAATACATGATTTTTTTTAATTAAAAACATATACCAAATATAAATTACATCACGAGAATCTATAGAGACCATAATAAATACTCAAGGTGTGATAATCTAAACAAGCATAATACCTCATATAATATTATTCTCTAATATCATGAGAGTACACATCAATACATTAATATAGAAATTAATAATAACAACTCAGCCACAACTAATACAAATACATAGCCACCACTGTCAATGTAAAATAACAAATAATTACAACTCTTCATGATGATTTTCAATAATAATTACAATATAATACAATGTATAAATAAGATACATGGCTCTCCCAAAGCATAGTTCTCAAACTCAAGTATCTGTGGCAATCTAAAGTGTTGTCTTGATAAGTAGTACTATTGTGGGGAGGGAGAGCATCATCTTAATGATTTTCCATACCAACCATAGACCAATGATCCCCAACACTAATACCATCATGAAATGTCCCTCCCTTCATGGATGAGTAGATAGTGATGGTGCAAGAATCCAAAGAGATAAGCAAGCACATGGTGCTCAATAGTTTCTAACTAAACTAAACATACAATATATCATAAAAAACCTTGATCTATTGTAAGATATCATACATACATGTAAATCATACTCATGAAATGATAATGTCTCACTAAACATACTTTGGCCCAAATTTTTATAAATAATAAATGATAACAATCTATAGATCAATCAAATTTCTACATGACTACCTTCATCTGTCATTGTAATATTAGTAAGCTAATGAAGTCCATCTCACTCCTTATTGCATATCATTAATGTAGATTGGTCAAATATAATTTAACCACAAGATTCATTTAATTTACTTCCTACTATCAAACACATTATGTAACAGGCCAAACTTAGGAGTAACCAACTCATACATTTATTCTATTAAACATATGAATGAATCTTACATTATTTTCTATCCCATACTAGAAATAATGACAATAATTTATACCATCCAGGTAATTACACTTTTAATTGTATATTTTCACTATCACATTTAGTTTCCAAACATATTATACCCTATGATAACCCATATTACCATAGTCTATTATTTTAAGACATACTATTTATTTTATAAAAATAGTCATAGTAAAGTGGTCATAACTACATGGAAATACTCTTATATTCAATCAACCAGGTATAACAAATAAAACCATAGTTCCGCATAACACACTAATATACTATCATAGCATTCATAAAAATTTCAAGACTATATGTAGGCATACATAAAGTCCTTCTAACAGTCATAAACCTACTAGTCATAATAATATTTAGCACGCATACATATAATTAATCAAATATAGATATGAGTTTGGACATAATTATTACAATATGTACCATCCAATTATAAAATAAATTTATAGTGCAGTACTCTATGATATCCCATACTATCATAGGTTCCCAACTACATAATAATAATTAAGCAAGTACAGGGCTATACTACCCGAGAATACCCTAAGTCTAGATTGCATACTAGCATTCAAGAAAATATAAATAATTAGCATGCATCACGATTAACCTTTATATAGCCAAGAGTTTATACATACTAACACTCCTATAATATATACCACTCTTAAGTATTCAATATTTAATTTCATATAATTAGCAGTCGGTCAATCATTGTAGAGAAATAGAGAACTCATAAAATCGCTATGATATTTTATTCCAACATTTCATTCTATTTATAAAAGACTATTCCAAAAGGTTATAGTTAAAGATTCTTAAGAAACTTAGTGACTTATTTAAATCATCTATTAAACTATAGGTAAAATACCTATATACAACCACTTGTACATCATAATATGCACCACATATAGGTGCTCTAATGTTATGCAATTACTAATCCATGGTTTAATATTTTTAAGCAAAACAACTAAACCTCAAAATCAAGTTGATGAAGTAGTCATAAATACATGAAAATACAAATTTATATTTAATAGTTAGAATATCCATAACTTTATTTTTTTTAAACATAAAAAATCCAATCTATTATTTTTTTTTTACTCTTATGGCATTCGTTAAGTTATTTTTAAGTGATTCTTTTAATTTAATTAATATTCTACCTGAGGACTATAACTACAAGAATATATCCCTATGTTTTAAATATGTTAATAAGTATATTCACTCTAAATTATTACATCCGACATCCTATAGCTTATTCTAATCTTATATTTTTATCATATGCTTTTAATTCACAAATTTATATTATGATAAAATACTTGTACCTATCATGATAAATGATTTGATTGGTTTTATACCCTCCACATGTATTATTTTCACTTTTAAAATTTTCTTGATATACTAACCTTAAATAGTGCCTATGATTAAACACATTTCAAATAAGCATCTTATGAGGTTATCCTACTATTTATATAACAAAAATTAGCTAACAACCGATATATACAACTAGAAAACTCTATAAGAGTTCCTATATTTTAATCAAATGTTACAGTGAAGGAATAATTTATACTATGCTCTATGTTTTACAACCATCCCAAAAATAGACATATAATCATTTGGAAAAAAGAATTATTTTTAGCATATACATACCTAAGCATAATTAGAGAAATGTAATGAGTTGATATCCCATAACATAAATATAGACGAATATAAATACGCTTAGTATTTAATCCATCATACACGATGATGTAATATCTATATTAAATATTAAATATAAAGCTCTTTTTTTAATTTATCAAGACTATGCTATGTTTTAATTTACATGGGAATATATAACCTTGACTAAGGGAGGGCTTTAGTTATATATATGGTGACACCATAATTACTACAAAGACTAGTCAATATACCCTTTTGCATAAATCCATGCACAATCACTTAGTTGTATTATTACATCTATATTATATTAAGACACAAATCCATAGATAGTCAAATAGCATATCTCTATAAATAATGCTATGAAATTAAATAATGATTTCAGTTAACATTATATCTAATATAATGAAAATTAATATCATATCCATTTTTATCCATATCATGCCGCTTATCTTTTATTTAAGTGATATACTATTATGAAATCTAACATCATATCTACGATCCATATAAACTAACATAATAAGCTTTTATTTAAGTGATATTATATTATGATATCATGCCTAACATGTTTAATTGTGTCTCTCAAATAACTATATCATAATAGTTTTATAAATGTATGGTTATTAAATTTAGGTTTGTAATTAAAATTAAATAATGATTTAAATGAACCATTTAAAAACCATAGTTTTCATTACATGCAATTAACCTTCATATAATGACACCTAAAAGTTTGTAACTTCCTCTCACAAGCTAGTTTGTTTGCATAGACCCTAGGTCAATTCCTTTCTATTATTAATTATTTTATAATGATGCAAGTTCACATCTATGATTTACAAGGTCAAAATATATGTATAAAATTCATAGAACTACAAATTAGTGACTTCCTTTTTTTTGTTTTATGCATATCCTCAACCAAAACAACCTCTTATAAATTTATCTAGTTGATAATAATAATGCTAATTGAGCAGCGATCTAATATAGAATAAAATGCCTTATTTTAAGGTGTACTAAAGGAGCTATAGCAATGACTATAATTATAATGGGGATTATAATTACCTATATCGATGCCTAAATATGTATATTTTCTAGATTTTAAATTGTATCTAATCCCTTACATAGGTCGATGCCCCTTCTATAAACTATTACTCGTTTATGTCTTGAATTAATTGACTAACTATAAACTTTGATGCCACTATATGTATAATGCAAACCAAAAGAAAAGACTTTGATTATTAATATAATTGATTTTTTAGGGGTTTCACTCCCTATAGCCTAATGTTTGTTTTTTTTTTTTTTAAGTTTTGAAAATGGGCATATAAAATACATAGTTATTCATACAACAAAATAATCTAAATAAAAGAATATCTAGGCTAGTTACATAAGTGACAATGTGTTCATCCTCCTCTTTAATTTAGTTTTTAGACTAAATTAAATAATAGACAATGTCCTATTAATTTTTTTATCAACATAATTACTATAATTGAAGTACATCACTTGTTAAATAGCTTGTTGAAATCTCTGTGTCTTTTCTCCCAATGCAGTGCCCCTTACTTCCTTTCTCTTTTTTTCCTTGCCTTCACTCTCTTATACATAAGATAATCTCTTTTCATACTCTTTCATTATGTAAAATAAGCACAGCTTCCTCTTTTTCAAGATTTTTTTTTTGTTAATTTAATATATTTAATTACTTTCTAGATTTTCTAATTTTTATTTATTTCCTTTCTTTTTATTTTTTTTGCTTTTTAATGTAATTTTCATTTTTTTAAATATGTAATGCTAAACTCCCTAATTTTTATTAAATTAAATTAGCATCTAGATATATAATTTTAAATGAAATTTTCAAAATTTACAAATAATCTATATTTTAAATTTATTTTTTCTAACAATTTTCCTACCATTATTAATGGCAAAACATGTTAAACATGTAAAGACATTCATTATGATATTTACTTACACTATAAAATCATAGAAAGCAACACTCCAAAGCAAGTAATTAAACACACCATAAGTAAGCTATTTTTAATGTATTTCTACCATGTGCTAACTATTGTGGTGTGTGTAGGGTTTTGTCAACTCTCTATCAACCTTCGACATCTCTATTTATATCACCCTCTCTAATGATTCTATCCCTCCAACATGTTTTTAAGGATGAGTTATCCTACTTCCACTTCACAACATGTAATTAATTAGATTATATCACATGATAAACATATAGCAATAAATATAACTAGAACAATATATTAATGTGTTGGAAATGTAAATGCATACATTAACTAACTCAAAGTAAGCAATCATGTATTATCATGTATCTAAACAATATTCCACTATCCCATAATAGCATAAATCTCAAGATTAGTCAAAAATATAACCAAATTTAAATATGTTAGCTATAGATATCCACAGATAATCTATAAAGTTTGTCTAGTAAGGAATCATGATATAACATCCTTCCTCCCTAAAGCTAGTCATCATCCCTAATAACTGTTATTCAAACACAAGTTTTGAATTAAAAACATTATTTATCAAGTCAATAAACATGGTATACAATATCAAGTTAAGAAAAAATATGGTAAATTACCTATATAAATCATCGTAGTTCCTTTAAGTTATACTATTCTTAGAGTATTGGTCTTATAAGACCCTACTCTATGACATCTCCCTATTAAATAAACATCGTTTGTGAATAATACTTACTTTGATTGATTCTGTCATGACCACCCCGAGATCCAAAACTATAAATATAAGCCTATAGACTATAGGATTGACCAATTTTGTTACCTTGAAGAGTCCCACATATCTCAGTGAAAGTTTCACTGACTTTTTAAGAGCACATAAGATCATCATACAATTTTAAAAAAATGACTAGGGAGAGTTCCATATAATCTTACATCCCCTATGCACATCTCTCTAACTTGGAGAATGTTTTTCTCATTCTAGAGAAAGTAATTAGGAAACTTGGTAAGAATAATATGTTTAAGTTAATATTATCGCTACTTCATGTAGCTTTAGATAAGTATAACATGTCAATACTATCACTACTCCATAGATTTCCTGACAAGTATGATGATGAATAGGAACTAGAAATACTATAGTTCTAATGTATACAAGTTTAAGGAATAAACATTCCACCGTATACATGCATATAGCCATATGATTGATTTTGATAAGATTGTCTATCATATCCAAACTCAATAACACTTGAGTCAATGTGATTCTAAGTAAGATACCATCCTAATGCTTAGGAATCATGTTTCTAATTCACCACTTTTCTCTCAGATCTTCAAAACCTAATGATCTCTACAATGTGTACAAGGTTCAATGAACCATAATTTCATATTAATAGATCATAAAAATCAATAATATATGCTAAATAATTATAGATGTATCAATATACATATAATAAAAATAGCATACAATCAATCCATAATTGTATTAAGTTTCCACTAGCCAAACATATCTAGTATCATATTTATGAGCTTAACTTATAGTGTTATATTGATAGTTAAAAATAATAATGTTAAAACTAACATACATACAAAGTCCAAGGATCACACCATCCCTTCAACCCTATAAGGGAACAAGTGAGACAATATCTCCCTACTTAGTTAAAATGAAATCAATTAAAATTTTATCTCAACCCCTAGATTGATAAGATGTTCTGCACATCCTATGCCCTACTCACTTCCGATGACAGGTATAAAATAGCTCTTCAAAATAACATGTTTTAAGATAAAAGAGAATGATTTAAATCTAATAAAGGGTGAATGATAACATAATAATTCTTAATATATAATTTAAGATTTTCCACTCCACATGGTTTAAAATCATAATATTAGGTAAGATAGTGACCTGAAAGAGTCACAAGTGGAAAGTTGAGAACTAACATTTCAAAAATTCTTGAATACCATCACAGGGTAAAAATAAAATGTTGTAACTCTATTTTGCAACAACACTACCTACTTACCAAATCCATAGCATAGTTTCACAATCTATTTCCACAATAGGAAGAAATAAAATACTGATCACAAAGATATATCAATCCATCCTATCCTACAACTTCTCTCTCAACAAGAATTAGAAGGCATTCTCTAATAAAATTCAAGGGAGTAAAGTCAAACAACATGAAAATATGAATCCTCTCAATAGATTAATTTTATCAAAGGAGAATGATATAATAACAATTCACCTCTAAGCTAACTAATAGAATTGACACTCCTTTCTAAACCATATAACTTAAAGTGTCAATCCTTAAACAAACTCTTAACACATGGGAACTCTTAATCTAAATAATAGCACTCTACTACAAGAAAATTCAGACTAAACTTAGTGGTACCAAAACTAAAATTGGTTTTATAATATTTTCCATTCATAGGATTAGTGGAAACAAGGCACAAAAATTAAAGCACATATATATAGTTAAGTGAGAAGCATACTAAACTTATAAACACTCAAAGCACAAAACACAAATGGTAATGGTGACTATATTACAAAGAAGGATTTAATCACACTCAAGGTGTTTAATCTAAGTGATCAAACTATGGTATAAATCTTTTGTTCATAACTCATGAACTATGTTATATACTCTTCTACCTAAGACTCATATAGAACCATCACCATTGTAACATTTTATAAGCTAATCCTATAATAATTATAAGAGGGTGATAGATCTCCTAGGAATGAACACTCACTATACCACACACATTTCATGAATGTCACATACTTACAAAAGTCATTAATCCATACAGGAGGATATATCAAGTCTCAAAACTCCAATCATGATGTGCATGTTTCCACACTGAAGCACCACTAATCCAAAATACTAATGAAATACTTCATGTCACTAAATTCACACTAGTTAATAAAAAAATGAAAATGCTAATGGACTCATTAGGTCCTATAATTTGAGCTACGACTTTGATACCACATGTAACAACCTCATTGGGTTAGACAAATAAAATACGTGAAATTCTTTTTAATTAAACACATATACCAAACATACATTAAATTAAGAGAATCTATAGAGATCATAATAAATACTCAAGGTGTGATAATAGTAACAAGCATAATACCTCACATAATACTGATCTCTAATATCATAAGAGTACACATCAATACTGTAATATAGAAAGTAATAATAAAAACTCAGCCACAACTAATACAAATATATAGCCACCACTATCAATATGCAATAATAAGTAATTACAAATCTTCATGATGATTTTAAATAATAATTACAATATAATACAATGTGAAAATATGATACATGGATCTCCTAGAGCATAGTTCCTAAACCAAAGTATTTGTGGCAATCTCAAGTGTCATCTTGATAAGTAGTGCTACTATATAGATGGAGAACATCATCTGAGTGATTTTCCACACCAACCATAGAACAATGATCCTTGCACTAATATCATCAAGAAATGTCCCTCCCTTCATGTATGAGTAGATAGTGATGGTATGGAAATCCAGAGAGACAAGCAAGTACCCATGTGTTGAATGGTTTCTAACTAAACTAAACATGCAATGTATCATAGAAAACTCCATCTAGTGCAAGATATCACACATACATGTAAAATATACTCATAAAATTATAATGTATCACTAAACATATTTTGGTCCAAAGTTTTAAAAATAATAAATGATCATGATCTACAGATCAATAAAATTCATACACACTAATTTATCAGACTATCTTCATCTATCATTGTGATATTGTAAGCTAGTGAAGTCCATCTTACTCCTTACTCCATATCAATAATGTAGATTGGTTAAATATAATTCAAACATAAGAATCATTTAATTTATTTATTACTAGAAAACACATTATTTAACATGTTAAATTTTGGAATAACCAAAGCATACATTTATTTCACCAAACTATGAATGAATCTTACATTATTTTTTATCCCATACTAGAAATAATGACTACAATCTAAGTAATTACACATTTAATTATATATTTTCACTATCATAATTAGTTTGCAAACATACTACACCCTATGATAACCCATATTACCATAGTCTATTATTTTAATACATAATACTATTTTGCCAAAAACAATCTTAGTAAAGTGGTCATAATTACATGAAAATGCATCTTATATTCAAGCAACTAGGTATAACGAAGAAAACCATAGTTCCATGAAACACACTAATATACTATAATATCATTTTTTAAAATTTCAAGGCTATATACACACATACATAAAGTCCTAATAGTCATAAACGTATTAGTCATAATAATATCCAGCACACATATATATAATCAATCAAATGTAGATATGAGTTTGGTCAAAATAATTACAGTATGTACCATTCAAGTATAACATTATTTATAATCTATTACTCTATGATATCCAATACTATCATAGGTTTCCAACTACATAATAATAATTAATCAAGGATGGGGCTATACCACCCAGGTATATCCTACGTCTAAACTGCATACTAGCATTCAAGAAAATATAACTAATTAGCATGGATCACGATGTACCTTTATATAGCCAAGCATTTATACATATTAGCACCCCTATAATATGTACTGATTTTAAGTATTCAATACTAAATTTCATGTAACTAACATTCAGTTAATTGTAGCAAATAATTAGAGAACTCATAAAATTGCTATGATCTTTTCTTTTAATATTTCATTATGTTTCTACAAGATTGTTCCAAAAGTTATATTTATTTATTCCTAAGAAACTTAATGACTTACTCAAATCATCTATTGAACTATAGGTAAAATCTCTATATACGAGCACTTGTACATCATAATATGCACCATATTTAGGTACTCTAATATTGTTTACTAAATTATGCTTTAGTGTTTTTAAACAAAACTAATAAATCTTGAAATCAATCTAATGAAGTAGTCATAAAAACATGGAAACACATATTTGTATTTAATAGTTAGAACATTTATAACTTCATTTTTTGAAAACATAAGAAATTTAGTCTAGCATTTATTTTACTCTTAGGGGTTTATATGCAAGCATTCACTAAGTTATTTTTAAGTAATTATTTTAATTCAATTAATATTCCACCTGAGAACTATAACTACAATAATATACCCCTATGTTTTAAATATACTAATAGGTACATTCATCCTAAATTTTCACATCCTGTAACTTATTCTAATATCATTTTTACATTGCATGTTTTTAACTCACAAATTTATATTATGATAAGCTACATGTACCTATCATGATAAATACCTTGATTGGTTTTCTACCCTCTGCGTGTCTTATTTTCACTTTTAAATTTTTTTTGATATATTAACCTCAAATAATATCTATGTTTAAACACATATCAAATAAGCATCTTATGAGGTTATCCCATCATTTATATAACAGAAAGGAGCTAACAAATGAGCTAGATAACTAGAAAAATCTATAACAGTTCATATATTTTAATCAAATGTTAAGGTGAAGGAATAATTCATACTACACTTTATGCTTTACAACCATCCCAAAAATAGACATATCATCATTTGGAAAAAAAAAAAAAATTACCATATACATCCCTAAACATAATTAGGGAAATGTAATGAGTTGATATCCCATAACATAAATATAGACAAATATGTATATGCTTAGTATTTAACCCATCATACATGATGATGTAATATCTATATTACTTATTAAATATAAATCTCTTTTCTTTATTTATCAAGAGTATGTTATGTTTTAATTCACATGGGAATATATAACCTTGACTAAGGGAAGGCTTCAACTATATATATGGTGATGCCATAATTACTACAAAGACTAGCCAATATACCCTTTCTTATAAATCCATGGACAATCACTTAGTTATATTATTGCATCTATAGTATATTAAGGCATAAATCCATGGATAGTCAAATATCATATCCCTATAAGTAATGATTTGCAATTCAATAATGATTTCAGCTAACATTATATCCAGGATAATGGAAATTAATATGACATCCATTTTTATCCATATCATATCACTTAGATTTTATTTAAGTGATATGTTGTTATGAAAGTTGACATCATATCTACTATCCATATAAGCTAACATGATAAGCTTTTGTTTATATGATATTATATTATGATATCATGCATAACATGTTTAATTGTATCTCTCAAATAACTGTATCATAATAGTTTTGTAAATATATGGTAATTGAATTTAGGTTTGTAATTAAAATTAAATAATGGTTTCAGTGAACTATTTAAAAACCACAGTTTTCATTACATGTAATTAACCTTCAAATAGTGGTGCCTAAAAGTCTATAACTTCCTCTCACAAGCTAGTTTATTTTCATAGACCCTAGGTTGACACCTTTGTGTTATTAATTATTTTAGTATGTTGTAGGTTCAAATCTACAATTTATAGGGTCAAAATATATGTATAAAATACACATAACTACGAATTAGTGACTTCCTTTTTTTATTTATGTCGATCCTCAACCAAAATAGCCTTTTATAAATTTATCTAGCTGATAATAATGATGCTAATTGAGTAACAATCTAATATAGCATAAAATGCCTTATTTTAAGGTGTGCTAGAGGAGCTATAGAAATGACTATAATTATTATGGGTATTAAAATTACCTACATTGATGCCTAAATAGGTATATTTTCTAGATTTTAAATTGTATTTACTCTCCTACATAAGTCAATGCCCCTTCTATAAATTGTTGTTCATTTATGTCTTGAACTAACTAATTCACTATAAACTTTGATGCCACTATATGTATAATTCAAACCAGAAAAGAAGACTTTGATTATTGATACAATTGAATTTTTAAGGATTTCACTCCCTATGACCTAATGTCTTTTTCTTGTAAGTTTTTAAAATGGACATATAAAATACATAGCTAGTCATACAACAAAATAGTCTAAATAAAAGAATATTTAGGCTAGTTATATGAATGACCCAATATGTTCATCCTCCTCTTCAATTTATTTTTAGACTAAATGAAATATTATACAATGTCCTATTACTTTTTTTATCAACATAACTACTATAATTGAAGTACATCACTTGCTAAATAGCTTACTTAAATATCTATCTTTTCTCCCAACGTGGCACCCCTTGCTTCTTTTCTCTTTTTTTCTAACCTTCACTCTCTCATGCGTAAGATAATCTCTTTTCAGACTCTTATATAAAATAGGTGCAGCTTCTTCTTTTTTAATATTTTTGTTTTATTTTTTTATTTTTGTTATTTTAAATATTTAATTATTTTTTATATTTTCTAATTTTTTTATTTCCTTTCTTTTTATTTTTGTGATTTTTAATGTAATTTTAATTTTTTTAAATATACTTTAAATACGGAATGTTAAACTTCCTAATTTTTATTGAATTAAATTAGCATCCAAATATATAATTTTAAATGGCAATCTTAAAATTTACAAATAACTCATATTTTAAATTTATTTTTACCAAAATTGTTCCTACCATCATTAATGGAAAAACATGCTAAACACATAAAGGTATCCATTACAATATTTACTTACACTAGTAAATCATAGAAAGTAACACTCCAAAACAAGTGATTAAACACACCATAAGTAAGCTACTTTTAATGCATTTCTACCATTTGTTAACTATTATGGTGTGTGAAAGATTTCACCAGTTCTCTATCAATATTTTACATCTCCATCTATGTCACTCTCTCTGATGATGCTCTCTCTCTCTGGCACACTCTGAGGGATGAGTTCTCTTACATCCACCTCATAATACACAAGTAATTAAATCACATCATATGATAAACATATAGCAATAAATATAACTAAAATAATACATTAATGTGCTCAAAATATAAATGCATATATTAACCAACTCATAGTAATCAATCATGTATCTAAACAATATTATACTATCCCATAATAGCATAAAGCTAAATATTAATCAAAAATATTACCAAATTTGAATTTGTTAGTTACAGATATCCATGGATAATCTAGCAAGTTTACCTGATAAGAAATCATGATGTAACATCCTTTCCCCTTAAAGTTATTCATCATCCTCGATGACTCCTATTCAAACATAAGTTTTGAATTAAAATCCTTATTTAGAAAATCAATAACATGGTATACAATATCAAGTTAATTAAATGAATGGGAAATTACATGTAGAACTCATTGTAGTTCCTTCAAGTTACACTATTCCTAGAGTATTAGTTCTACAAGACCCTAATCTATGATATTTCCTTATTAAGCAAGTTTGCGAGTAATAATTATTTTGATTAATTCTATCATAATTACCCTGGGGTCCAGAATCATAAAGACAAGCCTATATATTATAGGACTACCACTTTTATTACCTTTAAGGGTCCCACATATTTTAGTGAAAGTTTCACTGACTTCCAAGATCACATAAGATCATCATACAAGCTAAAATAAATGATTAGGGAGAGTTCCACAAAAAAAATCATCCCCTATACACATTTATCTAATCTAGAGAGTGTTGTTCTCATTCTAGAGAAGGTAATTAGAAAACTTGGCAAGAATAATGTGTTTAAGTTAATACTATTGCTACTTCACGTAACTCTTGATAAGTATAACATGTCAATATTATCACTACTCTACGAAGTTCTTGACAAGTAAAATGATGAATAAGAACTATAAATACTATTTTTTCAATATATACAAGATTAAAAAATAAACATTCCACCATATACATGCATATGTCCATATGATTGATTTTGACAAGTCTGTCTGTTAGATCCAAACTCAGTAACACCTGAGTCAATGTGAGTCTAAGTAGGATACCATCCTATCGCTTAGAACTCAAGTTCCTAATTCACAAATCTTCCCTCAGGTCTTCATGACCTAATGATTTATACAATGTATATAAGGTTTAATGAACCACAATTTCATACTAATAGATCATATAAATTAATAATATATGTTAAATAATTTTAGATGTATCAACATACATACAAGAGAAATATCATATAATCAATCCATAATTGTATTAAGTTGCCACTAGCCAAACATATCTAGTATCATCTTTGCTTAACTTATAGTGATATATTCATAGTTAAGATAAAATAATTTTATAATGAAAATACATACAAGGGCTAAGGATCACACCATCCTTTCAACCCTAAAAAGGAACAAGTGAGACAATATCTCCCTACTTGATTGGTTAGAATGAAATCAATTAAAATTTTATCTCAACCCCTAGATTAACAAGATGTTCCACACATCCTATACCCTACTCGCTTCTGGTGATAGGTGTAAAATAACTCTTCAAAATAACATGTTTTAAGATAAAAAAGAATAATTTAAATCTAATCAAGGGTGAAAAATAACATAATAATGCCTAATATATATTTCAAGATTTGCCACTCCATGTGATCTAAAATCACAATATTGAGTAAAATAGCAACCCTAAAGAGTCACAAGTGGAAAGTTGAGAACTAACATTTCAAAAATTCTTACATACGATCATAATGTAAAAATAAAATGTTGCAACTCAATGTTGCCAATACACTACCTACTTACCATATCCGTAGCATAGTTTCACAATCTATTTCCACAATCGAAAGAAATAAAATATTGATCACAAATATGTATCAAACCATTCAATCCTATAACTTCTCTCTCAAAAATAAGTATAAGTCATTCTTCCATAAACTTCAAGGAAGTCCATTCAAACATCATAAAAATATGAATCCTCTCGATAGCTTAATGTTATCAAAGGAGAATGAGATAATAACAACTCACCTCTATGGTAACTAATAGAATTGACACTCCTTTCTAAACGACATAGTTTAAATTTTCAACCCTTAAAAAAACTCCTAACAAATGGGAACTCTCAATAAAAATAACAGCACTCTACTGCAACAAAATCCACATCTCACTAGGTGGTATCAAAACTAAAATTGGTCTTAAAAGATTTTCTATTCCTAGGATTAGTGAAAATAAGGCATAAAAATTAAAGCACATATATATAAGTGAAAATCATCCTGAACTTATAAACACTCAAAAAATAAAACACAAATGGTGAAGGTGACTTGATTCTAAGAATGATGTAATCACAATTGAGGTGTTTGATCGAAGTGATCAAACTATGGTAGAAATATTTTGTTCATAACTCATGAACTACATTATATACTCATCTACCCAAGCCTCATATATAACCATCACCATTAGTGCATTAGATAAGCCAAACCTATATCAATTTTAAGAGGGTATTATAGCTCTTAAGGATGCACACTCACTATACCACACACATTTCATGAATGTCACATACTTACAAAAGTCACCAATCCATACAGGAGGATCTATCAAATCTCAAAACTCCAATCATGGTGTACATGGTTCCGCACTAAGGAACCACTAATTTAAAATACCATATAAATACTTCATGTCACTAAATTCACACTAGTGAATAGAAAGACATGAAAATGCTAATGGACTCATTAGGTCCTAGAGTTCGATCCACAATTCTAATACCACATGTAACAACCCTAAAAATACATGAATTTTTTTTAATTAAACATATATACCAATATAGATTACATTATGAGAGTCTATAGAGATCATAAGAAATACCCAAGGTGTGATAATAGTAACAATAATAATACCTCACATAATATTGATCTCTAATGTCATGAGAGTACACATCAATACACTAATATATAAAGTAATAATAATGACTCAACCATAGTTGATACAAATACACAACCACTATTGTCAATGTGCAATAACAAATAATTACAACTCTTCATGATGGTTTTCAATAATAAGTACAATATGATATAATGTACAAATAAGATACATGGATTCCTAAGAGCATAGTTCTCGAACTCAAGTATTTATGGCAATCTCAAGTGTCGTCTCGATAAGTAGTACTATTATGGGGATGGAAAGCATCATTTGAGAACTTTTCCACACCAATCACAGACCAATGATACCCCACACTAATCCCATCATTAAATGGCCCTCCCTTTATGGATGAATAGATAGTGATGGTGTAAGAATTTAGAGAGATAAGTAAGTACCTATGTGTTAAATGGTTTCTAAATAAGCTAAAGATACAGTGTATCATATAAAACTTGATCTATTGCAATATATCGCATATACATGTAAACCATACTCATGAAATGATAATGTATCACTAAACATACTTTATCCTAAATTTTTATAAATAATAAATGATAATGATCTATAGATCAATAAAATTCATAGACACCATTTGATCGGACTACCTTCATCTATCATTGTGATACTAGTAAGCCAGTGAAGTCCATCTCACTCCTTACTCCATATCAGCAATGTAGATTGTTCAAATACAATTCAACCACAAGATTCATTTAATTTACTTCCTACTAGAAAACACATTATGTAACATGTCAAACTTAAGAGTAATCAAAGCATACATTTATTTTTTCAAATGTATGAATGAATCTTACATTATTTTCTATCTTATATTAGAAATAATGACTACAATTTATACCATATAGGTAATTACACATTTAACTATAGATTTTCATTATAACAATTAGTTTTCAAACATACTACACCCTATGATAACCCATATTACCATAGTATAATATTTTAAGACATACTACATTTTTCTAAAAATAGTCATAATAAAGTGGTCATAACTACATGGAAATGCATCTTATATTCAAGTAACCAAGTATAATGAAGAAAAAAATTCCAAAGAACACACTAATATACTATCATATCAATCATTAAACTTTCAAGGTTGTATGCATTCATACATAAAGTTCTTCTAACAATCACAAACCTACTAGTCATAATAATATCCAGCATTCATACATATAATCAATCAAATATAGATATGAGTTTGGGCATAAAAATTATAATATGTACCATCCATATATAACATATATTTATACTGTATTGCATTATGATATCTCATACTATCATATATTCTCAATTATATAATAAAAATTAATCAAATATGGGGCTATACCACTTGGGTATACCCTAATTCTAAACTGTATACTAGCATTCAAGAAAATATAACTAATTAACACATATCTTGATGCACCTTTATATAGCTAAGAATTTATACATATTAACACTCTTATAATATGTACCGCTCATAAGTATTCAATACTAAATTTTATATAATTAAAATTTGATCAATCATTGTAGAAAAATAGAGAACTCATAAAATCGCTATGATCTTTTATTCTAAATTTCATTCTATTTCTAGAAGACTATTCCAAAAAATTATAGTTCTTGATTCATAAGAAACTTAATGACTTACTCAAATCATCTATTGAACTATAGGTAAAATCCCTATATACAAGCACTTATACATCATAATATATACCACATATAGGTACTCTAATGCTATGCACTTGTACATCATAATATGCACCACTTGTAAATATAAATATTTTTTTTATTTATCAAGACTATGCAATATTTAATTCACATGGGAATATATAATTTTGACTAAGGGAAGGCTTCAACTATGTATATGGTGACTCCATAATTACTACAAAGACTAGACAATATACCCTTTCTTATAAATCCATGGACAATCGCTTAGTTGTATTATTGCATCTATATCATATTAAGGCACAAATCCATGGATAGTCAAATATCATATCCCTATAAATAATGATATGCAATTCAATAATGATTTCAGCTAATATTATATCTAGGATAATGAAAATTAATATCATATCCAATTTTCATCCATATCATATCACTTAGCTTTTATTTAAGTGATATATTATTATGAAATCTAACATCATATCTACTATCCATATAAGCTAACATGATAAGCTTTTATTTAAGCGATATTATGATATCATGCCTAACATGTTTAAACTTATCTCTTGAATAACTGTATCATAATAGTTTTGTAAATGTATGGTAATTGAATTTAAGTTTACAATTAAAATTAAATAATGATTTCAGTTAACCATTAAAAAACCACACTTTTTAATACATGCAATTTACCTTCATATAGTGGTGCCTAAAAATTTGTAACTTCCCCTTATAATCCAATTTGTTTGCATAGACCCTACGTTGATGCCTTTATATTATTAATTATTTTAGTATGTTGTAGGTTCAAATATGAGATTTACAAGGTCTGAATATATGTATAAAATACATATAAATACAAATTAGTGACTTCTTTTTTTGTTTTATGTAGATCCTCAACCAAAATAGCTCTTATAAATGTATCTAGCTAATAATAATGATGTTAATTGAGCAGTGATGTAATATAGAATAAAATATCTTGTTTTAAGGTGTCTTCAAGGAGCTATAGTAGTCACTATAATTATTGCATGGATTATAATTACCTACATTGATGCCTAATTGGGTATATTTTCCATATTTAAAATTGTATCTACTCTCATACATAAGTTGACACCCCCTCTATAAACTATTGTTCATTAATGTCTTGAGCTAATTGATTCACTATAAACTTTGATGCCACTATATGTATCATTAAGATCAGAAAAGAAGACTTGGATTATTGATATAGTTGAATTTCTAATGGTTTCACTCCCTACGGCTTGATGTTTTTTTTTTTAAGTTTTGAAAATAGGCATATAAAATGCATAGCTATTCATACAGTAAAATAGTCTAAATAAAAGAATATTTAGGTTGGTTATATGAGTGACCCAATATGTTTGTCCTCCTCTTTAATTTAGTTTTTAGACTAAACAAAATAGTATACAACATCCTATTACATTTTTTTAACGTAACTACTATAATTGAAGTACATCACTTGCTAAATAGTTTGTTGAAATCTCTATGTCCTTTCTCCCAACACAGTGCCCCTTGCTTCCTTTCTCTTTTTTTCTAAACTTCTCTCTCTCATTGATAAGATAAACTCTTTTTAGACTCTTTCCTTATGTAAAATAGGCACAACTTCCTCTTTTTCAATATTTTTATTTTTTTTTATTTTTTTGTTTTGGATATTTTATTATTTTTTAGATTTTTTAATTTTTATTTATTTCCTTTCTTTTTATTTTTTCCAATTTTTAATGTAATTTTTTTTAAATACTTTATATATGGAATGCTAAACCCCCTAATCTTTATTAAATTAAATTAGCATCCAGATATATAATTTTAAAAGGTAATTTCAAAATTTTCAAATAACCCATATTTTAAATTTATTTTTACAACAAAATTCATACCATCATTATTGAAAAAACATGCTAAACATGTAAATGTATTCATTATGATATTTATTTACACTAGCAAATTAGAGAAATCAACACTCTAAAGCATGTAATTAAATACACCATAAGTAAGCTACTTTTGATGCATTTATACCATGTGTTAACAATTGTGGTGTATGCAAGGTTTCACCAGCTCTCTATCAACCTTCGACATCTCCATTTATGTCACCTTATTCAATGACGCTCTCCCTCCAGCATGCTCTAAAGGATGAGTTATCCTATGTCCACCTCACAACATATAGGTAATTAGATCATATCATGTGATAAATATATAGTAATAAATATAACTAAAAAAATATATTAATGTGCCCAAAATGTAAATACATACATTAACTAACTCATAGTAAGCAATCAAGTATCATCATGTATCTAAACAATATTTCACTATCCCATTATAACATAAATCTCAAACTTAGTAAAAAAATATAACCAAATCTAAATTTGTTGGTTGCAAATATCTATGAATAATCTAGCAAGTTTGTCTGATTGAGATGTAACACTACTAAAAGGAAAAAATAGTCCACCCACACCAATTTTGATTCTTATGAAAATATGAGTAGTATGTGGTTGTTAGAACTCATTTCTATCCTGTAGACAAGCTGATTTTGAGTTTTCTAATTTGAATTGGGATCTAGTATTATCAATATCCAAGAGTATCAAATTGGTGTAATAAAATCATGGTGAATAGTTCCTAAGGTAGATTTAGGATCCTGGTATTTACGGTTGGGGTACAAGGAGTGAAGTATAGATCTTACATTTTCTTGAGGACAAGTAAATTTGGGAAGGGTAGACTGTAATTTCCCCTTTTTTCAATATTATAATAATATTGTTATTAAAATAAAAATTATATATAAATACTTAAAGTAAAATAATAATATTCTAATTTACTTATGACTTAAGAAAAGGACCTTTTAAGGGTCATGGTCTAGTTAGCCCTTAAGTGAATTATAAGAAAAAGGTGCTTTTAAATATTTAATTTTCCCTCTCCAAGTGGAATTCTCCACTTTGGGAAAGATATTTGGAGGGAAAAAGATATAAAAAGGGAAAGGAGGTTCATTATAATATTATGTTATGTTGATAAATTGAATTCATAGTTTAAACATGTTTGCTGGAACATTTATCTCTGGGGATGAAAACCCTCGTTATAGGTTGAGGAATGAAAATTCTTCAAGCTTTTTAGGATTATCCATCCAGATGTTTCTATTGGGCTTCAACAGATAATTGATTTAGGTATTTTCAATCAGGATTTCATAGGTGAAGGGTTGTTAAGGTTGGTAGGACACTTTCAAGTCTCTTCCATGAGTGGTGACCCCTACCTAGGAGGAGTTTGTAGGGTATTGATGCATGACAACTCATTCTTCATTAGTATTTGGGTTCTTCAAATTTTTAGAGGTTGTTTACACTTTCTAGTTTTGTATTTGGGATTTGAAATCTTTAATTCTAGCCATTTTTTCAAGTTGTACTTATATTTTCATAAATTAATTCTAATTTTTTGGAGAAGATTCAAAAATAATTTATTTTTCTTACATCTTGCATTGATCCCAATTATTTTATAAAATATTTCCAAGGGTTTATAAATATATTTTCAGTTGTTTGTGTGTTTGTTGCCCTGATATATATAATTTTAGATCATTATTAGGGTTTGAAATAAAATTAATATTTTGTATTTTAGATAATGGTTTGTAGGAAAACCATAGTTGTTTTAATTCTACCCCAAAAGAGACATTATAGTGGTATCTAAGCAAGGTTTTGACCCACTGTGGGAAGCATGTTATTTGCAAACTCTTCTTTATGTAGGGTAGTGATAGAAAGATAAAGAAAACACTAGAATCCATGGAAGAGATGTTGAAATCTATGTAATAATATTATAGGGATTTAAGGGCAATGGGTCCTAAGGCATGGATGAAGTTGTAGGGTTAAGACCTATATCACCATAGTCTCCCTTAGAAGGAGAAAAAAACTAGTAAAAGTGATGAATACTTCATCACCACAAAAGATCAAGAAAATAGAAAAGTCAAGGTCAAAATTCTAAAACCCTATAAAGGATCAAAGGAATGAGGAATCCAAAGAATAAACCTTGAAAAATTAAATGTCTTCAGCTGATTTCCCTAAGAGTTCAGTAGAAAGGAAAGGTATAAATTACATATGTGAGGATGAATTTAACAATCAACCACCATCAACAAAAGTGGATCTAAGGGCTGAAATGAAACCAGATACTTTGCAATCAAGCATGAAATATGTCATAAGGACCTAAAGGAGGTGTGATGATTAGCTAATAAGGGCTGATGTAGGATCATCATCTTCAAATTTGTTTTCAAATCTTTATATATAAGGTTAATAAAATTTTAGGAGGTATGTTAGGAAATAAAGAAGCCCTCCAAAAGTTAAATTTGAAGGGAGCACTAGTATGTCTTAAGGAATGGGTTGAAAATTAAAAAAATAAATCTCTAATCAAGTCAAATAAAACTACCTTAAGGCTAAAATAAGTCAAGTGCAACATGAAGAGTTAAGATAAAGGATATATTTGAACAAGTTACAAGTTGTTGAGGACCCTTATGAGGTTTGGGAATAGGTATAGTAATTTATTGTGGGATGATAAGTCTATATAGCATGAGGATAGTAATTAAATAAAGTAAATAGACAAGGATAAATCATAGCATTTAAGTTGTAAAAGAATAGAATTTTTAGAGAGAGAATAAGGCCTTTAATCTTGTGTGTGGTTGTTATTAAATGTACAGAGGGTTGTTAGTGTTTTAATATATTTTTACATATGAATATTAAGGATTTTGATGAAAGATTTCCATCTAAATAACATAGGTCTGTGTATAATTCTGAGTATTTCTTATATGAATATAAAGGACTTTAATTATGGATAATGATTTTAATGTCATATATTTTTTATAGTGATTTAACTCATGATTTTATGTTAGTATTCTCATAATCTTTGAGTTTCCTTTTTTGAGATTACATAGTTGTCTATAGTCAATTTATAGATGCATGAATTTAGTTATGAGTGTAAGACTCCACACCAAAATGTCTGAAAATTGATAGGATTATTTGGAGATAAAGATATTTGCATTTTGAAGATGAATGGATTGATAAACTTGAAATATAAAAAGGACTAAGGATCTAATATGTTGAGGATACATTCACAAGGAGATCTTTAGATATTATTAATAATCTGTAAATCCTACATAGAGGCCAAATTAATATAGCCAAAGATAAGACAAGTATTCACTCAAGGACTCGATTTAGTTTGGTATTGACATTGTATAACAAGGTATAGCTTTTATCGAGACACACATAATGTTTATGATGCTAATATAATTCATTAATGTTTGTTGGAGTCAATGACAAATTAATTGCATGCAAAATTTCTATTGTTAAAAAAAAATTATTTGTTATTAATTTCATTTTAGTAGAGACTCGGCCTAGGCTTATATAGCGAGCTCCATAGTTGGATTCACTAATAATAAGCATATGTAGATGTTAGTAGGTTTAGATCAAGCCTATGTACGGTGAATGAATACTAATAAACTCTTGAGCCTCTATAAACTAGTGCTTGTCTAAAAGGACAAAATTGAGAACTTCACTTGAATAATCCAAGTTATATAAGCAGATTAAGGCTTTGAGTGGAAAGACTTATTTGAGAATTGAAATCATACTAAATGTTTGAATTATACCATGATTGACAAGAATAGATGAAAGAAAAGTTTAATTTTTGTAGTGCAATTGCATAAGTAAATGGAACAAAGAATTGTGTAGCACATAATAAATTTGTTTGATTACTTTATGAAAGATATAAAAAAGGGAATCGAGATTAGGAATTAGGTGACTAGACAATGGAATTTAGAAAATCAATTAATCCCAGTCAATGATATTGTTCAGACAAAAAAAACTCAGTATTAGTTAGAATATGTACCTAATAACTAGATTTGGCCAAGAAATGATAAAAGATCTATTAGTATTCTATGAGATAGAGAATAAGGTAATAAGGAAACCTCATCAAAATTGAATGTAGAAAAATAAGGGGATTGATTTCAAGATTAATATGAATTAAGGATCAATTAAGAGGTATGATAGTCATATTAAATATCATATTCTCAAAGGAGATAAATTGATAACAAAAACAAAAGAGAACATGAGAAAATAAGATGAAGATGGTGTATGAATCAGATCTATTTGCAAACTAATAAAGTATGAATGGATTAGAATTGGTCATTAATAAGAAACCTCTTACAATAGAATATTTGAGGATAAGTCAAGGCAAGAGTAAGTATTTTAAATGATTAAATGAGGATTATGACATTGATGTTAGAAAATGCTATCATTTTTGGTATCAGAACAAGGATTTTCTCTTGTGGAAAAGAAACAAAAAATATAGTAAATTTGAAAAATTAGTGCAAGTAAGAACCTTGTAAAATGGAAATGGAGAAAGAAATAATCAATCTAAAATTAGACTTCAAAAGTTTGAATCTTAAGATTTTAATGAGTCAGTGGTCAAAAGAAGGAAACCAAGCATGTGGTTGGCATTTGAAGAGAAGAATTAAGTGGCCTATAGAATCACTTGTCAAGAAAAGAAGGTAAGAGATAATTTCCATGAGGAAAAAAAGCCATAGAGGCTTGAACAATGGAGAGTTTCTAGGTAAGCAATAGAATAAGGTTCTCATTGAGGAGAACAGAGAAGAGGGAAAAGTGCAGAGAGAAGCACTTGAGAAAAGTAAGAGGAGAGTGTTAGCAAAGGAGGAACTCAAAGGGACATTTTGGTCTCTGATTTTATTGTTCTATGTTATGTTTAAGTTTATGTGCATAGGTATGGAGAACCTCAAGAATAAGGTCAAAGATAAGGCCTTACAGTTTTTAATAAATGGGAAAAGCAAATAACCCATGAAGTCAAATGACTTTGACAGTGAAATTGATAGTGAAAGAGAGAAAGTTGTATAAGCTCCCAAAAAGGAAATTAAAATCCTTTAGCATGCTGATAAATAAATGGAAGAGAGTGTAGAATTTCATGATGCTCTAGGCAGCATCCCAACAAAAGAAAGAAAGGAAGTACACATAAAAAGGGTGATTATAAGCAAATAAAATATGAAAGAGAATGAGACAATGCATCAAGCCATGGAACAGGTAATTAAAAAGTTGAATTTTGATTTCAATCTTATATCTAAAAAAATATTGTTTATGTGAAGATGAATCAAAATGAATGCAATGTTAAATCTCCACAACTTAAAATAAATCATGGGTATGTATCTCCAAAATGGATGAAGTAACTAGTTGTTAAAGTAAAAAATGTAGGATTTAATCAAAAGGTTATTGAAGTTGGGAATTCAAATGGAAGACTAGTACAAGAAAAAGTAGATTTTAGGATAAAGTCTGGACTAGGTCAGGATAAAGAGAGGTCTCCACCTATCAAAAGAAATGAGGAAGAGACTAGAAGGACAAAATTAAGCCCAAGGAAAATTTGGAAAAAGAAGAATACCAATGAAGTGAAAGGTAAAGAAACTTCTTTGAATAATGATGCATTAAATAATTTTATTGAAAATACTAATGAATCAAGTGATGAGATGATTATAAGAGTTAACTAGTAGAAAGGAGAAGGATTATATTTGACACCCACAGAGAAGAAATTACCAAAATAGGTGATTGAAAAACATGAAAAATATAAAATTTCTAGTTTTATGTCTCTGGTAAAGACTAATGATTCAAGTAATGGTCATGAAAGCCAAGTGGAAGGACAAAATTTAGATAATGAGAATAATATTATTGGTGAGAAAGAATGGAAATTAATTTCCAAAAATGATGAAGTGTAGATGAGAGACAAGGTATCAAGTGAAGAAGATAGAGGACAAGAAATCCCTAAATTTGATGAATAAAATGGAGAGATAAATGAGCTCTCATTGAAAAAAGAAATGAGAATGTTGGAAGAATTGTTTAACCCTCCTAAAAGGCTAGTTAATGTAGTAGAAGCAAATGAATATTTAGAACAGCTTAATCTCATTGAAGAACTTGAAAATAAATAAGTCATGAGACAAAGATATATTCAAAATATAACAGCTAGTGATGAAAACTTTTAAGAAGAAAGCAATACCTGGATATGGAATAAGAACACATTGGAAGAGTATTTATCTAACATGTTTGTTGATTTTTTAGGTTCAGAAAGATAATATTTCATAAGTGATCTCATGAACACTTGAGAGAAACAAGAGTTATTATGCCAAGGACAAGAAGATGAAACAATTTTTGATGTAAAATTGATTGGCATACATATCAAGGAAGATCAAAAATGTTACCAAGCTAAGACAAGAACTCAAAAATATTATGTGGAGATTGAATAAATAGAGGAAAGCTATGAATCATATGGAAGTGAACTAGAATCTTGGATACTTGCAAATGAAAATGAATTAATAAGAAAAGGGTATAAAAAGAAAGAAAGAAATAGAATGATGAACACTGAGAAGCATAAAGTTGTTGAAGACTTTAAAGAACAGAGTTCATTAAAAGACTAGAAGAAAAATTAAAAAATTCAAGTTCAAGTGTGGATCAAAAGAATAGGTTCATTTTTATAAAAATTTGAAGGTAGAAGATAAATAAAAATAATATGGTGACAGCAAGGGAAAATCAAAAGGCTCATGAGCAGGAGCTCATGCAAAATTTTCAAGATCAATAATTTGATGAAGGAGCATCATCTTTAAATTTATTTTCAAATATTTATAAATAAGGTCAATAAAATTATAGGAGGTATGTTGGGAAATAAATAAGCCTTCCGAAATTCAAATTTTAAGGGAGCACTATTATGTCTTAAGGAATGGATCGAAAATAAAAGGAATAAATCTCTAATCAAGTCAAAAAAACCTACCTTGAAGCTAATATAAGACAAGTGCAATGTGAAGAGTCAAGATAAAAGATATGTTTGAACAAGTTACAAGTTTTTGAGGACCCTTAGGAGGTTTGGGAATAGGTAGAGTAAGTTGTTATGGGATGATAAGTCTATATAGCACGAGGATAAGAATTAAATAAAGTAAATAGACAAGGATAAATCATAGCATTCAAGTTGTAAGAGAATAGAAGTTTTATAGAGATTAAAGCCTATGTGTGGTTGTTATTAAATGTACAGAGGGATGTTAGTGTTTTAATATATTTTTCCATATAAATATTAAGGATTTTGATGAAAGCTTGCCATCTGAATAACAGAGGTATGTGTATAATTTTGAGTATTTCTTATATGAATATAAAGAACTTTAATTATAGATAATGATTTTAATGTCTTATATCTTTAAGAATAAAGACTAAATATGTTTTTGATAGTGATTCAACACATGATTTTATATTAGTATTCTCACAATATTTGAGTTTCCCTTTTTGAGCTTACACAGTTGTCTACAGTCAATTTATGGTGAATGTAGTAATGAGTGTAAGACCACATCAAAATGTATTAAAATCGATAGGATTGTTTAGAGATAAAGATATTTGCATTTTGAAGGTAAAAAGATTGATATAATTGAAATATAAAAAGGACTGAGGATATAGCATGTTGAGGATATGTTTACAAGGAGATCTTCAAGTATTTTTAAGACTGTGTAAATCCTAAGTAGAGGATAAATTAATACAACCAAAGGTAAGACAAGTATTCACTCAAGGACTCAATTTAGTTTGGTATTGACATTTTATAACAAGGTAAAAATTTTATTGAGACACATAGAATGTTTATGATGCCAATATAATTCATTAATGGTTGTTGGTGCCAATGACAAAGTAAACACATGTAGAATTCTGATTGTTAAAAAAAAAAATCATTTGTTATTAATTTCATTCTAGTAGAGACTCAGCCTAGGCTTATACAGTGAGTTCCATCAGTTGGATTCACTAATAATAAGTGTATGTAGATGTTAATAGGTTTAGATCAAGCCTAGGTACGGTGAACAAATACTAAGAAACTCTTAGGCCTCTACAAACTAGTGCTTGTCTAAAAGGACAAAATTGAGAACTTCACTTGAAGAATCCAAGTTATATAAGCAAATTAAGGCTTTAAGTGGAAAGACTTTGTTAAAAATTGAAGTCATAGTAAGTTGTTGAACTATACCATGATTGATAAAAATAGATTAATGAAATATTTAATTTATGTAGTGCAATTGCATAAGTAAATAGAACAAAGAATTGTGTATCACACAAAAAAATTATTTGATTAATTTATGAAAGATATAAAAAAGGGAGTCGATATCAGAAATTAGGTGACTAGAGAATAGAATCTAGAAAATCCATTAATCTCATTTAATGATAATGGTCAAAAAAATTATTATTATTAATAAGAAGACATACCTAATAACCATATTTGGCCAAGAAATGGTAAAATATCCATTAGTATTCTATGAGACAAATAATTGGGTAATAAGGAAACCTCATCAAAATTGAATGTAAAAAAATGAGGGTATTGATTTCAAGATTAATATGAATAAAGTATCAATTAAGAGGTATGATATTCATATTAAATATCATAGTCTCAAAGGAGATAAATTTATAACAAGAACAAAAGAGAACATGAGAAAAGAAGATGAAGACAGTATATGAATCAGATCTATTTGTAAACTAATAAAGTATGAATGGATTAGAATTGGTCATTAATAAGAAACCTCTTATGATAAAATATTTTAGGACAAGTCAGGGTAAGAGTAAGTTATTTAAATGATTAAATGAATATTGTGACATTGATGTTAGAAAATGTTATCATTTTTGGTATCAAAGTAAGGATTTGCTCTTATGGAAAAGATTAAAAAAGTATAGCAGATTTGAAAAATTAGTGAAAGCATGAAGCTTGTAAAATGGAAATGGAGAAAGAAATAATCAATCTCAAATTAGACTTAAAAAGGTTGGAGCTTATTTTTTTGATGAGTCAGTGGTCAGAAGAAGGAAGCCAACCATGTGGCTGGCATTTGAAGAGAAGAAATAAGTGGCCTATAGTCACTTGTTAGGAAAAGAAGGCAAGAGATAATTTCTATGAGTAAAATAAGCCATAGAGGTAATTAAATGAAGAAGGTTCTCATTAAGGATTAAAAAAAAGAGGGAAAAGTGCAAAGAAAAGCACTTGAGAAAAGCAAGAGGAGAGTGTCAGCAAAGGAGGCACTCAAAGGGAAATTTTGGTCTCTAATTTTATTGTTTAATGTTATGTTTAAGTTTATGTGTACATGTATGGAGAACCTCAAGAATAAGGTCAAAGATAAGGACTTATAGTTTGTAATAAATGAGACAATCAAAGCACCCATGAATTCAAAATACTTTGACAGTGAAAGAGAGCAAGTTATAGAATCTCCCAGAAAGGAGATTGAAATCCTTTAGTATGTTGATAAAGAAATGGAAGAAAGTATAGAGTTTCATGATGCTCTAGATAGCATCCTATCAGAAGAAAGGAATTACACCTAAAAAGGGTGATTACAAGAAAAAAAATATGAAAGAGAATGAGACAATGCAACAGGCCATGGAACTAGTAATTACACATTTGAATTTTGATTTCAATCTTATATCTATAAAAAATATTATTGATGTGAAGATGAATCAAAATGAAGGTAATTTTAAATCTCCACAACTTAAAATAAATCATTTGTATGTATTTCCAAAATGGATGAAGAAACCAGTTATTAAATTAAAGAATGTAGGATTCAATCAAAAGGTTATGGAAGTTAAGAATTCAAATGGAAGACTAGTATAAGAAAAAGTAGATTTTGGGATATAAAGTCTGAACTAGCTTGAGATAAAGAGAGGTCTCCACCTATCAAAATAAATGAGGAAGAGACTAGAAGGATACAATTAATCCCAAGGAGAATTTGGAAAAAGAAGAATACTAGTGAAGTGAAAGGTAAAGAAATTTCTTTAAATAATGATGCATTAAATAATTAAATTGAAAATATTGATGAATAAAGTGATGAGATGATTATAAGAGTTAAGTTGTAAAAATAAGAAGGATCAGATTTGACACCCAAAGAGAATCAATTACCATAATAGGTGATGAAACAAGATGAAGAACATAAAATTTTGAATTTTATGTCTCTGGTAAAGATGAATGATTTAGGTAATGGTCATGAAATCCAAGTGAAATGACAAAATTTAGAGAATGAGAATAGTGTTTTTGGTGAGAAAGAATGGAAATTATTTTCCACAAATGATAAAGTGTAGGTGAGAGGAAGGCAGTGAGTGAAGAAGATAGAAGACAAGCAATCCCTAAATTTGATGAAGAAAATGGAGAGATAGATGAGCTCTCATTGAAAGAAGAAATGAGAATGTTGGAGGCATTATTTAACCCACATAAAAGGCTAGTTGTTACATTATAAGTAGATGAATATTTAGAATAGATTAATCCCATTAGAGAGCTTGAAAATAAAAAAGTCTTGAGATAACGAGAAATTCAAAATATACCAGCATGTGATAGAAACTTTTAAGAAGAAAGAAATACATTGATATGGAATAAGAACACTTTCGAAGAGTTTTTGTGTAACATTTTTATTGATTTTATAGGATTATCAAGATAAAATTTCATAAGTGAGCTCATGAACACTTCAGATAAATAAGAATTCTTATGCCAAAGACAAGAAGATGAAACAATTTCTGATGTGAAATTGATTGGTATACATATGAAGGAAGATCAAAAATGTTACCAAGCTAAGACAAAAACTAAAAAATACTATGTAGAGATTGAAAAAATAGAGGCAATCTATGAAGCATATGGAAGTGAACTAAAATCTTGGATACTTGTAGTTGAAAAGGAATTGAGAAGAAAAAGGTATAAAAAGAAAGAAATAAATAGAATGATAAACACTGAGAAGCACAAAGTTATTGAAGACTTTAAAGAACATAGTTCATTGAATGATTGGAATAAAAAAAAAGGTTCAAGTTTAGGTGTGGATCAAAAGAATAGGTTCATTTGTATGAAAATTTGAGGGTAGAAGACAAATAAAAATAATATGGTGATAGCAAGGACAAATCAAAAAGCTCGTGAGAAGGAGCTCATGCAAAATTTTAACCTCGGCAATTTGATGAAGGGGTATCATATTCAAATTGGTTTTCAAAGCTTTGTAAATAAGGTCAATTGAATTTTAGGAGGTATTTTGGGAAATAAATAATACTTCCAAAATCCAAATTTTAAGGGAGCACTAGTATGTCTTGAGGAATGGATCAAAAATAAAAGGAATAAATCTCTAATCAAGTCAAAGAAAATTGCTTGAAGGCTAAAATAAGGCAAGTGCAACATGAAGAGTCAAGATAAAGGATATGTTTGAAAAAGTTACAAGTTGTTGAGGACCCTTAGGAGGTTTGGTAATAGGCATAGTAAGTTTTTTTGGGATGATAAGTCTATATAGCATGAGGATAGGAATTGAATAAAGTAAATAGACAAGGATAAATCATATCTTTCAAGTTGTAAAAGAATAGAAGTTTCAGAGAGAGAGATAGAGAGAGAGAGATTAAGGCCTTTAGGCTTGAGTGTGGTTGTTATTAAATTTATAGAGGGTTTTTAGTGTTTTAATATATTTTTCCATATGAATATTAAGGATTTTGATGAAATCTTACCATCTAAATAACAAAGGTCTATGTATAATTCTGAGTATTTCTTATATGAATATAAAGGACTTTAATTATGGATAATGATTTTAATGTCTTATTTCTTTAATAATAAAGACTAAATATGTTTTTTATAGTGATTCAATGCATGATTTTATGTTAGTATTCTCATAATATTTGAGTTTATTTTTTTGAGCTTACACAGTTGTCTACATTCAGTTTAGAAATGCATGAATTTAGTTGAGTGTAAGACTCCACATCAAAATGTATGAAAATTGACAAGACTATTTTGATATAAATATCTTTGCATTTTAAAGGTAAATGGATTGATATAATTGAAAAATAAAAAGGACTAAAGATCCAGTGTGTTGAGGATACATTTACAAGGAGATCTTTAGGTAAATCCTACATAGAGGTCAAATTTATATAGCCAAAGGTAAGAAAATTATTCATTCAAGGACTCTATTTACTTTGGCATTGACATTTTATAACAAGGTACATTTTTTTGAGACACAAAATGTTTAGGATGATAATATAATTCATTAATGGTTGTTGGTTCCAATGATAATGTAAATGCATGTAGAATTTTGATTGTTAAAAAAATATATTCATTTGTAATTAATTTCATTCTAGTAGAGACTCAACCTAGGATTATACAGTGAGCTCCATCATTTGGATTCACTAATAATAAGTGTATGTAGATGTTAATAGGTTCAAATTAAGCCTAGGTACGGTGAATGAATATTGAGAAACTCTCATGCCTCTACAAACCAGTGCTTGTCTAAAAGGACAAAATTGAGAACTTCACTTGAAGAATCTACGTTATATAAGTAGATTAAGGCTTTGAGTGGAAACACTTTATTGAGAATTGAATTCATAGTAAGTTGTTGAACTATACCATGATTAATAAGAATAGATGAATGAAATGTTTAATTTTTATACTGCAATTGCATAAGTAAATGAAACAAAGAATTGTGTAGCACACAAGAAATTTGTTTGATTAATTTATGAAAGATATAAAAAATGGAATCAAGATCAAGAATTAGATGACTAGAGAATGGAATTTGGAAAATCCATTAATAAAATTCAATGATATTAGTCAGACAAAAAGAACCTTAGTATTAGTAAGAAGATAAACCTAATAACCAGATTTGGCCAAGAAATGGTAAAAGATATGTTAGTATTCTATGAGACAGAGAATAGGATAATAAGGAAACCTTTTAAAAATTAAATGTATAAAAATGAGGGGATTAATTTCAAGATTAATATGAATAAAGGATCAATTAAGAGGTATGATAGTCATATTAAAGATCATAGTCTCAAAGGAAATAAATTGATAACAAGAACAAAAGAGAACATGAGAAAAGAAGATGAAGATAGTGTAAGAATCAAATTTATTTGAAAACTATTAAAGTATGAATGGATTATAATTAGTCATTTATAAGAAACCTCTTATGATAGAATATTTGAGGACAAGTCAGGGTAAGAATAAGTATTTTAAATGATTAAATGAGGATTGTGACATTGATGTTAAAAAATGTTATCAAGGGAAAAGGAGGCAAAGTTGATAGCTATTCAAGCTAAGTAACACCAAAAATAACTCTAAGAAAAGGGTAAGTAATTTGAGTACAACCTAAAGTATGAGAAGAAAAATCATATCTCAAGTTTAGTATTTCATATTAGGCCATTTCATACTTTTGATTATCATAGACAACATGCTAAAATTAGTAATATAGTTAAGGTTACCCCATGCAATCGAGGGCATATTGGTACTCTGATTAAAATTCCAAATTGCTTTGACATATGGGACCCTGGGGATATGGGGACACACTTTATACCAAACTCCCAAGCAATGAAATCAATACACAACTATATCATTCACACAAGTGATAATGAAGATGATTAGTGTGACATAGTTTCTAACATAACCATGATTATGAAAAGGTTTGATGTGATCAAAGAAAGAACTGACCATCACTCACTATAAAGTGAAGAGAGAAAAATCCATTTCACATATCTAAATTGTCTAAAGGTAAATAAGGAATTATAACTTCTTGTGAATGGAAGGATCAAATGCATTCTAACTAAGGTAAAGGAATTTTAGTTTAAGCAACATGATAAAATTGATGATAGAAGCTTTATTTTAGAGGTCATTTTTTACCAGCAAGTTGGCTTTTCTTCTTATCAAATTTTTAGCCTAATTGAAAGACCATTCCACATCAAATAAGATATAGTTATGAGTGATATAATTGTAGATGAAAGGTTGGGACACAAGATGAATGGTTTGGATTCAAATACTTTATTGTTAACTCTCCACATTGTATCACCATTAAACCCTACTAGGCTAAGTGGTTTGAAACTATGTTTGGCTAGTGGTCATCATTATAAAAATTTAGGCCAAGTTATTTCCATTTGTTATTATTTATTAAGGAGAGTTGTATAATCTAAAGGTTTTGATCTTCAAGAGAGAGCAACTTATGAAGGATACTTATCAGATTCCTTCATTAAATGGATTACAATGGCGAGTATCCTTAGATGTGCATAAGTTATTTATGATTCATATGTGAGGCATGATGAACATCAGAATATGAAATAAACTAGAAATGTTGAATCTATCAGAGTGGATTCCAAGATCTCTAGATCAAGTAAATGCATAGGTTTTTTATTGGCACAAGTCAAGAATGTACACAACATAATAGCTTCAATAAAATGAAATCACAAATATGAGAATACTGCATAAAAAAGATAAGAGAAAAACTAATATTTCATTGAAAAATAGCTCACCAAGAGACATGTACCTATAGGAGTGCATGAGTAACTCTTCCTAAGAAAGGTTGTCAAAGAGCTAATACTAGAAGAGTAACACCTATGCCTAAAATAGTTGGTCAGGGGAGTTACTTTCTATTCATCTAGTCAAAAGGTAACTCCAAGTACACCTAAGCAAACTTGTCCATGAAGGTAGGAAAACTCCAAATAAATGGAAAATGCCCATAATATATTATTATGGAGGGAACAAAAAACATAGTCTAACACCCCCCTACCATAAGCATAGCTTAGGTGGGTAGAGTAAAAAAAGAGAAATGGATCCCAGCAACAAGGCCTAATCAGGTATGTAATATAAATCAATCCCTCATAAAGTAGAGAAAATCAGAAAACACATAGGAAAAACTCCCCCTCCCCAAAAGAGATACATAGAAGAAGTGAAGAGCCTAGAAGGCCCCCCTAAAGATGATGTTGTTGTTTATGTAGACCTCACCCCAAGAAAATATTTTAGATTAATCAACTTACTCTCAGTGAAGGGTTTGGTAAAGATATCTTCAACCTTCTCCAAAGATTGGACAAATCTTAAGTTGATGACTTGACCATGAATAATCTCATAGATAAAATGCATGTGAATCTCAATGTGTTTGATCCCCTAGTGTTGAATTAGATTATTGTATATCTATATGGTACTCCATTTATCACAATAGATGATGGTGGGCTACCTAAAATTAATGTCAAACTTAGATAGAATCCCCTGAAACTAAATAGCCTCAGTAGTTGCGTTAACAACTCCCTTGTACTCTACCTCTATGGATGATATAGTAATAGCATTTTATTTCTTGATAGACCAATTGATGGGACTAGAACCCAAATAAAATTTGTAGCCTAAAGTGGACTTGTGATTCTGAGTATTGCTAGCCCAAATTGAATTTTTAAAACTAAACAAGTCAACATTTATTCCAAATCTATACTAAATTTTGAATCTATAAGAGACCCAAATGTAGTGCAAGATCCTCTTAGATACTTTTTAGTGTAGATCATGGGGTTCTTACATGAATTTAGAGATAAGTCCCACTGCATATGAAATATCAAGCCTGATATGAGTTAGATAAATAAGGCTACTTGCAAGTTATTGATACCAAATGGCATCAACCATAGGTGTATAACATTCATCTTCAAGTTTGAATCTTGATATAAAGGGATTCAGAGATGGCTTAAAATTAACCATGTGAAACTGAGATAAAATATTGAGAGCACACTTAGGTTTTGCAAGTGAAATCCTTAAATTAGACTACAAAATCTCAATGCCAAGGAAGTAATGTAGAAGACCCAAGTTAGTCATGTCAAATCTATCTTGTAAAGTTGTCTTCACCACTGCAATAGTCAATGAGGAACTCCCAATGATCAAAATATCATCAATGTAAATGATCAATATCATTAAATAATCATCTTGCCATAAAATATATATATTAGGGTCTAAATGACACTTGGTGAAACCTGAAGTAAGAAAGAAGGAATCCATCTTGGCATACCAAGCTTGAGGGGCCTATTTGAGGCCATATATGGATTTTCTAAGTCTATAAACTAATGATGAATCTTGAACAAACCCAATTGGATACTCAATGTAGATCTCCTCCTCAAGGTCATTATGAATAAAGGCACTCTTCACATCCATCTGGTGCATATCCCAACCATGTGCTTTGTCTATAGCTAGTGTGATTCAGATCAAAGTCATCTTTATAATAGGTGCAAAGGTCTCTGAGTAGTCAATGTTGAATACCTATGAAAAACCCTTGGTGACCAATCATGCCTTATACTTATTGACCAACCTGTCTCATGTAAACTTGGTCCAATATATCCACCTACATCAAACCATCTTCTTTCCCTTCGAAAGTGAATTCAAATCCCAAGTGTGATTTTTGATCAAGGAAGAATATACTTCCTACATAGCACTATCCCACTCAAGTATGCTTGAATCCTCTCAAAATGTCTATGGATCTAAAATTGAATCAAATAAAGCATGTGGACCATTTTGATAATATTCTTGAGTATATATATCATCTACTGGATCCCCTACCCAAGTTACTGTACTTTGAAATGTCTTCCTAACCTAAAGGGTCCCAGATGTGGGTGAGTCAAGTGTTGACTCCTCATCCTCTGAAACATTATTGGAGGTAGATGTAGAAGACTCCCCATCACTACCCTCACTTTTAAAACTAGAAGAAGAAGAAGAAGAAGAAGAAGAAGACCCTAGCTTAGGAACCTGCTCTAGATTATCTAAGTTAGAATAAGAATCATAAAGTCTAAGTGAATCTAATGAAAGAGAAGAAGTGCCAAGTGTTGAGTTTGTTAAACTCTCTTGAAATTGAACACTTCTCTCTATGAAAAAATTATGTGTGATTGGATGTAAAAGGTAGTACCCCTTGACACCATTTGGATAACCTACAAAGATGTAAGGTTTGGTCTAATATTCCATAGCTTTGTGTATCTTATTTGATATACATGCCATAGTTTGAGATCTAAAAACCTTAAGGTGCTCAAAATCAAGTTTCCTTCCATGTCAATCTTCAAAGGGTCTTATGCCTTTAAAATCTTTGTGAGGAAACCTATTCTAAATATAGCAAGCATAATTAATGTCTCCAACCCAATACTAAGGTGTTAAGGACTTAGATTGAATCATACAACTATCCATCTCTTTTAAGGACCTATTTTTATGTTCTATAACTCCATTATATGAAGAAATTTCAATAACTATCCACTAAAAATCAATCCCCTCTATGGTGAAAAATTGCTCAAATCTTTTACTGACATATTGTTGGAGATCTAGATTGTACCCTAGATAAAAAGGGATTGTTTAGGTCATCTTTCTCAAACCTATTCCAACATGGGACTGACCCTAGGTTATGGGTCACCTAAACTTGTGTCAGACCTCTAGGATTTTTAATGAGGCTAGCTCCTTCGTTGCATCATTTAGCTCATGTCCACTACAACCTACTAATGTTGGGTAAAAGGGAGAAAAGGATAACTGAAAGGGAAATCTAAGCTAATGTTGGTGATGCACCTAAAATTATTATTGATCCACTTTATTTGAGATCCAAAAAACACTAATGGGATAATAAAAATACTAGATCTACAACCCTAAATATCTATTATGCATAATTATTTCATGCATAGGTTTACCAATTGATCAAAACCTAAGGGAAGTGATGGAGAGGCCTGATTTAAGGCATTAACCAGTTAATGTATCCACATGTTGTCTTTGATCAAATGGAATTAAACACTAAACATGACATGCATAATGAGATGAAATAGTAGATAGGTGATATTGGGACTTGACAAGGGAGAGAATTCTACCACATGAAAATCAAACTAACATTTTACACACTATACCAGAATAATGAAATCTAAAAATAGTCTTCTATTTATCTCAATAGGTTAAAAATCTCAATCTTGGTAGAGTCTTGTCATGCCCAAGAGAGGGATCCATTTCAAGGCTTAGAAGCCTATATATATATATATATATATATATATATAATAGAAGGGATTAATGCATGGAAGAGGGGAGAAGGAATCATTAATGATCAAGAAATGTGGTGGCAATTCATTGATTTTTTTTGTACATATCCTTCTTCCAATTAGGAATAATCCTTTAGCAATAAGCTAATCCTTTTTTGCTCCAATGGTCTTCAAGTTCCTCTCATTGGATGATAAACATGCAATAGAAGACAAGAAATTTGTTTTGGAGATGATGAGTCATGATTAAGTCTGTTGGAGAAATATCTTTGTTGTTTTGAATATAATAAATGCTCTAACTACTTCTCCAACCACCAGCCCTTTTGTTTTGATCTTCCACACCATCTCCACTTTGTTTTATGTAAGTACAAAGTCCTCATGTTCATGCATCATACAGCCATGATCATATCTACTTTGAGCTAATATAGGTACCCATTTTTTGAATTTAAGACTATATTAAAAGATGAGACACTCCTTTATCAATCATATTAATGTATGTATCTACTTTGATCCTGAATATAGATCTTTTCTACATATGGAAAACTAATCTCCCTTATTGGTTTTCCTATATATTTTATATCAATGAAGACATATATACTGCATAACCTCCTTCTTGATATCTATTATTAGGCCTATAAAGACACATTTTACCTTTTTAGAGATTTAATGACATCATTTGATCTTGTAAAAACCACACTAGTTTAACATGGATCATGTTTTGACCTCCACTCAAAGTCCCTTAGCTTTTCAACCTTTAACTTTAGTCATTGATATTTATCTGAGCCTTTAAGATTTAACACATTTGACCTTCATCCTTGACCATCGATCTATCCTCCTTTGGATGAGAACTATTGGATTTTCTTATCACGCACCATCGATCTTGCTTAGTAAGAATGAATCCAAGCCATAGATCTACCTGATAGTTTCCATAGTCATGACACTTAGTAGTTTCTTATTTGTTCCTAAGATCCACTAAATTATTGACTCAATGCTCACCATTGATCTACCTGGTATGATTAAATGCACACTGTAGATCTATTTGGACCCACTAACCCTATCTTTTTCCATATGCCATTATATCTACTATAAAATTCATGAGATCATGCCACTTGGCATCCCTACATTGGTACTTGATTTTAGCCTTTGAGAATGTGACACTTGTCAATCTTGCATGTTTCTTATGGACCTCACTGACACTATTGAAGATAGTCACTTGCTAATTTATCTTAATCTAATCCCTCATGATATTGATACTTATCAAATCTACGTTGAACCTAAGAATATTTAAATTTAAATGGCTATTTGCCAAAGCTTGAAATTGACATCTGTGTCCCCATCTCAGACTGTTGATTCAACTTTAAATTTTTATAACTTGAGATAACAATCTTATCAAGACATGAAATTTTCATAACATGATCTTAGGACTAAGGACTTCATGTCCATATAATCTTTTGGCTTGAGAGTCTACCCAAGTGTATTTATTAAATACAAAATCAAGATGATCCATCTATTTCTACATGACATCCTGTTGATAGTCTCATTCTCCAAAGCTTGTAAAATTCATTCTTTTGATCATATACTTCAAGAAATTTTCTCATATTGATCAACATAGTTAGAAGCTTATTATGTGGAAGAAAATTGGCCAACATCTTTGGCGACTCAACTAGGAAGCATGCATGTTATGCTTGAGAACTCAGACAATTTTGCCTTATCTAGTCTATTGGGTATGGAGACTCCTCTCTTGTTCAAGATATTGATCTACAACTAGAACTTGCTGCCAATCCTTGGTTAATTCATCTTAAAACAAACAAATACCAAAAGGAACAAAACAAATCATAGTTCCCAAGGCACTTATTGAAAGGAAACACAGAACATAAGGGAAAAAAATTTAAACAAATCAAGGACCACTAACTTAAGGAAATATGGAAACAAGACAAAAGGGAAGTATACTACTTCTTATGCTACTCACTTATTAAAACAAAGCAAACCTAGAACAACTAACCTAAAATAAGATACTTCCCTCTAGGGTCAAATAGAAAGTTATTTTGTGCAGCTTGTGACTTTGAGACATGCTTGCCTTTTTTTGTTAGCTCTCTTTTGTAGCTAAAATTAATTAGATCCTTATGTATTCTTAAGGAAGCAACTAGTTCTTATAATACCAATTTTAGGTGCATGAATTGTAGACATGAGTCCAAGACCTAGTCATAATCCTTCTAAACTTGTGGACTTTATAAGAACAGCTTCAATTCTTCTTCATTTATAAACTATTGATTATGAACATGTAGAATAGCTTGATTTGTCTCCTTGGAAATGTTTTCAAGGCTGAACTCTAAGGAGATGGATCTGATGTTGTGACTTCTTAGGGCAACTTAAACTCATTCTCAGCTTCCAAGAGTGGAGACATGTCTAAAATTGAAAATAAAAGTTGATAACCATGCTTGAAAAGTGTAAACATGTCATCTCCCAAGAGAACAAATACTTCTTTCTTGATGATAACACTCCCCTTATCTTTTAATGGACCACATTCAAGTAAATAATAACCTAAATGAAAGATATCAACAAATCTAAATATTTGTTCATATGAAGCTGTAGTTCCATTAGAGATTTTTCAAACTAAATCAGAAGAGGGTATATCAATTCCTTGACCACAATCATGAGGCTTCAAGTATATTTTTGATATCTCATTTTGGTCAACCAACTATGCTTCATCTTCAATAACAAGTTGATGACTGTGCATGTTCTCAATTTTAGCTCATTCTTCATCTTCATTAGTTGATTGGTACTTGTGTACTAATACTTTTATAAGCTCTTATCCTTCATGATGAATGGAAGATCTTGAGTCATAAAAGAACTAATGGAAAACACCTTCAAATTGTAATCTTAGAGTGTCTTATTTTTTAACATCACCATCCTCTTTTCCATGCACTTGTTCTTGAACTTACATCTCAACCTTTACCTTAGCTTTCTCTTGCACTTGTTCCATCTTTGTATCATCATGAAAGGACAAAACATGTTTTTCATTGCCAATAAATGTCCCAATCATGATTTCTTCTTCTTGATCACTCAAGTCACCTTCATTCTTTGTCTCTTTAGCTATATCTTCTTGATTTACCTCATAAAGTAGAGGCTCTTTCTCAAAGAGTGGCATAGTAGACCCTTAAAAATATTCAATAAGATGAGAAGGGTCCAAAAAATTTACCATAGGTACCTATTTTTCCCATTGAGCTGCTCTTCTTGGATCACCTTCACCTCTTCTCTCTTTTTCTTTTCTTTTTGAATGGCTCTCCATGAAGGAAAGGCTCTAGGATGTTGAGGGTAAAGGAGTGGGTGCTAAATGATCTCCTACTTGATTTTGACTTCAATATCTTGGCATATGCCTAATTGTCCTTCCTTCTTGATTGTTGAATCTGATTCCAAGTCATAAACTTAGGTTTAAAAACCTCTACTTCTATACTTGTTTTTGATATGGGTGAGAAATAAGGAGTTTGTTGTTGTGTTGCCTTAGTAGTTGCTATTGAATGCTAGAGATGTTGATTTATAAAGTTAATTTGGTTGGATAAATTAGCCTCAAAATCAAAGACCAATTGGTTAGAGATGTCTCCCTAAAAAATTGAATATGAAATCTCCTATATGATCTACTAAGAAACATGGAGATAAATCTCCTCCAAACATGCTTTTCCAACCTTTTAAGGCCTCTCTTAGATAGACTTGCAGTGGGAAAACTAGGAAAGGTTTGAATTGACTCTTGAGGGTTGTGATAAGCATTAGTTTGGTATTCATGAAGGTAAAATGGAAGCTCTATGGGATCATGAAGATGATTATGATAACCCTAGGGTTCCTCATAAGCTATTATCCTCTATTCAATGTTTACTATTAGACCACTTATGTCTAGAATATAAGAACTAAACTTTGAGTGACCCTGCCTTATGAAATTTGCACATACCTCTTTATCTTTCTTCAAATTCACTCTCATGCTTTAAATTTCATGCTTAGAAATATCATCTCTATAGCCCTTCCTAGTGTCTATGCTTATCCTCTCTTTATCATATCCAAATAGAGTTTTCTTAAAGCTTGAGATGGAATGATTTGGGACTTAAATAGGCTAATAAAGAAGAAAACAAGATTCATGAGGGTTATCATAGGAATAGTATGGGTCACCATATTTTTTATAAGTCTTTGTACATGGTTAGTGATGTTCACCATAAGGCTGATATAGATCATGGTAGGGTTGATATGGGTCATGAGGAAGGTAATATCCATATCCTTAATAATAAAGATCATGATAAACTTGATAAGGCACATCATAGCATTGATAGAACCCTTGGTAAGGCTTATTAGGCTCATATGGATTATGAAGATCATATTGGGACTAATGATAAAGAATTGAATGATAGTAGTATCCACCATAGTTATTCATATCAACTTTATATGTTAAATAAGATGTAATAACTAATTGAAATCTTCAATGAGACATACATGTGCTACTTACAACCAAAATCTTTTATTTGGAGTCACCATTAGTGCTAACTTACTTGCTTCCAAAAGTTGATTACAAGAAAGACACACCAACAATCTTTCCACTCTTTTGGATCTTGGGTCCCATTGGGTATGCCAAAACTATTGGAGGTCTAGATTACACCCTAGCTAAGCAAAGGGATTGTTCAGGTCCTCTTTCTCAAACCTAGTCCAACATGGGACTAACCCTAGGCTATGGGTCACCTAAACTTGGGTCAAACCTATAGGATTTTTAACGAGGCTAGCTCCTCTAATGCATCATTTATCTCATGTCCACTAAAACCTACTAACGTTGTAGAAAAGGGAGAGAAGGATAACTTAAAGGGAAATCTAAGCTAATGTTGGTGATTCACCTAAAATGATTGTTGATCCACTTTATTTGATCTCCTAAAAACACTAATGGGATAATCAAAATATTGGATCTATAACCCCAAATATTTTTTATGCATAAGTATTTCATGTAGAGATTCACCAATTGATCAAAACCTAAGGGAAGTAATGGAGAGGCCTAATTCAAGGCACTAACCAGTCAATGTATCCACATTTTAGATTTGATCAAATGGCATTAAACACTAAACATGACCTACATAAAAAGATTAACTAGTAGCTATGTGAGCCCAATACTTGAAAAGGGAGGGACTTATACCACATATGTAAATCATACTAAAATTTTACATAATATACCAGAACAATGAAATCTAAAAATAGTCTTCTATTCATCTCAAGAGGTTTTAAATCTCAATCTTGGTAGAGTCTAGTCATGCCCAATAGAGGGATTCATTTCAAGGCTTAGAAGCTTGTATATATAGCAAAAAAGATGAAAGAGATAGGGACCAATGCATGGGATAGTGGATAAGGAATTATTAATGATCAAGAAATTCGGTGGCAGTTCATTGGTTATTTTATATACAAATCTTTCTTCCAATCAAGACTAATCCTTTACCAACAAGCTAACCTTTTTTTGCTACAATGGTCTTCAAACTCCTCTCATTGGTTGAGAAACATAAAATAGAGGACAAGAATTCTATTTTGGAGATGATGAGTCATGATTAAGTCTGTTGGTGAAAGATATTTATGGTTTTGAATAGAATCAATCCTCCAACTACTTCTCCAACCACTATCCCTTTTTTTGATCCTCCATGCCATCTCCACTTGCTTTTATGTAATGACAAAGTCCTCATTTTCATGCATGTAATAGATCCATGATCATATCTACCTCAAGCTATTGTAGGTACTCATTTTTCTAAGTTAAGACTATAATGGAATATGAGACACTCCTTTATCAATCATATTCATGTCTGTATCTACTTTGATCTTGAATATAGATCTTTTCTATAGATGGAAAACCAATATCCTTTATTAGTTTTCCTATATATTTTATATTAATGTAAACCTATAGACTGCATATCTTCCATCTTGATCTCTATTATTAGGTCTAAAAAGACACATTTTACCTTTATAGAGATTAAATGGCATCATTTGATCTTTAAAAATCTGCCCTAGTTCAAATCAGATCATGTTTTGACCTCCAATCAAATTCCCTTAGCTTTTCAACCTTTAAATTTAGCCATTGATCTTGACATAAGGCTTTAATATTATAACACCTTTGACCTTCATCCTTACCATCAATTTGTGCTTTGTTGGATGAGCATTATTGGATCTTCTTATTGTACACCATTGATCTTGCTTATTATGAATAAATCCAAACCATAGATTTACCTGACATTTTCCACGGTCATGACACTTGGAAGCTTCTTATTTGTTTCCAATATTTCCTAGATTATTGACTCAATGCTCATCATTAATCTACATGGTATTATTAAATACACATTATAGATCTGTTTAATCCCACTAAATCTATCTTTACCCATGTGTTATTAGATCTACTATGAGATTCACAAGATCATACCACTTGGCATCTTCACATTGGTCTTTGATTTTATCCTTTGATAATGTGACACTTTTTGGTCTCATGTGCTTCCTATGGACCCCACTAAACTTTTAACCCATCATTCAATTTTGATCTTTGATATAGGATCTAATGCACATCCTTGGATCTTTGGGACCCACTAGCACTTTTAGATCACCGGTCATTATTAGATCTTAATCTAAGACCCCATGATCTTGACACTTTTTAGATCTATGTTCAACTTGAGAACATTTAAGTTTAATAGCTATTTATTGAATCTTAAACTTGACATCTGTACACCTGTCGTGTAACTTGAGATATCAATCTCATCAAATAACAAAATTTACAGAGCATGATCCTAGGACTAAGAACTTTATGTCTATATAATATTTTTGCCTGAGAGGCTCTCCAAGTACATTTATTAAATTCATAATTGAGATGATCCTTTTATTTCTACATGATGTCCTGATAATGGTCTAGTTCTCCAAAGCTTGTGCAAATCATTCTTTTTTATCATCCACTTCAAGAACTTTGCTCATCTTGATCAAATTAGGTAGAAGTTTACTATCTAAGCCAAATTTGGCCAACACATATTCACCTTCATTATCAATTTGAAGAACCTTGATGTATTTCTCAAATTTTTTCTTAACAAGTGCCTTGAAATCTCTAAGATATTCAAACACTTCATACTTTTACTTAAGAAAGTAAACCCATGTATATATCAAGAAATCATCAATGAAAGTGAGAATGTATTTATCCCTTGTAAAAGATAGACTGGGAAAAGGACTAGATATATCACTGTGTACTAACTCTAATGCTTGTGAATCCCTCCAAGATTTTCCTTTGTCAAATTTTCCTTTGGGATGATTTCCAAGAGAACACCCTTCACAAAGTCCCTTAGAGAATTGGACTTAAGGAAATCTTATGACCATGTCATTTTTGCTAAGTTGTTCAAGGTATAAATAGTTAACGTGGCCAAACCACTGATGTTATAATTTTTTAACTCCATTTGAATGAGTCAGCAATGCTATCAGAGAAAAATTAGGAGCAAAATGTGAGGTGTATAACCTAACTTGGTGATCTACCCTACCCACTACCTTTATAATATCACTATGAAACTCCCTAATGATAAATGAATCTAGTAAAAACTCAACCCTCATTCCTTTGTTGATATGATTTATTTGATACACTGATACAACATTAGTTGAAATGGAAGGAACACTTGAACATTATTGAATGTTCCTCCTTCCATTTCAATAGACCCTCTCCCTATAATAGGTAGATAAGTGTCATCACTCAAATTGATAGAAGACATGCTATAATGATCTAAAAAATAAAACTCAACTAGTGAAAATCCCATGTAGTGAGAAGCACTTGAGTCAATGACCCATGAAGATGTTGAAGCTAAAAATACTACAAGAGTCTTGCCCTTTTCTTTCTCTTTCCCCTTGCCCTTTACCTTAGTAGAATCTTGGGTAGATGAATTCTGCTTGATGGACCTAGAAACACCTACGTTGTTCTTCTCTAGGAGATGAATTAGGTGATCTATTTACTTCTTCATGTATTTAATTTCATCATGCCCATTTTTCTTATAGTAGGCACACTTAACCTTCTCTTTCTTAGGTTTGCCATTGGAAGAGGAGGCTTCAGTTTTGGTTTAAACAAAGGTTAATTATTTATTCTTCTCTTGATATTTAATCTTATTCTTCACTTTATTTGAATTCTTTGCTTTCTTAGTCCCATAAATTAGGGCTTGAGGTTTTATGGACTTCAATGTACCCATCTTGATCAACTTATTTTTCTCCCTAGTCAAGTCAACAATAAAAGCATCTAAAGAGGGAATTTTCCATGCAGTGCCCAAAGCACTTTTAGTGAAATGAAAATTATAGACAAAGACTAAATAGTTAGGACCTAATTTAGAGAGTATATAAATAATAATTTGGTCATCTTCTTTCTTTCTCTCACATTCTTTAAACTGCAATATATAAGACTTGATCTTAGTGAAGAAATCTTAAAGATTGTAAAAGTTACAAGGACTTAGGTTAATAAGTTCATTATCAAGCTCATGACTTCTCATCACATCTTACTCCCCAAATAGTTTACCTAGAATGGTCCATACATGATGAGGTGATTTGGTAGGCTCTAAGTGAAATAAGAGATCATGTGTTACAAAAAGACATAATATGCCATATGCTTCATCACTATGGTTATACCACTTAACTATCTTTGCATTTGAGTTAGGTTTAGTTTCATTACCCATGGTTATCTTATATAAACCCTTACTCAGAATTATTATCATCTTTATTTTCTATTCATGATAGTTAAATGGAGTTAGTGGGTTGAATGAACTTGAATTCATTAGTGTATTATTGAGATGTAGTAGTAGTGCAAGTTAAAGTTGTTACAGAAATGAAAATGCAAGTAGAATGCAAAGAGTAACCAAAAAGGCATAGTATACCCCCCCAAAACTATGAAATTGTGAACCTCCCCCCAAATGTTGTAAATGTAAGCTCAAAATATGTTAGACTCATTTGATAGTCCATCTTGAACAATCAATGCAATGAGTCAAAATATGAGATTTTGTAAACAAAAGAGGACATCAGACTTAGCTGATAATGCATCCAAGGAAGCAAGTATAATGTGAGAAAGTTAAAAAATGAATAACACTTTATTTTTAGATATTTCCCAAAAAATATTGTTTTATAGAAAACAATAAAAAATATTCACTAATAATTATAAAATTGACCAATCTTCTTATGTATTACTTGTGCATTAAAATAAAAGTAGCCTATTTGCCCTTATTTTAAATCAAGTTATTTTAACATGTTAAAAACATTAGGAAAAACTTGAATAGACTTTGGAAGAAACTTTCAAGCCTTTGAAATAGTACGATTCTTTTTTTATGCTTCTTTAATAACTCACACACTAGGGGGTTACAGGGGGATAGGTTACAGCCCCTTACTACAACTAAACGTTATTTTTAATAAGGCCATTAGGCCTAGCTAGCTAATTTTAGCATAGAGGTTGCATAGACTGGTACTTATGATTGGTTAGTAATGAGAGTAGTCTCAACAGGTGAAAATGTTGTATCTGCAAGCCATCTAGAAGAAATGTAAAACCAAGGTGAAATACATAAAACCATCTAAGGCCAAACATAGGTCGATACTGAACAAAGGAGACTAAACCCAAGGTTGTATGGAGGCACATAGATTTTTTGTATAAAAATACACTAAGGCACACCAAACACATAGCCATAAAGAAACCATAGAAACTATGGTAATTTCTATCAATGAAACAGTTCTACAAAAAATATGACTCCGTCAAAGATGAAAAAACTCCCACAAATGGATTATGAAAACTAGATTTTATTTGTAAATAAAAATTCTAAAGATTTCAAATAAACTAATATCAATAAAAAAATTAGACAATTAAATACTAGAGTAGCTCTGGTACCATATGAAAGTGGATGTCAAGATCTTTGGATCAAGCAAATGCACAGGTTTTTGATAGGCACAAGTTAAGCATGTACACAACATAATAACTACAAGAAAATGAAATCACAAATAAGAGAATATTACATTAACAAGATAAGTTCAAAACCAATATTTCATTGAAATATAGCTCACCAAGAGAGATGTGCATATAGGAGTGTATGAGTAATTCATCCCAAAAAATGTGGTCATAGAACCAATAATAAAAGAGTAACTCCCATACCCAAAACAGTCAGTCAAGGGAGTTACTTCCGATTCATCTGATCAAAATGTAACTCCAAGTACACCTAAACAAGCTTATCCACAAAATTAGGAAAACTCAAAATAAGGGAAAAAATCCCATAATAAATCAATAAGGGAAAAAAGAAAACTCCTACTATAACAAAATCGAGTGAACTAATTTTCTACTTGGGTGGAACTCAGTCTCTAGAAAGCATAGAAGTGTGTGCAAAATGGTTCTCTTTAGCAATAAAAATGGATATTCAATCACTTGTGTAAAACATAGGAATACATAAATAAAATTAAAATGATTTTGACCACTGATATAATATCAAATTTTGATTGTCAATGGCACATTTTTGAGAACTCTAAAATTGTTTCAAAATAAGTCCTACTATTTGGTTATTTAACTAAAGAGAAGATCCTGATTTAAGATGAATCCATTTCATGTACTAAGATATATGTCCCTAGAAATATCCAACAAATGTAAAATACAAATATTACTATTTATGGTGATAGTTTCAATCCTAATTTCTTTTTTATAGTATTAGATAATAAAACTAGTCTTCCTTCTGTAAGTGGTACATGGAACAATGAAACTTGTGTTCCTCAAAGGACTGTTATGGGAAATGTCCAAAACTCATTACAATGATAGAGTTTTAGAATAAATTATTTTGATAAAAGTGCAAGGTAATTGAGAAACAAAATAAGTGACATAGATATTTTAATTAGAATTACTATAACAGCAATTGAAGCATTAGTTATTTTAGACTTACTAGAAACTTTTAGGGTATCTAAAGACATTGGTTCTTTGGAGATGTTGGAAGCTGACATTAAATGTAAAAAAACATACCATAGTTATTCAAAATCCCATGAGTTTGTAGAAGACATCAAAGGGAAGGGTTTGAAGCTCGATGTAGTGATGTATGGATCCCTTTTAACCCTTTGTGCTTCTCATGATTGTGATGAAGAAGCTAAAGATTGTTTTTATTAGATGAAGAATGAATGTCTTTTACCAATAATTTTCATTATATCTCACTCTTAAATTCTTATACAATAAAGGGGAAGTATGAATAGGCTGAATAATTTTTTTAACTTTATAATTTGGTAAAGTGTAATAGGCATAAAATGTGTTGAATCTTTTAGTTTCAGGAAAGATGCTTAAATAAGCACATATAATCATGATTAATAATTGGAAGTGCTTATGCTTAAATAAACGTGTCATTATTTTTACTTATTATCCATTCAATTTTTAGCCCCTCTCCATTGTTGTTGATAGTTGTAGAATATTTTCAAGCCAATTGGGTGAAGGGTGCTAACAATAACAACATGCTTACAACTATCATAAGAGGTTTTCAAACTACTTTCATCATGGTTTTTGAGAAAAAAATGCATGATTACATCTATGTTTGGGGAAACATGACTGATTTTTAGGACAACCATCAATTTGTGAGAAGTTTGAAAGAAAAAAAGAGCTGTCCATAATGTCTATAAGGCATGAAATGAAGAAGAAGAGAACTCTTGATTTTTATAATATGTTTGGTCCATGAGCAGATATATGAAAGGTGAAAAAATCAATTTTCCACATTGCACACATTGTTGTTGACAACTACATATTTTAATGTTAGAATGAGATCTTAGCATGGAATGATGTAGATAGAAGGCCTCTACTAAAAGGAAAAAATATTCCAACCACACTAATTTTTATTATTATGAGAATTTGAGTAGTATGTGGTTATTATAACTCATTTCCAGCCCATACACAAGCTGATTTCAAGTTTCCTAGTTTGAATTGGGATCCAGGATTGTCAATTTATGATCATATCATAGTGGTGTAGTAAAAACATGGTCAAGAATTCCTGAGGTTGATTTAGAATCCTACTATTTACATCTGGGGTAGAAAGTGTGAGGATGGAGCTTGTATTTTCCTGAGCACAAGCAAATTTGGGAAGGGTAGACTGTAATGTCCCATTTTTACTAAAATAATATTGTTACTAAAATAAAAAGTATTTTTAAATACTTAAATTAAAATAATAATATTCTAATTTTCTTGTGACTTAAAAAGGGGGCCTTTCAAGGGTCATGGGCTAGTTATCCCTTAAGTGAATTATAAGAAAAATTTGCTTTTAAATATTTAATTTTCCCTCTCCAAGTGGAGTGCCCCACTTTGTCACATCTTGATTTCTCTCTAAGCTACATAACTTGTTTGATCCATGGATTATTATGATTTTTAATTGATTAACTAATGTTTGATTAAGCTTTATTTCATATGCTAATTATGGGATAGTTATATGTTAATTTACATGATTGGTTTACTATGAGTTATTAGTACTTTTACATTCTATGCATTATGAACATGTTTATTAATTATACAGTATCATTTTATGGATATAATGACATTTCAGGCTAACTACCTTCATTGTTGTGAGGTGGATGCAGAACAGATCCATCCCTCAAAGTGTGATAGAGGGAGAACATCATCAAAGAGGGTAGTGTAGATGGGGATGTTGGGGGATGATAGAGAAAAAAACCAAAAATCCATGCACACACCACAGTAGTATTTCATATTTTATGATTAATTATTTGAAGAAATAGTTGTGGTATTGTTTGTTTTCTATTTTAATGTTTTTTATGATCTTTTGTGTTCTCATATCATTTTATGTGATTACATGATTTCACTAATCTAGTTGTTGTTGATGTTATTAATTAGTTGATTTGATAAATATATACCTAACTAGTTAACATAATTTATTATGGTGTTATACATAGTTAAATATTCAGTTAAAAATACTTGTTTGGATTCTTTGTTAGAAATAATCAATGTATGTTGTTACATAATTGAGTCAGTTTGTTAATGACTATTTACATTTAAAAGGTTACTATTATCAATTTTAATAGTAGTATAAATTTTTAAAGGACAATGAATTATAAGTTTTTTGTTTAGTATTAATGTAATGCAAGATGTTATTGATTAATATCATTGTGAAGCACTTTTATAAACATCATTGTGTTTGTCAAACTATTTGCTAAAGCCTATGGATTATTATTTAAACCTATAGGGTAATCTATAAGTTTGAGGATGAATGCATAATGTTTGAGTTGGATGACTTGGTAATAATTAAAAATAGTCTTTTAAATTCATATATGTTTTAACTATGCTATATAGTCATTATGTTAATTAGTTGATATTTGACATTACATGGAAATATAATGATTAATCGACTAAGTCGATAGTCGACATTGCATGAAATAACATTGGGAATTATGATTTTTTCATTTATTTGGTTTGTATAGACTAAGTAAGGTTGATGTCAGGTCAATAGCATGCATATTTTATAAAGGATATATAATGATTATTTTAAATGAATCATTGGAAGTTTTGATATGATTATGGTTTTTAATCACTCATTGACTCTGAGTTAACCAGCATTCTAGTGAAAATCATGATGGGATTTTGGTTGTTGGCTACATGGTGGAAGACTATAGATTAGTGGGGGTTCTATTGAGCTATTTGTGCATGTATATTTTCAGTTAGTTTTATCTTTCATGATTGGAAGAGAAGGTGGAAGAGAGTAAGGTGATGGAAGGAAATAAAATAAATGAGGACTGGGAGGCATGCATACATGGAGTAGTAGATAGAAAGAGAAAAATAAGAAGAAATTTGAGCTAAGAAAGGAATGGATTCAACTTTCTCAACAAAATAAATATTTGTTTCAGATTGGTATTGTACTTAAATTCTTGTGTGATGATACTTATTGGATTTGTGAAGAAAATTGATTTGGGTTAATGGGTTTTCATTTATTTTTAAATGAATTATAAAAATAAAAGGGGTTATATGTAGGGCCCTGTGGAAGGCTTTGCTTCCATCGAACCCTTTATCCAACCCCATAACCCAGAGGGAAAGGGGTAGGGTTGTAGGTGTTCACCATGTTTATATACAACTCTATAAAATCTCTGTCTTAACCCTTTATCAATTCAAAAATCCTAGGGAATGCATTGATTGGTTATTACATTTTAAAGACATATTGAAAAAGGTCTTATGCTTCAATTTTATTTTTGTCAAACCAGTATAAAAGCATAAGCTTAATGCTCAATTTAGGTAATCCTATTCAGGTTACAAGAGGTCTATTGGGTTTACACTTATCTTAGATTTTTGGGTGAAATAATATTGACTATGTAAATATTTAGTTAGAATTTTTGGGTATAGATACATTTTGGGTTTTCAACATATATTGACTATATAAATATGTTTTGTGTTTTAACACATATTGACTTCGTAATTGTATGTATTCATTATGTGTTTTTGAAACTTATAGACTATGTATTTGTATATATGTATACGCAAACATATATATGTATGTGTATTCAAGTTTAAGGCTTGATATATATATAATGATAAGTGAAAGGTCAATGTTTCATTTGAATTATGTTGGTAAATATTTAACATAGTTTAATATGGGTATGGATATATACTCAGTATTTTTTTTAAAGCCTATAGCTTATACTATTTAATAAATATGGAACGTATCCAGTACGTAATGCCTTAGTTGAATTACCCTTATCAATTGAACTTTATATTCAGGGACTGGGTATGCTTTATGGTTGAGTTATGTATTATATCGTTTGACTGTATATTTTACTATATAAAGAGATATATAAGTCTGAGATAGATGAATTAATTCTTAAACTAAATAAGTTTCATAGTCTCTATGCAAATGAAATTAGATAATATGATATATATGGATTGGTTTTTGGGTTTCAAATTTACCATTTTTTGGTCTATGTAAACTTTGGAACTGAGATACATAGTCACAGATTTCATAATGTTTGATATACAATGACTGTGTGTTTTTCTTTGATCATATTTATTTACAAGAGATTCAAACATTAATATGAATTGATTGATTTGAGTGTTAAAAATCAATAAAATTGGTATGTAAATGGTTGGTTGTGTGTAAATATTAAACCACATGAAAACCTGTGTGTTTTTAGTTAAACAATTACATTGGGATGTATCCATTTCATAAAAGGGTTATGGGGCTATTTTTTTAATTAGACATATATGTTGCATAAATGGAATACTCTACGTCATTAAATAATGGATGTATTCTTAGATTATATTGTATATAATAAGAATAATTGTACTTGAAAAATACAAATGTATATATGGACATACATGGTATATGTTACATGGTTTTTAACTATGTAATAGATCTAAATAAGATTATGTTGTGTGTGTGTGTGTGTGTGTGTGTGTGTGTGTGTGTGTGTGTGTGTGTGGGTGGGTGGTTACAACTATGTTATGTTTTAAAACATTATTTCCATAAGAGTGTGAAAATGGGTGCTTGTATATATTTTAATCTTGTATAAAATAATTAAAATAATGTATTTAAGAGTTTTAAATATAAATCATATTAAGATGTTTTTGGATTGGCTTTTTTTATATGTGGAATATGAACAATTAAATAAGCCTATGTTACAATGTGTGTTTCAAGGATGAAATAGCATTATATGTTGCTTTATGTTTAAATTAACTGGAAGTTTTGATATGATCATTATCCAGATGGTATGTCATATTAAGGATTGTTTTTTATTCTATTTATTATTATGTAATAAACTAGATGTTATAGATTCATTGCATTACATTTGATGAACTAGATGTGTGTATGTGATATTTATGTATTTAACATATTTTTATAGCTAAAGGGAGATATTTTGAATAAATCTATTTTTTATATTATTACATATTTTAACTGAATCTCACATTCATGACTATAAATAAGTAGTGGACCAATTCCATTGGCTTAATTAGCACCATCAATACAATATGAGGAGTAATCTAATTGAGTGATGTCTATGAAATTAACTGATTCTAGAGATCATTAATTATTGAAAACTTTGGCCAAATTAATGTTTTAATTAAAAATTATCATTTCATATGTTTTTATAATTTGCATATTTGTGTGATATCATGTTAGAATGGATTTTTTTATGATACACATTATGTATAAGATATCTACAACACACAAGTTCTGGTTTGTCACTCTAGATTCCTGCACCATCATTATCTATCCATCCATGAAGGGAGGGCCATCCCCTCATTAGGATATAGTGTGAGGGATCTATGGTCCATGTTTGGTGTGTAAAATCGCTCATATGATGCCCTCCTTTCCAACTGGAGTACTAAACTAGAGACTACACTTAAGATTACAGATTGATGCTTGAGTCATGGAGACTCATGCTTCATGGAGATTTGTATCATGTATTATTATTTGAGATATTATTTATTGTTGAAAACTGTAATATTTGTTCATTATACATTTATAGCAATGGTTATAATGTTGTATCAGTTGTGGTTCAATTTTCACTATATCATTTACGATGTAGATGCAATATTTATTAATTATTCATCATTGTTCACGATTGTTATATATTTTCATGGTGATCCTTAGCTAAGTGGATTAGCTATAAACATATTAGTTAACTAAACAAATGCAGTTAGTTAAAGATCACTAATTATATTTCTCTTATAGAAATCTATATGATGATATGTGTAATTATTATTTTTTAATTACTATATTCTAGTAAAATCTAGTGGGGTTGTTACATTGTGGTATTAGAGATGAGGCTCAAACTCTAAGACTTAATATATATGATAACACAAACTTATTTTCTTGATAAGTAGAAAAAAAAAGGTGTGCACTAGACCAATAGGTGAGAGTAATTCAAATACCAAACCCCCTATTGATCCAGCCCAGTTTGCCACTAAGCAAGTTACAAAGTTAGACCAAATCCTTGTAACCATCCAAGAGACTAGGGATTGAATCATGGCCATAGAATAGGAAGTGCATGGCCATGAAAAGGATAATACTCAGGAAGAACCTAAAGATCATCATGATGATCAATAACATATTTAAAATTAGAAACATGATGAAGTGCCACAAGATGCAATAGCTCAAGTAGATGTAGAATTGGCACGTGACGTGAAAAAGGTAAATCCACCCAAGTTCAATAAAACTATATTAAGAGATGGAGATAAAGAATGGCTAACAAAAATGAAGAAATATTTCAAGATTCAAAATTATTCTAAAGTCATGAAAGTAGTCTAGGGATATTATCAACTTGTTAGTGAAGCAATAATTTGGTGGGAAAACAAGAATCTTGAGATGAACTTTGACTCAACCACCACCACTTGGGAATAGTTTATGACACCATTTAGGTCATTATGGATACCAAAGTTGTACTTCAATCAAAATCTTATGGATTTTTTAAATCTTAAGCAAAGGAATTTATTGATGAATTAATATTGGGAGTAATTCACCAAGCTCTTTAAGTATGTACCTTAGTATCAGGTAGATGGGAGGTCTAGAATCAAGAAATTCATTATGAAATTAAAACCTCAAATTGGTTGTAAAGTAGATGTGCATTTTCCATATGCCATGGATTATGTGTTAAAGAAAGTGATCATGCAAGAACATAATCTAAAATCTCTTGCCCAAGTTAGAGATAAGTTCAAAAAGAGTTTTAGAAGTTATAGACTAACTTTCAAGAAGAAAAACTAGAAGCAGATGAGTGAAGACTCTAAGGGTCAATTCAAGAATCAGACTACCAAATTTAATAGTGGTTTGGGGAATAGGAAACCTAGTAATGGTTTCAAGGGTGGTTTCAAGGAAAAGCAATAGTCTGACAAGAAAAAACTAGTTTGAGGTTGCTTCATATGTGGAGGTGACCATTATGCTCAAGAATGTCCTCAAGACAAGTCAAAGAACAAGGGTTATACTTCTTAAAAAGGTGCATTCCAATAATGGATTAATGTAATTATTGAAAATCATCAAGCTGAGTATCAAGCTTCACCCACAAAACTATCAAGTATTTTGTTTAATCATTTAATTTCTATTTTGATTTATACAAGAATTACATAATGTTTCATTGCTCCTAGATTGCTTGGTAAATTGTCTAAAAAATCTAGAGTGATGGTAAATGCATGGTTGGTATAGTTTGGGAATGAGTTAAAGGTCAAAGTTGAAAAGTGTCTAGTTGAAGCACAGATTAGGTTTCCTAAATTCATTAAAGTAGTTGATTTCTTTGCAGCACCATTTGGGTCATATAATGTGATCCTAGGAGTCAATTGTCTTACAAATCACAAATCCAATGTTAATTATTATCTGAAGAAGGTTGAGTGTCAAGATCATTTAAAAAATTAGACATAACTTTAGGGTGAGAAAATGGAGCTGAAGCCAAGGTAGATTTATGTAATTCAACTCAAAATACCTCAAAGGAAGGGATACCAAGAATTTATCATTAAGATAAATGAGATGGAATAAATCTAAGGACCCATCCATTGAATATTATCCTTTTCTAAGAAACTTCCATGACATATTTATAAAATAATTTCTAGGATTGCCACCCAAGTGTGAGTTTGATTTCTCATTTGATATCATACCTAGATTAGAACCATAGTCTAAGACACCATATAGAATGATAACCACTAAATTATTTGAGTTAAAGGCACAACTTTAGGATTTGTTATCAAAATTATTGATCCAACCAAGTGTGTCACCATGTGGAGCACTAGTTATCTTCATCAAGAAGAAGGATGGCACTCTATGTCTATGTATAGATTATAGGATGTTGAATAAATTAATGATCAATAAAAAATATATATTACCATGCATTGATGATTTATTTGATCAAATGTGAAGAGAAACAATATTTTCTAATATTGATCTTAGAGAAGGGTATCATCAGTTAAGAATCTATGAAGAGGATATTCTGAAAAAAACATTCAAAACTCAATATGGGCACTACAAGTTCATAGTGTTACCATTTGGATTGACAAATGATCTAGTAACATTTATGAATCTTATTAATAGTTTGTTAAGAGGCTACCTAGATTATTTTATTTTTCTCTTTCTAGATGACATCCTCATTTATTCAAAGGATGAAGAAGAACACCTGTTATATGGGAAGCACAAGTTAAATGGGAAGTTATCTAAGTGTGAATTTTTCTAAAATAAAGTGTAGTATTTGGGACATATTATCTCTACAGATTTTATTTTAGTGGATCCAACAAAAATAAGAGCTATAATGGAGTGGTTAGCACCAAGGAATGTGCATGAGGAAAGAAATTTCATGAGATTATCAAGCTATTATAGAAAATTCATTTTAAATTTCTCTAATATAGATAATCTAATTACCTCTCTTCAGTAGAATTATCAGAGTTTTGTCTGGTTAGATAAGTGTGAGATAACCTTTAAAAAACTAAAAATAAGGCTTACTTCAGTACCAATGCTAAGAGTTCTTGATCCTAATAGTCAATTCTTAGTGATCACTAATGGATCTGGGGATGGACTTAGACATACAAGATGGCTCAGTAGGAAAATGAAGCCTTATGAGGTGAATTATGCCCCTTATGAATTATAACTTATGATAATTATGAATTCTTTATAAGTTTGGAGGCATTATCTTTTGAGGAAACTATTTGAGCTCAAGAATGATAACTTGGGACTTAAGTACATCTTCATCCAACTGAACCTAAATGCTCATCAAAAATGATGGTTAAATTTTTTATCTGATTATAATTTTTATATTAATTATATCAAAGACAAGGAAAATAGAGTAGCCAATGATCCAAGCCATAAGAGGTACATAGCAGTCATGGCTACTATCAGGAGTAATTTTCAAGACTAGGTAATCAAATTCTCACCAAGAGATGAATTCTACAATTATTTTAGGAAAGCATTATCTGAGAATGCTAAAAATCCTAGGTATAATGGATTTAAGATAGAGAGTGATGGTATTTTGTGATATAACAGTAGGATGTATGTGCCTAAAAGAGATAATTTGAGGAGCATGGTGTTAAAATAAATGCACAATATCCAATATTTAGGACATCCAAAAATAACCAAGATAATATCTAAGATTAGACCACTCTATTTTTAGAAATGAATCAAGAAAGATGTAGTAGATTTTATGTCTCATGATCTATAATGTCAGTGTATGAAAGCTAAACATATGCATCTGGATGGATTGATATATTCACAAGATATACCAGAATAGAAATGGCATGTGATTGTTATGGACTTCATCTAAGGGTTGTCATTATCACAAAATTGACATGATATGATCTTGATTATAGTTGATAAACTAACCAAGGTATCCCACTTCATACCAAGTAACTTGATAGATGTTGTACTTATGCTTACAAAGAGATTCATGAAATAAGTGTATCAATTTCATGGTTTTCTAGAGAAGATCATTTTAGATAAAGATCTGAGGATGACTTGTAAGTTTTGGTTGACTCTAAATTCATCTCTGGGTACATAGTTGAATTTTAGCACTACTTATCACCCTCAAATTGATGGATAGATAGAGAAACTTAACCAAATTTTAGAAGATCTCATTCATATGTATTACATGGATCAGGAATACAAGTGGGAGGAATAACTTTCATTGGTTGAGTTTGTTTATAATAACTCATACAAATTAACATTGAAGATGACTCTATTTGAGGCATTATATGGAAGAAAGTGTAGAACACCAATTAGTTGGGACAGGTTAGAAGACAAGGTAGTCCTTGGACTTGAGATGCTATCAAAAATGGAAGATCAAGTCAAGATAATTAGGTAGAGGTTCATTGTGGCCAATGATAGATAGAAAAGTTATGTTGATCTGAAGAGAATAGCTAGGCATTTTTATGTAGATGATAAAGTATCTATGTGGGTTAAGCCTCAAAAAGTTTTGATTAAATTTGGGAAGTCAGAAAAAATTTCATTGGGATATATGGGACCCTTCAAGGTTTTAGAAGTGGTCAATCTTGTAGTGTATAGGCTTGCATTGCCACAAGCTCTAGCTCTTTTGCATAATGTCTTCCATGTGTCTGATCTTAAAATGTATGTTGCTAATCTTTCACATGTGTTGGATTGGAATGCTTTTCTAGTTATAGATCTTGGGGTGGTCATGGTAGAACCAATCGAAATAATTGACACTCATAAGTTTAGTTTGTGTAATAAAGAAGTGTCACAGTGCAAGGTCTAGTAAAACCAATATTTTAAGGATGGTTTCATTTAGGAGGACTATGATAAGTTTTAAAATATATTTCCATATTTTTTTACTTGATTTTTTGCTACATATTATATTATTTTATGTTGAATAATGTTTCAAATTCCAAACTTGTGTTTGAGTTAATGTCATCGAGATGATGTCTAGCTTTAGTGGGAAGGATGTCACATTTTGATTTTTATCTAAGATGAATAACTTGTCTGATCCATGGATTATTATGGTTGTTAGTTGATTAAATAGTATTTGATTAAGCTTTATGTCATATGATGATTATGAGACAATTATATGTTTCTTAATCTACATGATTGGTTTACTATGAGTTAGTAATATTTTTACATTCTATGCATTATGAACATGTTTGTTAATTATATAGAATTATTTTATGGATATAATGATATTTCAAGCTAACTATTTTCATTATTGTGAGGTGGATGCAAGATAGATCCATCTCTCAGAGTGTGATAGAGGTATAGCATCATCAAAGAGGGTGGTGTAGATGGGGACATTGGGAGATAACAAAGAGCGAAACTAGAAACTCATGCGCACACCAAAATAGTGTTTCATATTTTGTTATTAAATGTTTGAGTATATAGTTGTGGTATGATTTATTTTATATTTTAATGTATGTCATGATATTTTGTGTTCTCAGATTAATTTGTGTGATTACATGATTTCACTAATCTAGTTATTGTTGATGTTATTAGTTAGTTAACGTAATTTACTATGGTGTTGTATATAGTTAAATATTCATTTAAAAATGCTTGTTTGAATTCTTTGTTAAAAATAATCGATGTATGTTGTTACATAATTGAGTCAATTTTTTAGTGATTATTTATGTTTAAAAAGTTACTATTATCAATTTTAATAGTACTATAAATCTATAAAGGACATGATGAATTATAAGCTTTTTGTTTAGTATTAATGTAATTCAAGGTGTTATTGATTAATATCATTGTGAACCAATTTTATAAATGTCATTGTGTTTATCAAACTATTTACTAAAGCCTATGGATTATTATATAAACCTAAAGGGTTAATTTATAAGTTTGAGGTTGAATGCATAATGTTTGATTTGGATGACTTGGTAACAATTAACAATAGTCCTTTAAATCATATATGTTTTAACCATGTTATATAGTCATTATTTTAATTGGTTGATATTTAAAATTTCATGAAAAGATAAGGATAAAAAATAAGAATTAATCAACTAATTTGATAGTTGACATTGCATGAAATAACATTGGGAATTATGACTTGTCATTTATTTGGTTTGGATAGACTAAGTAAGGTTGATGTTAAGTCAATAGCATGCATATTTTATAAATGATATATAATGCTTATTTTAAATTTACCATTGGAAATTTTTAGATGATTAGGGTTTCTAATCAATCATTGAATTTGAGTTAGCCATCATTCTAGAAAAAATCATCATGGGAGTTTGGTTGTTGGCTACATGGTGGAAAACTATAGCTTAGTGGGGGTTCTATTGAGCTATTTTTGTATGCATATTTTAAATCAATTTTATTTATCAATATTAGAGGAGAAGGTGTAAGAGAGTAAGGTGATGGAAGGAAATAAAATAAATGAGGAGTATTGGGAAGCACACATATGGGGATTAGCAGATATAAGGAGAAAAACAAGAAGGAATTTAAGCTAAGGAATGGATGTGGCTTTCTTGAAAAAATAAATATTTATTTTAGGTTGGTATTGTACTTAAATTCATGTGTGATAATGCTTGTTGGATTTATGAATATAATTAATTTGGGTTAATGGGTTTTCATTTGTTTTGAAATGAAGTAGAAAAATAACAGGGGTTATATGTAGGGCCCTATGGAAGGCTTATCCTCCACAAAACCCTTCATCCAACCCCATAACCCAAAGGGAAAGGGGTAGAGTTGTAGGTGCTCACCATGTTTATATACACCTCTATAGAAGCTATGTCTTAACCCTTTATCAATATAAAAATCCTAGTGAATGTATTGACTAATTATTACATTTTAAAGGCATATTGAAAAAGGTGTTACATTTTAATTTTAGTTTTAGCAAAACAATATAAAAGCATAAGCTTATGCTCAATTTAGGTAATCCTATTTATGTTACAAGAGGTTGACTAGGTTTACACTTAAATTGGATTACTAGGTGAAATACATATTGACTGTGTAAATATTTAGTTGGAATTTTTGTGTATAAACACGTTTTAGGTTTTCAACATCTATTGATTGTATATATATATTCTATATTTTAACACATATTTACTATGTAAATGTGTTTTTAAAATTTGTGGACTGTGTATTTGTATATATGTATACATAGACATAAATATGTGTATGTATTTGGACTTAAACCTCAATATATAATGTATACATATAGATACAACGATAAATGAAACGTTAGGGTTTCAATTGAATTCTATTGGTAAATATTTAACATGATTTGATAGGGGTATGGATATATACTCAATGTTTTTGTAAAATCTTGTAGCTTATACTATTTAATAAATGTGGAACGTATCTAGTACATAATGCCTTGGTTGAATTATGTTTATCAATTGAACTTTATATTCAAGGAGTGAGTATGCCTTAAGGTTGAGTTATGTATTATATCATTTGATTGTATATTTACTTATATAAAGAGATATATAAGTCTGAGATAGATGAATTAATTCATAAGGGTTTCAGCTTTACCATTTTGTGATATGTGTAAACTTTGGAACTGAGATAAATAGTCATAGATTTCATAATGTTTGATATACAATGATTGTGTGTTTGTCTTTGATCATATTTATATAAAAAATATTCAAATGTTAATATGAATTGATTGATTTGAGTATTTAAAATCAATAAAATTGGTGTGTAAATGGTAAATTACATGAAAACCTGTGTGTTTTTAGTTAAACAATTACATTGGGATTTATCCAATTCATAAAAGGGCTATGAGGCTATTTTGTTAGCTGGATGTATACATTATGTATACAGAATACTTTAAGTCATTAGATAGTGGATATCTTCTTATATTATATTGTATACAATAAAAATAATTGTACTTGATAAATCTATATATATATATATATATATATATATATATATATATATATATATATATATATATATATATATATATATATATACACAGTATATGTTACATGGTTGTTAACTATGTAATAGATCTAAATAAGATTATGCTATATATATATATATATATATATATATATATATATATATATATATATATATATATATATATATATATATATATATATATATATATATATATATATGTGGTTACAATTGTTTTATATTTGAAAACATTATTTCCATAAGAGTGTGAAATCAGGTGCTTGTATATATTTTAATGTTATATAAAAGCATTAAAATAATCTATTTAAGAGTCTTAAATATAAAGCATATTAAGATGATTTTGGACTAGCTTTTGTTATATGTGGAATATGAACAATATATAAGTGTATGTTATAATGTTTATTTTAGGAGTGAAATAACATTATATGTTGGTTTGTGTTTAAATTAACTTGTAGTTTTGATATGATCATTACCCAGATGGTATGTCATATTAAGGATTTTATTTTATTTTATTTATTATTATGTAATAAACTAGATGTTATAGATTCATTGCATTATATTTGACTGACTAAATGTGTGTATGTGATATTTATGTACTTAACATATTTTTATCAATTAAAGGTAAATATTTTGAATGAATATATTAGTTTTTTATATTATTATATATTTTAACTAAACCTCGCATTCATGACTCAAAATAAGTAGTGGATGTATTCTATTGACTTAATTAATGTCATCAATGCAAGATGAGGAGTAATTTGATTGAGTGGTGTGTATAAATTGACTGATCTTAGAGATTATTAATAATTGAAATCTTTGGCCAAAGTAATGTTTTAATTAAACTTTTTCATTTCATGTGTTGATATAGTTTTCATATTTTTGTGATATCATGTTGGAATGAATTTTTTTAGGATATATATTATGTATTAAATATCTACAACACATGGGTTCTGGTTTGTCAGTATGAATTCTTACACCATCATTATCTACCCATGTATGAAGGGAGGGTCATCCCATTATTGGGAGATAGTGTAGGGGATCTATGGTTCATGGTTGGTGTGAAAAATCACTCGGATGATACTCTCCCTCCCAGTTAGAATACTACACTTGAGATTACAGATCGATACTTGAGTCATGGAGACTCTTGAGTCATAGAGACTCATGTTCCATAGAGTTTTGTATCATGTATTATTATTTGATATATTATTTATTTACAAAAACTATAATATTTATTCATTATACATCTACAATAGTGGTTGTAATATTGTATCAGTCATGGCTAAATTTATACTATATCATTTATGATTTAGATGCAATATTTATTAATTAATTAGCATTGTTCATGATTATTATATTTGTTCATGGTGATATTTAGCTAAGTGGATTAGTTATAAACCTATTGGTTAAATAAATGAATGTATTTAGTTACAAATAACTAATTAGATTTCTCATGGTGTAATCTGTATGATAAATATGTGTAATTAATTTTTTTAAAAATACTATATTTTGGTAAAACATAGTGGGGTTGTTACACTTTGGGAAAGATATTTAGAGGGAAAAGGATATAAAAAGGGAAAGGAGGTTCATTGAAATGTTATGTTATGTTGATAAATTGAATTCATAGGTTGAATATGCTTTCTTGAACATTTAGCTCATGGGATGAAAGCCCTCACTATTATAGGTTGAGGAATGAAAACTCTTCAATATTTTGAGGATTCTCCGTCCAAGGGTTTCTATTGGGATTCAACAGATAATTGATTCATGGATTTTTAACAAGAATTTCATAAGTGAAGGGTTGTTAGGGCTATTAGGAAACTTTTAGGTCTTTTCCAAGGGTAGCGAACCCTACGTAGGAGGATTTTGTGGGATTTTGAGGCATGGTAATTCATTCTTCATTAGTATTAGGGTTATTTGGATTTTTAGAGGATATTTTCACTTTCTAATTTTGTATTTAGGCTTTAGAATCTTCATTTTTAGCCATTTTTATAAGTTTTAATTTTTTATCATAAATTAATTCTAATTGTTTGAAAAATATTCAAATATATATATATATATATATATATTGGTCATGTTACATCATACATTGGTTCCAAATATTTTATAAAATATTTTCAAGGGTTTATACATCTATTTTCAGTTGTTTATGTAGTTGTTTCCTTGATATATATAATTTCATATCATTGTTAGCATTTGAAATAAAATTAGAATTTTGTATTTTGGATAAGTGTTTGTAGGAAAACCCTAGTTGTTCTAAATCTTCCCCAAAAGAGACATTAGATACTTTTAGTTATAGGACATCAAATTTATGCCAAACCTTACAAATATACTTTTTGTTTCTAAGAGGTGGAGTACTTGTTTCATCTTGTTTTACATGAAGAAGTGAAATTTGATCTTAAAAAAATCCAAGCGATGATGGAGCAGGTTCCCAAGACACTCAAGAACCTCTGAGGATTTTTGGGGCTAATTAGTTACTATCATAGGTTTGTCAAAAATTATGGTATCATTGTAGCCCCATTCACCTTTTTATTGAATAAATACTTCTTCTATTAGATTGATTCAAATATCAAGGCATTTGAACAGTTTAAAATGACTATGTGCACAACTCCAATTTTGGCTACTCCTAATTTTTTTTAAACTTTTAATGTGGAGTGTGATGCATCAAGATATGTAATGGGAATTGTACTCATGTAAGAATATAGACCATTATCATTTGAAAGTCACCAGTTGAAATAAAAAATATGCTAAAACCAATCTATGAGAAAGAGAAGGTGGCTATTCTTCGTGCATTCAATCAATCAAGACCTTACCTAATAGGTTATCACTTTCAAGTAAAAACTAATCATGATAACCTAAAATATTTTTTAGAACAATGATTGTCATCTAAATAAAAATATAATTAGGTGACTAAAATGTTAGCCTATGATTTTAAAATAGTATATAATAAAGGAAGTGGTTGCAGATACCCTCTTCTAAAGGGATGAATCAGTTGAGGCATTTTTATGTGCCATGACCATACAGTAGGTAGATTGGTTAGAGGAAGTAAGATCAGAATGGGAGAATGATAGTTATACCAAGGAATTAATTCAAAATCCTCAATAGGGTTTTGATGAATCTAAAAAAATTACATGGAAGGAAAACGCATTATGGTATAAAGATAGATTATACATCCTTAAGAATTCTCTCCTCAAACATAAAATTATTTAGGAACTTCATGCCTATCCACTTAGAGGTCACTCTAGATTTTTGAAAACATATCATATAATTTATCAAGATTTATTTTGGGAAGGAATCAAGGGAGATGTCTAGAAATATGTGGCTGAATTCATGGTATGTCAACAAAACAAAGGTGAAACCATTTAGACCCCAAGTCTTTTGAAGCCTTTATCCATCCCTAACTAGCATTGGGAGAAGGTTTTCATGGATTTCATTACTAGGTTACCGTGGTCTAAGGGTAAAAATTATGTCATGGTAATTTTGGATTGAATCACCAAGTATGCTCATTTTTGTTCCTTATCACAATTATTTTTTTTAGTATACTAGCTTCTACTTTTCTCAATACAATTCAAAAATTGCATGTAATCCAAGATCATTGTAAGTGATAAAGATCCCATATTTATTATTAATTGTTAGACTAAATTATTTGCATGTTTGGACAATTATCTCATAACTCATCCTATCATCCTCAATCTAATGGATAAATAGAGGTAGTCAATAAATATGTAGAAGGGTATCTCCGTTGTTTTGTTTATGATAAATAAGATCAATGGGTTCATTGGTTGCCACTTGTTAAATGGTGATATAACACTTATGTTCACACTTCTTCTAAAATGTCTCCCTTTGTGGCATTGTATGGGCATCACCCCCCATCAATCACTTTAGCCTTGATGGTGCATCCCAGGGTTTGAATTGTTGAGGAACACATTCACCATCGATAAGAATTACTAGTCCATTTGTGAGAGAATTTAGCAATGACATAAAATAGAATAAAGTAGTAAGTAGATCAACACTGTAGTGAGTGGAATTTTGACATAGATAATTGGGCCTTTATGTGTTTGTATCCATATAAGTATATGTCTCTGAAACAACATAAAAATGATAACAAGTTGTCACCTAAGTATTATGGCCCTTATCAGATCTTGCATAAAATTGGTAATGTGGCTTACAAGTTGGAATTTCCCCTATCCATTCACATACATCTATTATTCCATGTATTTTACCTAAAGAAGGTAATTAGACTTAGAATTTCCACTCAGACTGAGTTACCTGAGTTGGATGAAGAAGGTTGAGTCATTCTGGAGTCCGAAGTGATAATTCACATGCACATTAAGCAACTATAGACTACAATGATTAAGGAGTATTTGATCAAATGGAAGAATCTACATTTTGAATATGCAACATGGAAGGATGAATTATTCTTGAAGGAATATCTTTTTTTGATTAAATGTTGAGGAGAACATTATTTTGAATGGGAGGGGCATGTTATGCCCTTAACCTATAGTGCATCTAGGTATATGTGTGGCCAGCTTATGGTTTACATACCTTGATATTATCTTATTTCATTTCTCTATGTTCTTAGTATGGTTAACCTATGGAATAACCATGGCTAATTAAAGTATATATAAGAGGTAGTGGTTAGTCTTTTATCATCATATTGTGAATTTTATTCTTATTTCATTATTTTGGAGGTTTCCCCTCGAAATGACTCAGCCATAATATTCAAGTATTTTGTTCTTTCACCAATTATTATTATGGGTCTTCTTATTATGTTCTTAATTCTATGATATATTATTCTATTATTGAAAATAATTTAAGTAATTTCATTACATACACTATGATAGATAAGTAGGTCTTTTCACTAATCAAGGTCGTTAATAAATTTCATCATTACATATTACATAGTAAAGTCTTTGTTGTTGTGCCTGACCCAACAGTCTAAGGCATGTTAATACAAAATGAATTAGGTGAGAGAAGAGGAAAGTGGATGACTATCCTTCAAGAGTTTTACCTTGAAATTTAGTCAATTACTATTTTGAGAGGACAAGGACTTAACAAAACTATGGCAGAATCATATCCACAAATCATTTGCCAATAGTATAAGATTGAAGACATCACTAATGATGATTGGTATAAAGACATGGTTCATTATATTCTTAACAATTAATGTTTGATTATTTGAATTCTAAATAGAGAAGGATGTTTTGATTGAAGAGTAGTTACTTTATGATCAAAGGTGGTATGCCCTACAGAGGGAACCACCAAGGCATTTATCTAAGGTATATTAATAGAGATCAAGTAGTAGGCATGTTTAATTATTTTCACAAAAAATATTGGATTGGGCATCATTTGGGTATAATACAGTGCACCAAATATTTAGAGTGCGTTATTATTGGCCACATCTCTTCAAAGATGTACATTCACACATTTAAAATTGCCATACATGCCAAACAACTACGTATATGGAATGTACCCCAATAATGCTTCTATTACCAGTAGTTGAAGCTCGACCATTTTCAAACTACGGACTAGATTTTGTAGGAGAAATCAAGTAAAATATGTTTGTAAGCCATATATTCATTCTCAAATCCATAAACTACTACACTTCTTGGTTTGAGGCTCAACCATTCAAGAATTACACAACTGACATAGCTATCCAATTTTTAGAAGAGTATATCATCACAAGGTTTGGTACACCTAATGCATTCGTATGTGATAATAGACCCACTTTATCTTCCTTAAAATTCCTATAATGGGTATATGATCACCCACTAATCCTAAAATTATCTTCTAATTATTATTCGAAAGGAAATAGACTATTTGAATCCACTAATAGGAATATGATAAACATAATTAAGAGGACTTTGGAAAAGAATCATCAAAATTGGCATAACGTGTTGAAATTTGCATTATGTGTTAATAGAACTAGAACTAAAGTAGCTTTAGTCACTTCTCCTCACCACTTAGTTTATTTCCAACACCCTATTTTTTCAATTAACTTGAGGATTCCTACCTTGTAGTTTACAGTCGATTATTTTGGAATAAATACCCTAGTAGAGTCCCACCTTTTGAATCTTATACACTTTGATAAAAAATGTGACATAGCCTTATTGCACTTTAGTAAACATTGAGGGGTTGTCAGATGATGATTTGATAAATGATCCAAATCAAAATTATTTTGGGTCTCAAACCTTGTCCTTGTGTGGGATAAGGGTCATGAATAGAGGGGGTAGCATAGAAAATTTGTTGTCTTATAGTTAGGTCCCTATCTAAATTCTAAAATCTTGGACAAGAATATTTCTACCTAAGATGTCTAACTAGTGAGGATGTCCCATTGCCCATCAATGGACAATTCCTAAAATAATACTTCCATTCTTGAATTATATTGGAACACCTTGTAATTAATTTCTTGTTTCTTTTTGCTTTGTTTGTTTACTTTTCTTCAAGTCTCTTATTTTAGTTTAGGTTTACTTTCATTATTTTTTGTCTGTTTGCTTTGATTTTTGGTGCTTGGTTCAATTATGTGGCATTGGTTTTTGATTTGAACATATTGTTTTGACCTCAGGGTTCCTCTGCTTTGTCAACATCTGGTGAATAAATAGCTTGTATGTAAGCAGCACCAATGGCATTCCTATGAGTAAATGTGAAAATTCTTGTCTAAGAACTTGCTTAAAATGTAGATTTTTTCTAGTATTTTTAGAATATTGAAGGCCAATGATTTGAAATAGAACATATGAATTTCGAAATGCCTCTTTGCTTATTTAAAGACTATGAAATGCACTAAATGAAATATTTTAAGATAAAAAATGCAACACCACTTGAATTTTGATTTGTCTTATTTGTTAAAAGATATTTTATTCTTTCCTCAAACCCATGGCTTGGTCCCCAACCCTTTATAGATAAAAAACAAAGTAGATCCTCATTTCAAAATGAATGTGCAAAATATAAAATCTAAAAACTCTCCTTGAAAGGGTGATCTTGAAAACCTCCACCGTAGGTTTTTCAGCTTAGTAGGCAATGGAATAAGGCCTTATGAAGGGACTAGAGGTATCTCTACTAGGACTATAAATCTTTGATTGGTAGTAGAGCAATTCCCACACCTTTTACCCCTTAGCCAAATTTCAAAATCCTTTCTCCTTTCAGTAGTGCCCATCCTTTATATAATTATGATTTATTGTGGGTGTTTCAAGATAATCAAAATAATCACATATTAATGGTCTTTGAGCAAAATTACAATATATTATGTCATGTGTTGGAGTAGAATTTTGTGCCTTCAATTTTTTATTTTACCTTGGATGATTGCATCTAGCTAATGCTTAGGTTTGGATGAGAACTTGAGATTCTAAATTTGTAAGATACTCAGGGGTATTTTCTAGCAATAGTTGTCCTTTGTTGTTGCTTGCACAATACGCTCCATTTTTAGCTAAAAATAGGGACCCTCTTTTTCTTGATTGATTTGAATATTACTACATCTAGTATAAAGGACATTTCATATTTAAGGGTTTACTTGGGAGTGGGATTTTCCATCTTCATTAGTGGTTAAATTTGATAAATGTCTTTTCTTACTACAAGCTTCATGGCTAAATCTAGATTTTAGAAATTTTCAATTGTAAACTTAGGCTATTCAATCAATTTTGATGTGTTGGTTAGGTCTTGGTTTATTTTATCATTTGAGTCATCTTTCCTCCAAGAAGATAACCTGGGTTGGCTTTATTTTAACCACTAATTTGAAGACTATCTATTTTGTTTGAAAATCATTTGTTTATTCTCCATGTAGTTGGACTTATAAACCTGTTTTATTTAAATGGCTTGATTTATCAACTCTTTCATGTTTTTTACTATTTTTTCGGTTAAGTATTTCACTATAAATATATGTATGTGCCTTTTTTCCTTAGCTACATACGTAGGTCTAAGTTTTCGATGTTGGCCAGACTTCTAATGTTGTGTCTGGCCCTTTCTAAACAAAACATCGAGGTTTAGATTCCCCATAAGTTTACCTTAGCCTATTTCATTTGTTTGGTTCATTGCCTTAGTCATTTTATTTATTTTCTCATGAGTCTCTTGATCCCCCAAAACCTCTCATGTGTTGTTATTAGATTATTTTGAAGTTTTGGACCAGTCCAAAAAAATTATAAGTAAATGTTCCCTCGGGCCCATAGATCATACCATGTGGTATGATCTTGGTGAGCCTATTAGATTACATATAGAAAGCCCAAAAGAATACATGATTATATTCAACGCATAAATAGCCTAATATATAGGCAAGAAACAAGCACCCATAAATATGGAGGTATGTGAAACAAAGAGTTGATGGGAATAAAAAAATAGAAAACCCATGCAATAATACAACAATATTGGTTGTAACAATATAACCAACACATAAAAGCTTAATTATTATAATACCCTCCCTTAATGACTAAACCAACTTTCTTAGTCATTATTATAATAGTATGATTAAGTCTATAAAAAACTCAACTAGGGTGTATTATTGTTACCTCTGTAGTGATGTATCCAAATGTCCCTATTGTTTCCAATCCATCTTACTAAATACATGGGTAATGTTCTACTACAACCACCAAGTAGGGTAGGAAATGGTATTGAATACTAAGTTCACTGGATTCTATTATTCATTAAATTATTGTCATGTCTTGGATGTGTCATGTTTTACCTGTTTGTTAGTGTGATCAAGTCTAAAAAAAGTTTAGAACATACATCAAGACCAAACAACATAGCATATCCCCTATGGGATATTCATGTGAAGAGTTTTTGATAAATTAACAACTAATACTCTCCATTCTTATAGAATTTTGGGACATTTCTTCTGCACAACACTATTATGTTCTCTATTTATGCCCCTTCTTTTTTCACCGACCTTCATAAAACACTTCCATTTGGGTTTGAATTTGGTCTTTGAACTTGTGCTTAGTTTCAATACCTATGAAATATCAATAAAATAAAAATTAACTTACTCTTCACCTTGCACTTCCCTTTTTACTGACCTTGAACATTGCCCCTTCATCAAATAAGGCAATTCATCCTTTCGAACATCCTGCATAGTGGTATGGTACCACTTAGGCCTTTTGTGTTGGTCTTATTGATTTGACTGTGAAGAGTTAGAAACACTCTTTTCATCACTACAACTTGACTCCTCTGATTTTTCCATCTTTGATCCCTATTCAACTTTAATACCAAAACTTGTTCTAAAAACATTGTCAGTAGAAACCACTACATTACTTTTAGTAGTTTTATCATTATTAGAAAATAATGGTCCTTTCTCATCTACAAGAACATCCCTACTCACCATAATTATATATGTATAGACATATATTAACCTATATGTATTCCTCTGCACACAATAACTAACAAACATGTATTCTTTGCCCAATATAGAAGTAGTAGATCCAAAAACATGAAAATTACTTACATCCAATGTTTTTCCTGACCATGCTTCTTCTAGTGCTACATTCTGCACAGCTTTATATGGACTTCTATTCAAGATGAAAACTATAATGTTAACAACTTTTACCAAATATTGATATGGTATATTCTAGCTATCCACCATACATCATGCCATCTCCATCATTGTCATATTTTACCTTGTCATGACTTCATTCTATTGTGAGGAACTTTGCATGTGTATTCCTCCTTGCATTATTATTTAAGTTTCCCAGAGATAAACTCATGCCCTTATACAATTTCAGAGCCTTTACCTATTTCCCTTCCTATTTCTCTATCGTAGCTTTCTAAGCAATAATTTAGCAAAACATTCTGACTTTCTATGTAGGAAACAAACCCACATTTTTCTAGAAAAGTCATCAATGAATAAAAAATAGTACAAAGTTCCAAAAATAGATGGTGTCCACATTGGTCCATGAAAACCCACATGTACCAAATCCAATGCATTATGAGTTTTCCCTTGATTATCAATGTCAAATGAAACTGAAACATTCTTATCAATTTGACATCTTGAACATAAATTATGACCATTTTAAATAGAAACCATTCCATTCCCCATATTAGTCTGACTTAATGTATATAAGTGATCATAATTAAGGTGACCATACCTCTTGTGTCATAGTTCACTAGAGTTATCCACCACTGCTATTGCATGATCATTACCTATTTTGGGATCAACTAGTCTATATAGACCCTTAAAACCAATCCCTATAGCAATGAATTTCTTATCATAGAGACTCTGAACCATGCAATTGTTTCTTTTAAATTCCACATAAAGGTTAGGTTTTATAGTTATTTCATTAATAGAAAGAAGGTTTCTATCCATGTCAGGGACAAAATGAACATTTTGAAAAGTGTACATAATATAATTCAATGAAATTTAAATATCTCCATAACCTTTCACATCATGAACCCAACCATCACCTAAGGAAACTATTTCATTGCAACTAGTATCTTCAATAAAATTTACATACTAGTCTCTATGACACATGTAGTGTCACAAAGCCCCTGAGTCAAAGTACTATGTTCTTGACTCCTCTAATTGATTATGTGATTCCACATATGCAAATTCACCCATTAAACTATGTTCATCTTCTTCAGCCATATTTACAGATTGTGATTGCTTTGTCAAATCATATTATAACTTACAATAATCTTTCTTCAAATGACCAGGTTTCTTACAATAGTGGCATTATGATTTATTCTGATCACTTCTGAAGGCCTTATCACTGGATGAATTACTACCACTATATTGTCTTCCTCATCCCTTAAACTTTTTTACAATAAATACACTCTTTGTTGATTTTGATGTCGATATAGCTGACTATTCTTGCCTTCTCTCCTTTTGTAATAGCAATGTGAACAACTTTTCAAAGTCCAAAGTCTACATCTCAGGAATCATGTGTAAGGACTCTATAAATGAATCATATGAAAGTAGAATATTTTATATAACTAGAGCAATCAAATCTTGCTTATCAATAAGCTTCTGCATAGCCTTCAATAGATCATTGATATCCTTTATATGTAATAAAAATTTAGAAATAGAGACTCATTCTTGAATATTAGTAGAAAACAATAAATTCTTCAAATATAATATCATACTAGCTTTAGAACCTTGATATTTAGAAGTAAGAATAGTCCATAAAATTAATGCAATGGTCACATTTATCACCTCTAAGATAATATTATATACTACTGACAATTTTAACAATATAAGAGCCTCACAATGACATTTATCATAGTCATTAGTACTAGTGTTAGGCCTTTGATCTTTATTGAGCATTATTTTATTGATATTTTGATATTCATATATCATCAAACCTTTTGACTCCACAAACTAAAGTTCTTGCCTGTCAATTTCTAAAAATCTGGTAGTAACAGGTGTTGAATATAAGCCATTTGACATAATTTTTCATGAAAATAATTAAATCAAAAAATATATAATTATTTTTATAAAAATTCCTTCTACACATAGATTTTATATTGACACTGAACAACTCTACCAATTTTTTTCAACAAACTCAATACTATTTGCAAGATTTCAAATTTTCTTTCATTGAAAAAATTAAATCAGAAAACTTACAACTCTAACTTAAAAAATTATTTCTCTGTCCACATCCAAATAAAAAAAACTCAAAAAATGGTGAAATTTCTAACTTTATGGATGTTTCCATGATTATTAATCAATGATAGGTCCCCAATAACCCCTACTGGCTAAAGTTTTGATTTATTTCCATTAAAAAAAATTAAAATAATTGAAATAATAAAATTTTAGGTTAAAATTTTCATAAAAAAAATCAGCCAATCAGAAAATTGGCCTACTAATGAAAATTTAGGCATAGATTATGAGCATATTTCTTATCCAAATCACAAACCATCTGCATCACTATTCAAGTTAAGATTTAACTCATAACTAAAAACTTTTTTTCACTAAAAATGATCAAGATTTGATTTTTATGGCTCTACCCTAGACTATATGACACCGTACACCATAAGGTCATCCCAAAAAAAATAAACTGAGGTCTCAAATAGCCTTAAATTGATCCTTCTAACCTCTCTTATTTTTCAAAAACCACCAAAGTGAAGAACTACCAAAAATAATGAAAAATGAATTTTTTCACCTCTTGGGTGTCATATGGCTTGTGTGAGAGGAAGAAACAGAGAAATAAATAGAGGTTAAGCCTCCCTTCTCTCTTCCATTTTCTCCTTCATTTACCTCTAGAGACCTTCTCTAGCCTCCTGTCTAGATTTTTAGCTTTCTCTTTAGTCACGATGAGAAAAGTTTTGATTTTCTCTCTCTCACGTCTTTCCACTAAGCTCTTTACATTCCACCCTGACAAGATCTCTTTGGATAATTAAGGTTACTTCTCAAACAATCTCTATTGGTATTCTCCCTACCTGACAAGATGTTTTCATAGAGAAATCTTCCTCATATGCTCACTAACCATTACCTCTAATTACCATATTAGATTACATAGAGAAAGCCTATAATAATATGTGATTATATTCAACACATAGATAGCCTAATATATAGGCAAGAAATAAGCACCTACAAATATGAATATAGGTGAAACAAAGAGTTGACAAGAAAAAAAATAGAAAACCCATGCAATAATAAAATAATATTGGTTATAACAATATAACCAAACACATAAAAGCTTAATTATTCTAATAATCCAACTCAATAGGGAATATATCAAGTTTTAATAGTTTTTTGGCCCCGAGGGATTACAAGGTCTCCACATGGTGACATCCCAAGAGCCCAGTATCTTGGGACAGTGGAGGCTCTAGAAAAATCTAATAGTTTTATAGCCCTAAGGGCTAGAGATGTTGTCATGTGGTGACACCCTAGGATCCTAAGACCATGGAGATGAGATTGATATAATATTTAATTCTTAGGCCCAACTTTTAGACACTAAAAAACTACACATAATGGTTCTAGTTGTTCAACTAACCCCTTGTACCCCCTTAGTACTATCCCACAACCTTTTGACTGTAAACTTTAGCCAAGTTAGTTGACTATTTAAACTAAATAACTAACCTACCCTTGACCAAACTTAACCTTTACCCTCAACTATTGATGGTCACCTTAACCACTGATGGTCAAGTTTTCACCACTTGAACACTTAGACTCCAACTAAACTACAGCTTAGTTTTTTATTTTTAGTTGTCTATTCTACATGTAAATCAGTACATGTTAGTGAAAAAATAAAAAAATACTTTGAACCTCTTGTTAACATATTGTTTCACCTCTCCTTCCTTCCTTTAAAAATAAGAGAAGAGAAGGTGGAAGGGATTTTAGTCAAAAATCATCACTAGAACTTCTTGGGTAAGAGATTAGAGCTTCTTATGTAGGTATTATTCTAGCTTCCAGCATCTCAACTCCAAGACTTCTTCAAGCCATCAACTATCAACTGCAAGCTAAGTATATTGTTCTTGTTTTAAGTTTCAGCTATTTAATTTCAATAGTTTTTTAACTTTATATATTACCTCTTCCATTAGAATACCCTTCAACCATTCTCAACCACCTAAGTACCAAGCATTTACCCTTGATAACTATTAGTCTCTCTCTTGCCCTCATGACAATTAACCAACATACAGAACCTTTTTGTAACCAACCCATAACCTATTTTGGCTAGAACCAATAATCTGTCCAAACCCACAGTAATTGATTATGGTCACCCTAACCACTGATGGTCACCATAACTATCAATGGTCACCCTAACCATCAATGGTCACATCTAACCACTGAAGATCACTATGTAGATAAATCCTACCCTAAATAGTAATATCATATTATTTTCACTTAGATTTTCATCCCTTGAAGAGATGCCTAACTCTCCTCATCCAAGTGTCACAATGGAAACATCTCACTTGTTGTGGGTAAACAATTTGGGTGAGATGAATCTCTAAAAGGGATAGTTCCCTTGATATACTCTTTGAAACACTCTCTTATTTATCAACTTGGTATGAAAAGGGTTGAGAAGACAAAGTAATAAAACTAAAAGGTGATGCATCAATATTTAATTTCCTCTTATTGACTGAAATTATACTACTTAGAGCAAAATAAGCTTTCTTCACACAAAACTCATAACACAAGATAGATTATTGCATTAATGTTTCATATGCTAGTTTCATAATGTATTTTTATATGTATGAGGGTAAAAAATGATTCCTTTATAGAATACAATCATGAACCACTTCTAAAAAACTTATATACACTTAAAAGAGAACGCTAATAAAGACCTATAATACACACTTGATGAACAATCAAGGACAACATGCCAAAAAAGATCAACATCTACTGGACAAGACCAACAAGATTGTAACAACAATAAATTTTACATCATGTAAGTAGTAAAATTCATTTGTTTTATTTCTTCAATAGACATTCAAGTACAAAATTGGCAATGGTTTCACCATCAACCAATGGAGGATGCTCAAAAGAGCCAAAAATCTCAATATTTATAGCATTTGGAAGAGAGGAAAGATAAGGGAAAACCAAATGTCATTTATATAATTGTAAATCTGAGAAAAGAGGTTAAATATACATGATAAATATGTTTTAAATGAATCATAAAATGTTAGGAGGCCCAAGTGTCAATACAAGTCATGAAACTTATGAAAAGTGGCATGAAACTCCTTGTCTTGGCTTAGAAAACTACCTTCATGATTTGAATCTATTTTAATATCCAAAAATTGACTAATGATAGGTCTTATTATTGTAATCAAATTTAAGGATTTCACACATTCCTCTCCATGTATTGGTTGTAGTCTTACTCATCTAGAATCTCTTGGAAGTAAGCCATCACTACCTGTAGTCTAAAAAACTCCTCTTTCAGTCACTCCTCATGCTTGGCCTCAAAATTGGATTTAATTTTTTCATTAAAATCCATGGTATGGAGTGTATAACACTTATAAATACTCTCCATGGTCTTATACTACTTAGGAACACCTTAAAAAGGCTCACAGTTAAAGTTTTCACCCTTCTCACCATTGTGTTCACTATGCCAGTTTTGACTGGCTGAGATAAGAGCTATTTTTTGAAAAAATAAAAGTTTTTTAAAATAATTATATGACTATAATGAGTTATATTAATTCCACATATTCCTCCCAAACTTGATTTCATCTTTAGACCTCTTCTAGAACCTACAAAACACATAAAATGGTTTAAAGTACCCTATTTTCCACCCTATTTGTACAATTGCATATAGCTCAAAAGTATGAAAGGGCACCTGAGTGACTCCTTTAAAATTTTCAATCACTTTTATAGTCAAAATATGTCATCTGGATATCTCTCCAAGCTATTTTTCTCTATCAGGTCATGGCTGAGGGTTTTCAAAGGTTTTAGGCAGTTTTCCTTCTTAATCTTTGTTCATAAATCTCTAACATTATAACTACCAAAAAATTCCATAGACATTATTCTAGGATACCCTAATAATCCCTTAAAAGTCCTTTGGTATCCATTCATATTTTAAAAGGAGATATGAGCACTTGAAATCACCCTATTGAGCTTGTTTTTACCTTTCTTGCATGTTTGGATTGTCTCTAAGATAAAAATAGATTTCTTGTAAGTTTATTTTCATACCAAAATATCATACATGTATAAATACATCCCATAAATATTATCCAATAAAATATATATCTCACCAATAACTAGAAGTGAGGTTTGACCCCCAATTGGTTCTAGGTCTCCTCAAGGCCTAATGGACTTAGCATGCACCCTGCTTGTTTGGGTTATTTAGACTAATATCTCATGGTTAAACTAGTGTCTCATTATTTATAATTATTCATTAAATATTTAAAAATAATAACATAACCTCCCAATCACTCCTTTTCATTTCTTCCTCTCAATCACTAACTAGGCCTAAAGGAGCTTGTCTAGTTGGATTATGTGCAAGGGTGTTTTGATCATTTTGATAAGTTTGAGATTTAATTATTGTTTCATATCATATATTTATCCTCAATATACCTCATAATATTTTTAATTATGTTTCCAAATATTCCTATCAATCCCTTTTCTCATTTTGACCTCATTAGCTTGTTTTGTCAAACCTTGATTTTTCTTGAATGGCTGACCTCTGAGACAAAATAGTGAGGTATATCGCTCTTCCCCAAGTAAAATTGAATATTTTATGAGTTTTATAATGTCATAATTATAGTTTATACCAAATTTTTTATCTTTATTCACTCATTTAGGTACTTAACCAGCTCAAAATGCCAAAAAATGGCCTCTAAAAAAGACCATTTCCTGCATTTTTTCCTTCTACCTAAGAATGACTCCTCAAGGATAAATTCAATGATCCTATGCTTTCCCAACATGTTAATGATATCCAATTCATGATAATTAATATTTTATTTCTCCTAAAAACACTCTCCCTCATAGTATTCTTCATTCTCACCTATTGAGCCAAGAATCCTAGTGCAACTGTATGAACTACTACCTTTGGTTAGGAGGAAAAGTAGATGACCATCTCAAAGGAGTCATATATCTTGTATAAAAACATTTTTGATAAATAATTAAACATTTTGAGTTTATTTTAACCCTCTTACACCTATTAATCATACTCACTTCTTACCTTCACCAAGACTACACCCTACTGTAGGTGTATATAGGGTTTCAAGAGGTTTATGTAGGCTTCTTTTACGTTGTTTTTACCTTATAAATTTTATCATGATATTCATAAAGGTTATCATAGGCTTGTATCAAAATTTTAACCTCTTTTAAATCACCTTGAGATCAAAAGTGAGTTTCCTCTATCATGATTGTGAACATTGCCTTCTTCAATTCATGTGGGTGTACATGAGATACAATTTAGATTGGACATGGTATGGAGAGACTCTCCTTACAGAATTGGGGTCATGAAGCATCTACTCATTCCTAAATTTACCTTGGATGAGATAAAACACTTCTAAGACATCAATCTTGGGTCATTTCTTTCATCCCCAGTTGTAGGTGCACATTTCTTATAGAGGGACACATGTAAGTGTCTGTGGACCCTAAAACACCATATTCCAGCATCATACTAATGATTCTCATGCCTATATACACACTATTCAACTAATGGAACCATTTTATCCATGAATTAATGCCTTATTTTCTCCTGAGAGGCCAATTGTCATTCAAACTTCCAAACCTATAGAGATTAATATAGGAATTTAGTGTTTCTAGAGGCACTTTGAGGCCTACAACTTCTATCCTCTACTCACCTTCTAACCTCCATACTTGGTATATCTCCTCTCCATAATATAATATATCATATTTACCCATTTATTTTATTTAATACCCTTTACAAACATGCTGTAAGAGATCCACAAAAACCCCTTGGACATTTGTTTTCACTTTTTGGGGAAACCTTCCTAGAAATCAGTCTCTCCCTACTAGAAGGTGATTTTCAACTTTGCCAAGGCATATAGCACTTTCAAATTTTAATATTAGGATCCTTTCAACATGTTAGGTGTTTAGGATGAGTTTTACCACTTGTATATCATGTCAAAATGGTTCCTTAACCCCTACTAAACCACATGTAGGTGTGGATTTATAGTGTATACAAGTAGTGGGTATAACATGGGAAATATGCATTATTTTAGACCTCTTATCAGTTATATATCTATCTCAAAACCTCAAATTATATATTAATGATTAAAAATTATGTAAACCATCACTAATATCTTCACCCCAGTATGATGTCATCGGGATAGGTTGTATGTGCACTTTGAATGGTATGGAGGCAGTATGTGAAAAATATGAGCAGTGGTATCATGACCTTGACTTTATAACCAACTCCATGATCTTATAAAGAGATAAAATGATTAATAATGATATCAAAGGCTTAAGTCAAGCTTTTCACCTTGTTTCAACATTGGAAAACTTCTGTGAGAGCACCTATAGGTGAACACTCTAATGGCAAACTATGTATATTGTATTTGACTGTCATAATTCCCTTTTACACTATTTCGAGGATACAACCTATTTAATCCTACTTATGAACACATATAAACCTATTTAGAGTTCAAATATAGTTTCATGAGCACACTAAACATGTTATATACATGTGATCAACATGGATGCAAGTGGGATTGGGTAAAGGACTAGTTATGAGGTGTTCATAATTGCATATTAGATCAAAACATGGTGTTATGAGACTAAAAATATATAGATATGATAATATGGCCTTGAGACCTATGGGACACCATATTCCAACAACATAATACCTCTACAAGAAACCAACATTTTGCAACCAATAACTTTGACTGAGACTACACATGGTGGCACCTTCCTGCAACATGAGATAATTTGCTCATCCAAACACCATCAAACATGAAATTAAACATGGAGAGAATATAATAAGATATATCACATCCTCTTGAGTCAAAATAACCAACTTTTTTATATAGACTTTCCTAAAATAGATCAAAACCTATAGGGTGCATGAAACAACAAGCAAAAAAGCACAATGAACTTCATGATGATGGTTCATAAATAATAATCCACCATTATTAAAACTATTTGTTTTTTATATGAAGGTATATAATTTTACTACCACCTCCAAAAATCATTTGACTTGAAACCTCTTCAGTTGTTTGTACCAAGCATAAACCTATAAAAGAGGGAGAATTGTAAAAAGAAAAGGGGGGAAATTCTATTGTTTTAGACTTTTCAGAGTTTTGACCAATAATATCATTTACTTTTGTTCCATTTTCTTGAGTAAAAAAGTTTATATGACTATGTGTGTTTCTACATCTTTTGTATGACTGGAAGATTCAATAAGAAAATTGAATACTATGCCCTTGTTGATGTTATCTGTGTCAATTACAAAGTAGTTTATGCTGTAGATTTTCTAGTGTTGTGATTGGAAATGATATTTGCTTTTGTCCCATTTTCTAGAGTCCAAAGTTCTACATAACTGTGTGTGACTTCTATGTCTCTTATGTGATTGGAGGATTCTATTAAGAAGATAGAACACTATGCCTTTATTGATAATTCATGTATCTCAGCAAAAGACTCCCTTGTTGTGAGCCTCTATTTCTGTTATTCCAATCTTTTACATTGATCATGCACTTGTCTACTCTTAAATGTAATAGAATCCTATAATAGTCACTCTATGCTCAGGTTAGGATTAGGATTACACTCAGGCGCATCACCATAGTTAGGTTTTAATTCCTGTATTTTGCATTTCTATTTAGTCTCCTATCCCTTTTCCCCAACACCCATAAAATAGAAGAGACCAACATCTTTAACACCTGGAGGTTGTTTCAAGCCACATTGTCCCATAGCTTGAAACTTCCCATTGTTGCTTGGCTAAGATCTAGCACAATTTTATGCCATCAATAGTTTCTAGCACGCCTGGTGGGACAGTCTCGAAACTTCAAGACCACATGAACTAGAGAGCTACGAGGAGTCAGAGCTGTGGACCAGTCACCAAATCACAATCTGTGGCAAATCTAGGTATTCTTTTGCCACCTCTGGTAGTTAGTCCAAGAAGAAGAGCTAACCAGTTTCTACCAGTACCAAACATGGGAGCCAATGTTCCTCCAAGAAATTATGCGAGTTGGAACACTGGTAGCCCCTTAATCCTCCTGACACCACCAGCTGTCTGGGACCCTATTCCAGGAAATGCTCTAAAGGCTTTGCCCAAATTTAGTGGGCAAGACTCAAAAACACCCATAGAACATATTCAAGATGTATCAGATGTCTGTGCCATACATGGTGTCACAGAGCAAAATGCGGCCCTAAGGTTGTTAGCAGCCTCATTCAAAGGGAAGGCTTTAGAATGGTATCAATCCTTGACCCCGAATACCATTTCTACATGGGACCAACATGGAGATCTATTTTTTGAAATATTTGCAGAAAAGGGTGATAAGTCCTCTTTATTACGGCAGTTGATCACCATTCAAAGGGGACCACAAGAAGACATGACTGACTTCAACTCTAGATTCTAGAAAACTTGGGATAGAATCCTTGTAGTAGCTAAGCCACCCCCTGGTATGGCCATAGTATTCTATCTCAAAGCTTTAAATTCAGATATATCTGTTATGACTTAGTCGTTGGGAGGGCACACTTTGCCAGCAGCTTATGACCTTGCAGTCAGAGCTAAAAATCATTTAATTGATGCCAAAAAGTTACCTCTGAGGCCTCCCATGCCTATGTTCCCAGAAATCTCATTGCCTTTACCTCAAGAGATTCCTAAAGTTGTAAGCCCCCTGTGTCTATCTATACTTACTCTTCATCATCTGTGAAGCAGTTGGTCCTTGCTCAGTCATCTGAGATGGATGATATCAAAAGTATGCTAAGGACATTCTCTAATGAGCTAATTAATATGAAGAGGTAGCAAAAAACTTTCCCTAAGCCTCCTTATCAAGGCTACCAAGGGAATAGGTTTTTGTCCCAGCCAAACTAGTATCAAGGCCCTCCAAGGCAAACCAACAATCAACTAGCAAATCAATTAGTTGTTATTCCCACACCCTCACAGACCATTCCTCCCAACTCAAATAGGGAGATGGTTCTAGGTCAGAATAACTATGTGGATGATACTAACGCTTGGTGTTTCCCTTGCAATGATGCTCACACCCCCAGAGATTGTCCTCGAGGCAATTTACAATAAAGAGTGGCCAAGCAGAGAAGAATGGATGGTCAGTTTGTAAGTACCAGTAGCAATCAAGCCTACCAATCTCCCAGCATGCAAAATTTGGTACTAGTCGCTCAGATGTAGGGAATGTCCTTGTAGCAAGAGGAAGAAATAGCCCCAGAACATGCTTTGTTCTCATGGGTTGAGGATGAAGAAGTAGTTTTCTTGAATGAAGCATCCACCTCCCAAAGGTCAGTAGTATAATCTGATTATTATACTAGATCGAAGAGGAGAATGGTGGAGTAGCCTGAGTTCATAAGTGGTCAAGTCAAGAATAATCCTCCATCTCAGGGGCAAAGGAATGCTGGTGTTAGACAAGAAGTACCCCAACCAGTACAAGATCAAGGGATTCCTACCCAAATTCAAGAAAGAATGAGGTATCCCTATTACCAAAAAACTTAGTCTTTGGGACCGATCAATATTATGGACCAATTAAAGAAAACTCTGACACAAGTGTCGATCTGGGATATTTTGGTAATTCCTAAACAAAAGACACTACTGCAAGAAGCTCTATAAGGGCAAGGGGTGCTTAAAGGTGTTTTTACCAAGGGAGGGCCTATTGGAAAGGAAAAGCTCAAAGATACGGTTCCTCCAATGACAATAGCCTTCATGAACAATGCAGTACAAGTAAGTAAATCCAAGCCAGAGCCTTTCTATTTGACTCTGATAGTAGGAAAGAAACTCTTGCATAATGCATTGATAGATTCAAGAGCTAGTACCACTGTGATGCCTAAGCAAATAGTTGATTCCTTAGAAATAAAATATGAACCCCTTGCAAAGGGAGTTATGCAGTTAGATGGCAAAACAGTGCAAACCATAGGGAGAATCAAACAACTCCCCTTGCAGTTATACATATGTCCCAATATAATTATCAACTAAGATATAATTGTCATAGATATACCTCCCATCTTTGGTTTATGTTTATCCAGAGACTTTACAACAAAAATAGGAGGGTATATGTCTCTTGACTGGTCTCACCTCATTCTGAGAACCAGGTATGGTTCAAAGATGAAAATTCTATCTGAACCACTGTCCAAAGACCACATCACCAATGAACCAACAACAAGATTAGAAGCATATCATGTCATGATGAATAAAGAAGAAAGAAATTTTGTTGAAGAACTAGGAGAATGGACTGAGCATGATCAAGAAGAAGAAAATAACCATTTGTTGGCCATGATGGATAGCGACCCATATGGGAACTATGACTCTACTGGTTTGGGCATGTATGTCATTTTTGATGAGGATCAGGTGATCCCAAATTTTATAAGAGAAGGCACCTACTGCTCAAGATTCAGAACTCTAGACTTTGAATTTTGATGGGGCCAGAAGTAAACATGGTGCTGGAGCAGGGATTTATCTTATTGTTCCAAATGGTGATAGAATTTAAAGAGCTATCTGATTCCAATTTGCTTGCACTAATAATGATGTAGAATATGAATCTTTAGTACATGGGCTCCTGTTAGCCTAGAAAAAGGGAATAAAGAACCTAAGAGTAAAAGGAGATTCAGAGTTAGTGGTGAAGCAAATATGGGAAAAGGCAGCGGCCAAGAATGTGAGAATGAGATCCTATAGGCATAGGATTTGGGATTTGATAGAAGATTTTGAAACTTTTAATATTAAGATAATCCCTAGAAATCAAAACTCTGAGGCTGATAGGATGGATCAGATTGGCTCATAGTTTAACCCAGCAACTGGCCTATTGGTTAACAATGAGTTAGTAAAAGTTATAGTAAGGCCAACCATCCTAGACAATGATGAGAATTAGCAAGTGTTTGAAAATGATTCTCAGGTTGTCTCTTTCTTAAAATAATCAAATGAGTTTGTGGATCAGTTGCAAACTAAAATTGAAGAGGCATATGGTGATCAGATTATTCAATTAAGGACCAATAAGCTCCCCAAAGGATTGATCACCTTAGAAAATTTGTTCAACCTAGAAGATGTAAGCCTAGGAAAGAAAAGGTTCCAGGTAGATAAGGTAGACTATTTTGAAGTGGAGGTGAGTGATGGGAAAAGACTAAAGGTCAAAAATTCTACAACTTCAAAAGAAAAAGAAAGATTGATCGAGTTGTGCCAAAAGTATGACAGAGTCATAGCCTAGAGCTATGAAGACCTTCACGGATACAATAGAGACATTATCTAGCATACCATAGAATTGACTGAGGGATCCAAACCCATCAAACAGAAATAGAGACCAATAAATCCAAGGATAGAGCCCCTAATGGTAGATGAGTTGCAAAAACTTCTAGATTCCATTATAATATTTCCAATCAAACACTCAACTTGGGTATCAAATCTAGTCCCAGTTAGAAAAAAGAATGGAGATGTAAGGCTATGTGTGGATTTCAGAGATCTAAATAGATTATCTCTAAAGGACCACTATCCCTTACCCTCCATGGAACAAATTCTACAAACTGTGGCTGGATCAGAGAGGTTTTCTCTACTTGATGGTTTCTCTGGGTATAATCAAATCTGGCTCGTTGAGGAAGACCAGTATAAAACTACTTTCACTACCAAATGGGGGATGTTTGCCTACGTGAAGATGCCATTCAGCTTATCAAATGCAAGAGCCACCTTTCAATGAGCTATGGATATAGCTTTTGGTGAACTTATAAATAAGGTCATCCTGGTCTATTCGGATGACCTCACTATTTTCTCAAAAAAGCTGATGATCATTTTGATCATTTGGAGTCTGTCTTCAAGAAATGTTAGGATTTTGGGATATCATTGAATCCCAAGAAATGTATTTTTGTTGTACCTCAAGGTAAGTTATTGGGGCACATAGTATCTAAGGAAGGAGTTTCTATAGATCCTGAGAGGATCACAGCTATAATGGACTTACCCCTTTCAGCAAATAAAAAGGTAGTCTAGTCCTTTTTAGGAAAAATCAATTTTGTCAGTAAATTCATATATGACTTTACAGGCTTGGTTAGACCAATGACACTCTTTCTAAAAAAGGACCTGACCTTCAAGTGGTCAACAGAAGGAAAACAAGCTTTTGAGGGGGTCAAGAAGGCTATCTCGGTAGCCCCAATGCTCAAGAACCCAAATTTTTCCATGCCTTTTGTAATGTATATCTATGGAGGGGAGTCAAGTATTGCTGCTATCCTTACTCAAAAGAATGATAGGCTAGAAAGGGAGCACCCAATAGCCTTTTTCTCAAGAAATCTCAGAGATTATGAGACCAGGTACAATTTTGTGGAAAGACAAGCCTATGCCATGGTGAAAGCCCTCAAGAAATTGTGGCACCTGCTCTCAGGGAACAAAATTCTGATACTTGTGGCTCACCCAAGTGTCAAGGAATACATCATGGAGGGGGAGATTATAGAGAAAAGATCCAATTAGATCACTAAGATCCTTGAGTATGATGTGGAGGTCAAACCCACCAAGCTAGTCAGGGGTAGGGGTCTGTGCCAATATATAACCCAAGAGCCAGAAAAGATACTACCTGAGGAAGCAAATTTGGAAGGAGAGCCAGAGACGGTGCTTAAGCTAAAAGAGGTTGATCTGGAATCCTGGGTCACCAACAGGATTCAATTCATGAAAAATGGGGTTTATCCGAGAGAACTCCCTTGAAACAAGAGGAGGTATTACAAGATACAGGGAGTTCATTTTGTCTTAATTGAACAAGTCCTTTTCAGAAGAACTTCTGATGGGAAATTGTTAAGATGTGTAGAACAGGCTGAACCCAAAAGGATACTACATGAAATGCATTATGGAACATCAGGAGGACATTTTTATGCAAAGCCCACAGCCATAAAGATAAGTGAGGTAGGATATTTTTGGCCTACTTTATTTGTAGATTGTTATCAACTAGTTAGAAAATGTCAATCCTATCAGTATTATACGGGGATGCGAAGGAATGCAGCCATGCCCCTTAGTCCAATAGTCATGGATGAACCTTTTGCCTAGTGGGGTCTTGACTTCATTGGGATGATAAATCCAGTGTCCATCATGGGTCACAAATGGATATTAACTGCTATGGACTATTTCACCAAATGGACCGAGGCAGTCCCACTTAAGGAAGCAACAGAGAATGTGATCCTAGATTTTTTAGGAGGTATCACTACTCACTTTGGGGATCCTCGCACCATCATTTTAGATAATGCTAAAGCATTCTTGCGGTCTAAGGTATCTAACTTTGCCTTGAGACATGGGATATATTTGAAAATCTCATCTAACTATTACCCTCAAGGTAATGGTCTGGCAGAGTCAACCAACAAGAACCTAATAAGACTCATCAAAAGAGTGGGGGTAGATCATCACAAAGAGTGGCACAAAGTGCTTAATCTACCATTATGGGTTGATAGGATCATGCCCAAACAGGTGATCAAAATGTCTCTATATGAATTGGTGTATGGAAAGTCTGTCGTGATTCCCCTAAGTTTGGAAATCCCTGCTCTTCAGCTGATCAAGCAAATCGAGATTGAAGAAAATGGCCCCATGCAGATCAGACTCATAGAACTTCTAGAAGTTTAGGAAAAGAGAGATATAGCCCATGATTCCATGATCAATCATCAAGGAATGGTTAAGGCCTACTTTGATAAAAGGGCTTCGAATCCTAATTTTGAAGTAGGATCGATTGTTCTGAATTAGGACGCAAGGGCTACCAAACTGGGTCAGCATACCAAATTCAAAGCATTATGGACTGGTCCGTATAAGATTCACGTGTGCAAGCAAGAAAATTCTTTTGAGTTAGAATCAATGGAAGGATAACCTTAAGAGATTCCTGTAAACAATATCTATTTGAAACTTTTTAATTGACTTGGGTCTCTCGCTTATTATAGTTAAATAGTTTCCCTTCTTCACATTGTTTCCCTGTTGTTTTCATGCTTTGCTCTTAATAAGTGTTTGAAACATTTGTTGATGTCTCTTTGAAGCTGTAATTTTCACAATTTTGATCAAGCAAGAGGTGGAGTTTCTTTTTTAGCAGGCTCAAAAGTCCTAAGGGTTGTTAGTACTGTAGAGTAAATTTTTACTCTACGTTGCTTTCAAATTTTTAGTCAAGCACTACAATTTTGGTTCCTACGCACTTTGAGCGAAGCCACAGAGTTTTGGGGCAGAGGACGGGTTCATTTTTGCCTAAGTGTCGAAGTGTAGTGGAAGCTGCCAAGTGTCGTCCTTAGAGCACGGTCCCTTTTTGCCTCTCTTGTTCTTTTCATTTCAATTTTGGCCTAATTATTGGATTCAAGTGGAAGTGGCCATGTGTTGACCTTTGGGATATGAAGATGGACAGCTAGCGACTTGTGAGGACCTCATTATAGCCTTCCAAAGAACTGTGGATTGCACCACGTGTCAGCATCTACGTATCATAAGAGGCACCTGTGTTTCCTATTTTGATAGACTTCTAATGAGCTAAGCAATAGAGAGAGTGGAAAGCACCAAGTGGAAATAGTGGAGGCCCTAAACTACCTTTTGAAGAAGCTTGGAGGTCACCACATGTCGACATCTGAGGAACTTTAGTTCAACACCTGGGTCCATGCTTTCATTTAATGCATAAAGGTGTCATTTCATTTTGCTCAAGTGCCATAAAGTAGCAGATGCTGCCAAGTGTCACTCTCTGAGTTCATTGCTTACTCCATCCCTGAAAAAGTGGAAGGCACCACATACCCCTAGTAGGAGAAGCAGATCGTGCCACGCATCTTCCCAAAGATAGCAGAGGCTGCCATGTGCCAATTCTTGAGAGACCATCTTTGAGTTTCATTGTTGAATAGAGGATGTGGTAGGCCCCAGGTGTCACTTCAAGGTCTATAGAAGTTGCCAGGTGTTGCCATCCACAAAAGTCTACTATATGTCCCAAATGATACTAGAACAGCCTAGGAAAAGCAGAGAGAACCGCGTGTCTTCAATGAATCAAGTGAAAAGCACCAAGTGTCATTTTTCAGTGCCTTCTATGTGATCAAGAGGATTTTCATAAAATTGACTAAGTGTCCTCTCCCATTTCAAACATAACAGAGTGTTCCATGTATCTATTGTTGCAAAGTGAAATGGAGGGAAAATCAGCTGGAGTTAATTTGAGTAGATGAAACAGTTCATCAGGTAGATTTTTGGAGCCACCCACAGCATTAAAGGTGTCAACTGTCTATCCCCTGTGAGTGAATGATAGAGAAGATTTCACGGGAAGGGGGATGATGAAGGGAGTGATCTGAGGCTATAAAAGAGGGAGAATTGTAAAAAGAAAGGGGGGAAATTCTATAGTTTTAGACTTTTCAGAGTTTTGACCAATAATATCATTTTCTTTTGTTCCATTTTCCTTAGTAAAAAGGTTTATATGACTGTGTGTGTTTTTTCATCTTTTGTATGACTGGAATATTCAATAAGAAAATTGAATACTATGCCCTTGTTTATGTTATCTGTGTCAATTACAAAGTAGTTTATGTTGTAGATTTTCTAGTGTTGTGATTGGAAATGTTATTTGATTTTGTCTCATTTTTTGGAGTCTGAAGTTCTACATAACTGTGTGTGACTTCTGTGCCTCTTATGTGATTGGAGGATTCTATTAAGAATATAGAACACTATGCCTTTGTTGACAATTCTTGTATCTCAGCAAAAGACTCCCCTGTTGTGACCCTCTGTTTTTGTTATTCCAATCTTTTACATTGATCATGCACTTGTCTGCTCTTAAATGTAATAGAATCCTATAATAGTCACTCTGTGCTTAGGTTAGGATTGGGATTACACTCAGGCGCATCATCATAGTTAGGTTTTAATTCCTGCATTTTGTGTTTCTGTTTAGTCTCCTATCCCTTTTCCCCAACACCTATAAAATAGAAGAGACCAACTTCTTTAAAACCTGGAGATTGTTTCAAGCCGCATTGTCCCACAGCTTGAAACTTCCCATTGTTGATTGGCTATGATCTAGCACAATTTTATGCCATCAATATTTCCCCCAAATCTAAATCAAGGTGCTCACATAATCCCTTCTTTTTCACTAGCTTGGTTGTCTTTGTTTCTACATCATACTCCATCACTTTTGTGATCCAACAGCCCTTTTTTCATTCAAATATCTGCTTGAAAGGAGGTATTTGACACTAGTATGAGGTACCAATATATGAATCTTGTTTTTAGATAACATATACCTAAACTTATTTAGATTTATAACAACTGAAATTACTTGCTTCTCTACATAAGTGTATCTTACCTCATATCCTTCCAATCCTTGACTAAATAAGGCAATAGGTTGTTCCAAATTTTCTTAATTTGATTGAGTGGCCATGGTATAAATTACCTCTTCATTTCCAAAGGTATACAAGTTGAAATCCTTTGAGAAATTAGGACTTGCAAGATTTGGGGCTTGAGCAATAGCTTGATTGGTCTGTTCAAAACTCTCCTTCCTTCTCCTTATCCAAGTAAACACTTCATCCTTCCTTAGCATAGAGTTTAGAGGCTTGATTAAATTATCAAAATAAATAATAAACCTCCTCATGAAATTTATTTCTAAAAATAAACTTTTCAAACCTTTCATGTGTTTCGATAAAGCCAATGCCAAGATTGAACTCACCCTTTTATGACCTATGGATAGGCCTTTATTTGAGATAATATGTCCTTAAAGTTTGTCTTCATAGATAGAAAACACATACTTATTTAGGTTAAGATAGATTCCAAACTATCTACATCTCTCAAAAATCAGCCTAAGGTGATTCAAATGATACTTTGCATCTTTATAAAAAACTATGATATCATCAAGATACACCAACACTATATCATTTATTAGACCTTAAAAATCCATTTCCATTGTATGTTGAAATGTAGATCCAGCATTATAGAAAACAAAAGGTATTTTTCTATAATCATATGTACCCCATTTAGTATTAAAGGTTGTCTTATACTAGTCACTTTCCTTTACCAAAATTTGATTATACCCTGAGTATCCATCAAGGAGTGAGAACCTTTCACTACCTACCACAACTTGAAAAATCTACTCCATAAAAGGAAGAGGATAATTATCCTTCAAACAAACTCTATTCAAGTCTCTAAATTTAACACATAATCTAATTTCCCCATTTTTCTTCCTTATCGGGACTAAGTTTGCCAACCAAGATGAATGCTTAATAGGAAAAACAATCTTAGACTCAATCAACTTTGTAAGCTCCTTTCTCATGAGAGGCTCAATTTTAGTATTAATTGGCCTTTACCTTTGCTTGATAGGCTTATAATTCTCATATATATTTATGGTATGTTGAGCTAAGTTTGGATCAAATCCCTTTAAATCACTATGTTCCTATGCAAAGACATTAGAAATTTCATTGCACAACTCAATGAAAGCATGTCTCTCTTCTCTAGTACATACCTTTCCAGGAGAAAGCAACTTATCCTCAAATATTTGTACTCTCTCATAGTTTTATTGCTTGTTATACATGCTTACCTTTTCCTTCTTCAATTGGTCATCATCATTGAAGATGCTCTCAAGTGTGACTAAGCCCTTAGGGAGCTTGTTTGTCTTCAATTGTATAATTTGCCCTCCATATTATTGTTGTCATTTGGACTGATTCTTTGAAGAAAAATCAGCCTCCTCATGTAAAAAAATATTTATTTGTTGGTCACTATCAAACACTTTCCAATTAATGACATTATCAGGTATAGAGGGTCTTACAATCACTTTGAGATGAGACCAGTTCTTATCCTCTCTTATCCCCTTTGAAACATCAAACTAAGCTCCAATTGTTGCCAACCTATCAGCATGTTTCTTGTCATCTCTTAGGATAGATTAGATGTTTAAGGCTTGTAAATATTTCATAAGATCCCACACTATATGCTTATAGGACTTAAGCAAAGAGTTCGTATTCATATTTTGGCCTCTTACTTGGTTTAAAACTAACTCACTATCACCATACACTTGTAACTCGTTCACACCTCTTTTCTTAGCCCACTCAAGGCCATGAATGAGGCCCTCATATTCTACCACATTACAAGTACAAGTGAAGTGAAATATAAAATTAGAGTAGTACCTTTCCTTGGATGGAGAAAATAACATTGCTTCACCACCTGCTCCAACCTTGATTCTAGATCCATCAAAGAATAGCTGCTATAAACCATCCATGTTTTCACTTGGTTGCATCAAGTTTGGCATGAAAGAGTCCTCCTCATGAATTCAATACATTCCAATACCAGATTACTTTATGAATTTATAAGGATAATGCTAATAGTGCTTAGCTCCCCATTCATCTAGATACAAATCAAAAAATCCTTCAAGAGAAGAGGTTAGAGATTGATTTATGTGAAGTTCTTCCTCATCAAGAATAACATAATTGACATTTTCAACCTTAATAATTTAGGGATATAAATTACTGTGATTAATAGGATTTAATTCAAAATTTACCTTGGTACCATACTTTGTCCTAAAAAACATATAGAACCAATTGGTTTCCAAGTATCCACCTATCCTAGCTGTAAACTCTCTTGACAAACAAAGAACAAAGTATGGGGGTAAATCTGCCACAATCATATCATGAGGGATTGAAAAATTAGGACAAGCATTTAAAATAAAATTCAAATATTTTACTACTCCCAAGGTCTTTATTGGTAACCCATCTAATTGTAGAACTCCTTTAGCCATTGGTTCATACTTGAGGCCTAGTTTATCTACTATTGACTTAGGCATAATTGAAGTACTAGCCCCACTATCTATGATGAAATTATGAACCAATAAATCACCAATGACCAAGGATATATAAAAATGAGAATTTTTATTATTTTTCTTCACTTGTACATCAATGGGTTGAGTTCCATTCACGAAGACAACATTTTCATTCCTAGTTGATCCAACTTGTTTACCTAATCCAAGCAATTCTTTTTTAAGGATATATTTTGTCTTGGTATTTTAAATTAATCCCATAATTAAATATTCATGTGTAACTTATTCATTTTATCTACCACATTAATAGGATTTTTCACCTTGAAAGGCTCTTTGAAAGTACTAGTACCTTGTGGTGTAGCTTGTGAAGATGTATGTGTAGGAGCTGGTTTTGAACTTTGAAATTTTGTATTCTCCTAAACCTTAGGAGATAAGTTATACCCACATAATATTATAGGTTATTTAGGATTAAAAATATGTCTTTTATCTACCTCTTGTGTCTCTTCAACAACCCTCTTCTTATATCTAGTGTTAGAGGATACACTAGCATTCATATTACTTGAATTTCCCAAATGATTGATGGCACAAAACTCTCCCTCAAAATGATTTATAAGAGTATAATAAAAAAAAAATTGTCCATTTTCCATTCCATTTTTCATTGGCACTTCAAAAGTGTAAACTTGAGGTGCTTGACTAATTTGTATTGTCATGGCTTGATTAGGCATTTCATTAGCATATGCAACTTAACCTTAATTTTGGGCATTTAGAAGATGATGCGGCATTGGTATTTTAACTTTGGTAAGGTCTAGCTTCAGTTATTTTACCTAGTCCTTGAGCATTACCTTGAAAAGTAGGCCTACTTGCTTGTCTAAACTCATTGTAGGAATGGTAAGGCCTATAATTTTGAGTTTGTTGCCTTTTAAGAGCAACTAATTCATTGGTAACACTTTGAAGCAAACTCTTGAATTCATGAATCTCATTGGTAGGGGCAAGGGTAGACTTATCTTGACTATTAGGCAAAGGAGCCAAAGTAGGTAATGCAACTTGACTAAGAGGTTTCAAATCATGGAACAATGGCATTGGTGGTCTAGGAAAAATCTTCCCTACTTGAATAAGATAATTCTTAGAATTGAAATCTATCTCATAAGCACAAATTATTGTATTCCCACCCATGGGTTGGATCATCATGGCTATATCACTATTCAATTCTATTAGGTAATACAATAAGGCATAATTTGGAGTAGGTCTCATAAGGGCTAGGATCCTATCCCATGTTTTTTGAAATATAGAGTTAAAATCATGCATGAACTCTTATGGAGCCCTCTTGATGGTGATTAATTTCTCAACTAGTGATAGATAATCACTCTTCTCTTCAAACCTCTTAGACAATAGATCTCCTAGTTCATCCCACAAAGCAATGGAATTATGAGGTAGTGTCCCATACCAATCTAAAGCTTTCCCTTTGAAAGATAATGTCAATAGCCTAATAGCCACATTCTCTACAGTGATATTATGGATATTGTAGAAGTTTTATATGTTTTTTATGTGTTCAATGGGAGAAGTAGTACCTTTTCCACTAAAATATGGAACACTCTTAAGGGTTGATCAAGTAATTTGGTCATATTAGGAAAGATTCAAAAGATATGACCTGGTGAAGGCAACAAAAGGTTGGTTTCTATCCATATTGGAATGTAGACTATGTGTATTAGGGATTAAAATAAGTAGAAACTTGGACTTCTTAAACACCAACTCCCTTGAATAAGGATGAGTATTCACAAATATGAATTTTTTGACATAATACAAAGGTAATTGCTAAACTCAAAAGGTATACCTTTAGCAGCAGACCTAATAGTCACCTTTGACATGGAAGTTAAGGACTTATCAGTAACCAAAGAGTTAAAAACATAGTGGAGTCACTAGATACTGAATGTAGATGTTCTTATAGCTAAAAAATATTCCAAGACTACCACCAATCTTGGACAATATTGTAAGACTTAGAGTCCTACCATGCATGCCAAAAATTGTTATCACTTGTATTTACACCCCTTGAGGAGATGCCTACCTCTCCTCGTTAAAGTGGCACAATAGAAACATCTCACTTATTGTGGGTAAACAATTTGAGTGAGATGAATCTCTAGAAGGGTTAGTTCCCTTGATGCACTCTTTGAAACACTCTCCTATTTATCAACTTGGTATGAAAAGGGTTAAGAAGACAAAATAAGAAAACTAAAAGGTGATGCACCAATATTGAATTTCCTCCTATTGACTGAAATTATACTACTTAGAGCAAAATAAAGCTTTCTTCATACAAAACTCACAACACAAGATAGATTGTTACATCTGTTTCATATGCTAGGTTCAAAAGGTATTTTGATACTTAAGACAGTAATGAATGATTCCTTAGAATAATATAGTCATGAACCACTTATATAACACTTATGCACTTAAAATAGAATAATAACAAAGACCTTTAATAATTACTCTTCTACACACTTGGTGAATAATCAAGGATAACATGGTAGAAAAAATCATCTTCTACTAGACAAGACCAATAATATTGAAAAAAGACTTAATTTTAAAACATGTAAGTATGAAAATTAACTTATTTAATTAATTTATGAGACATTCAAGTACAAAATTGTCCAGGGTTTCACCATCAACCAATGAAGGCTACTCAAAAGAGCTAAAAAGGTCAATATTTATAGCATTTCAAAGAGAGGCAAGATAAAAGAAGTCCAAAGGTCACTTGGACACTTGTAAATATAATAAAATAGTTTACATATTCATGATAAATAGGTCTAAAATTAATCATGTAATGTCAGGAGGCCCAAGTGTCCATACAAGTCATGAAACTTATGAAAAGTGGCATGAAACTCTTTGTCTTGGCTCAAAAAACTACCTTCATGATTTGGATTTATTTAAACATCCCATTATTGACTAGGGATGGATATGATGATTTAAATTATATGGAAGGCTTTCATACATGACTCTCCATGCATTGGTTGTAGTCCTATTCATCTATAATCTCCTAGAAGTAAGTCATCACTACCTGTAGTCTAAAAAAACTCCTCTTTCATTCACCCCTCACACTTTGCCTCAAAATTTTCTTTATTTTTATATTAAAATCCATTTTAGGGATTTTATGACACTTTTAAATACTCTCCATGGTCTTATACTACTTAGGTACACCTTAAAAAGGCTCACAATTGAAGTTTTCACCCTTCTCGCCATTGTGTTCACTATGCCAATTTTGAATGGCTGAGATGAGAGATATTATTTGAACACTTATAATTTTTTTATAATAATAATATGACCATATGGAGTTATATTAAGTCCATATATTCCTCCCAAACTTGATTTCATCTTCAAAACTCTTCTAGAACCTGTAAAACACACAAAATGGTAAAAAGTACCCTATGTTTCACCATGTACATACAATTATGTATAGCTCATAAATATGGGAGGGAACCTAAGTGATTCCTTTAAAATTTCAAATCACTTTCATGGTCAAACTATGTCATCTGGATAGCTCTCCAAGTTTGTTTTCTCCATCAGGTCTTGATTGAGGGTTTTTAAGGGTTTTAGATAGTTTTCCTTATTAAGATTTGTTCATAAATATCTGACATTTTAAATACAAAAAAATGCCACAAACATGATTATATGTGACCCTAATAACCCCTCAAAACTCATTTTGTATCCATGCATAGTTTCAAAGGAGATATGAGCACTTGAAATCACCCTATCGAGCTTGTTTCCATTTTCTTGCATGTTTGGACTATCTATGAGCTAAAAGTAGCTTTCTTATAATTTTATTTTCATAAAAAAAGATAATAAATGTTTAAATACATCCCATAAACATTATTCAATCAACTAGATATCTCACCAAGAACTAAAAGTGAGGTTGGACCCCCAATTGGCTTTAGGTCTCCTCAAGGCCTAATGGGCTTAGCATACACCCTGCTAGTTTGGCCTATTTAGACTCATCTCTCATTGTTGGGCTGGTGTTTCATGATTTTTAATGCTTTATTAAATCTTTAAAAACAATCACATAACCTCCCAAGCACTCTTTTTCATTTCTTTCTCTCAATCGCCAACTAGGCCTAAAAGGAGCTTGTCTAGTTGGACTGTATGCAAGGGTGTTTTGATCATTTTGAAAATTCTAAGCTTGAATTAGTGTTTAATAGCATATATTTATATTCCATTCATCTCAAAATATGTTTATAATGTTACTAAATATTCCTATCAATCCCTTTTCTCATTTTTACCTCATTAGCTTGCTTTACCAAACCTTGATTTTTCTTGAATGGCTGACCTCTGAGACAAAATAGTGAGGTATATCCCTCTTCCCCAAGGAAAAGTGAAGAAATTAATAGTTTTATAAGTTCATAATTATAATTTTTACCAAATTATCTGGATTCACTCATTTAAGTATCTAACCATCTCAAAATGCCTAAAAAGGCATCTAAAAAGGATTGTTTCCTACATTTTTCCCTTCTACCTAAGAATGAATCCTTAAGGCTAAATACAATGATATTAGGATTTTCCAAAATTTTACTCATATCCAATTAATGATAATTAAGCTTGTAATTATTCCAAAAATAACTCTCCCTCTTTAGATTTTTCATTCTCGCCTATTGAGCAAAGAGTGCTAGTGCAACTGTACGAACTGTTACCTTTGGTTAGGAGGAAAAGTAGATGATCATCTTGAAAGAGTCCTAGAGATTTTATAAACACCTTAGGATAAATAATTAACCATTTTGAGTTTCTTTTAACCCTCTTCCACCTTTTAAACATACTCACTTCTTGCCTTCACCAAGACTGCACCCTGTTGTAGGTGTATACAAGGTTTTAAAAGGTTTGTGTAGGCTTATTTTACATTGTTTATAGATTATGAAGTTGATCATGATATTCATATATATTTTCATAGGCTTGTTTCAAAATTTTAACCTAAATTTAACCTCTTTTCAAGCACCTTGAGATCAAAACTGAGTTTCATCTGCCATGACTATGAACCATGCCTTCTTCAATTCATGTAGGTGTACATGAGATGCAATTTAGCTTGGACATGATATGGAGAGACTCTCCTTACAGAATTGGGATCATGAATAATCTACTCATGCATAAATTTACCTTGGATGAGCTAAAACACTCCTAATACATCAAGTTTGGGTCACTACTTTCATACCCAGCTGTAGGTGCACATTTCTTGTAGAGGGACACTTGTAAGTGTCCATGGACCCTAAAACACCAAACTCCAGCATCACACTAATGATTATCATGCCTATCTACACACTATTCAGCCAATGGAACCATTTTATCCATAATGGAATGCATTATTTCCTCCTGAGATGCCAATTATCATTCAAATTTCTAAACCTATAGAGATTAATGCAAGAATTTAGTGTTTTTAGAGGCATCTTTGAGGCCTACAACTTCTATCCTCTACTCACCTTCTAACCTCCATACTTGGCACAACTCCTCTCCATACTAGAATATATCAAATTTACCCATTTATATTATTTAAGACCCTTTGAAAACATGTTGTAATAGATCCACAAAAACCCCTTGGACCTCTATTTTCACTTTTTGGGGAATCCTTCCCAGAATTCAGTCTCTCCCTGCTAGAAGGTGATTTTTAACTTTGCCAAGGAATATAAAACTTTAAAATTTGAATATTATGATCCTTTCAACATGTTAGGTGTTTATGATGGGTTTTACCACTTGTCTAGCATTTCAAAATGGTTCCTTAACCCCTGCTAAACCACCAATAGGTGTGGATTTTTAGTGTATACAAGCAATGGGTAGAACATGGGCAATATGCATTGCTTTAGACATTTTATGAGTTTTATATCTATCTCAAAACCTCAAATACATTATTCATGCTTCAAAAATCTTGAAACCATCACTAATATCTTCACCCTAGTATGACATCATCAATATAGGTTGTATGTTCACTTTGAATGGTATAGAGAAATTATGAGCAGCAGTATCATGACCTTAGACTTTCTAACCAACTCCATGATCTTCCAAAGATATCAAATGATGAATAATTATATCAAAGTCTTGATTCAATCTTTACATGCTATTTCAACATTGGAAAACTTATGTGAGAGCGCATGTAGGTGCACACTCCACTAACAAACTATGTGTATGTTGTATTTGACTATCACAGTTCCCTTTTACACTCTTTGGAGGTTCTAAACTATTTAATATTGATTTTAAACACATCTCAACCTATTGAGACTTAAAATACATTTATATTAACACACTAAACATGTTATACACACATGATCAACACGGATGCAAGTGGGATTGGGTAAAGGGTTGGTTGTGAGGTGTTTATGACTGCATATTTGATCAAAACATGGTGTTATGAGAATAAACATGGAGAGATATGATAATATGGACTTGAGACCTATGGGATACCATATTCTAGCTACATGATACCTCTACAAGAAACCAACATTCTACAAACAAGAATAACTTTGACTGAGACTGCATATGGTGGCACCTTCCTACAACATAAGATAATTTTCTCATTCAAACACCATGAAACATGAAATTAAACATGGATATAATCTAATGAGATATCCCACATCCTTTTGAGTCAACATCACCAACCGGTTTGTATGGACTTTCTCAAAATAGAGCAAAAGCTATAGGGTACATGAAATAGCAAGTAGAAAAGCACAGTCAAATTCATGAGGATGGTTCATAAATCACAAGCCACAATCATTAAAAATATTTTTATTTAAATAAATGTATCTGAGTTTAATACCACCTCCCTAAATTATTTGTCTTGTAACCTCTTCAGTTGTCCATACCAAGCACAAACCTGACTGTCACTTCTGTATGTCTAGAAATGCAAAGAAGAAGGAAAATGGTTTTGAATAAAAAATGGAACTTTAAGAGAATTTAAATCATTTATATGAATTTTAAGAATATTAATATACATTCCATCACCTTCTCCCATGTGTTTCCTTCCTCCATGGGTTGTACAAGTGTCAAATGTTCCCTTTTATAGTTTGCTTCTTGAGTTTCAGTTAAACAACCTATAATATTCTGATGTAACTAACATCCCTGATAGGTAATATAATCCCCTTGATGTTTAAAATGAAAAAAAGGCACATATACACATTATGAACCATGTCACTTGCATTTATGACCTCAAAAAGCCCACTAAATAACCCAAAATGACAAACTTATTAGACCATGACTACGACTAAAAATACATTAGATAACATCAAATGAACTATAATATAGCCTATGAAAAATTATTTAACACCTAAACATATAAAAAACCAGGTTTTTTACTTAGAGGGGTCCAAATTTGACCTAAAAGTCAAATTTGGTCAACACATACCACCTCTCAACCTTAACCCAAAACCCTGTTTTCTTGACCTCTGTCACTACACAGACCAGAAACAATACCCTAATCACACCCAACCTAATTTTGATATTTTAGCATTTCTGTTAATGTTATTTTATAAAAATAAGCATTTTTTTAAAGAGTTTATTTCTTTTTCTTAAGTATGTTCATTTATGTTATGCAACCGCTTTTATCAGCATTAACTTGTCTTAAAAGGTGGATTGATGGCCTCCAAGTAATTCATGTACTTCTTGGATCTATCTTGCTATGCAATCCACCCACCTACCTAACTAATCAACCATTTCTTCGAGTGTTTTCTTATCTAAAGTCATTACTCTCAAGACAAAGAGGAATATCTACAACCATCTAGATCACGAAATGCAAACCAATTCCAGGTTCTACTAACCTTACCCTTATTTTAAGTTTTACTCTTTCTTCTTAAAAAATAAATAAAAATTTACGTGAACCATTCTAGGATGCCCGATGGAACCTAGTTGTATCTAGGTGCTTTTTTTTCTTATTTTATGCTCATTTAACTGAAATCAAAATTTCTTTTGGGCTTAATATTAACCTTTCATACATTTTTTGCTTGCATAATTAGCTCACATAGCTTAATTAATCAAGTAAATCAACCATAGCCTCACTTCTTTGCACACACAAACCAAACCACATACACTAAATCAAACATCATAACACTTGACATAAGTCCCAATTAGGGTTTCATCTCCTAGCGATAACTTTCACCCATTAGCTATACCACTTGGACATCATTACCAAGGGGAGAAATCAAAACTCAATTCTTTGGCTAAGTATAATCTCTGGCAATCTATATATCTTGGGTAAGCACCCAACACCCTTATCGCTGCAGTGTGTGAAGTGAGGGGGTAGGCCCCAACATCAAGCCACATACTTATTTCTGATACAAACCCCTTTGAGATCCTAAACACAACCTAAAACCAACCATAGACTTCTTTCTCTAGTATCTACTCTACAAACCAAGTGGGGTCACATGTTCTTTCTAACTTAAGGCATAAGCCACAAACGAGACAAAAAGGACCTTAGGATTTAACGTGTTTTAGTGTGTGTTTTATCTTCTTTGACTTTTTTCTTGTCTCCTCTTTGTTTGAGTTATGAGAAATCTAGCCCCCTCAAAAAAACTTTCTACCACCTTGCCTTCACCTACCTCATCTCCATTGCCTTGTTCAATGGGGAGCACTCTTATATTTTCTCTTGGAGATCCTAACTTTGTTAAACTCCTAGAATACAACCCTCTTGCCTTAGAGAATTATCTTGCATCAAGAGCCACTTGTGCTCCCAACCATACCTACAACCGACCTAGCCTTACCTATAATCAACCCAACCTCACCTATAACCAACCCAACCTTGCCTACAATCAATCTAACCTCATTTATAACCAACCAACAAATGATCAACAACCATTTGATCATCATGATAACCAACCAATAACCTTTCAACACTTATTTGACCATTGTCATAAGCCACTTCAACCTCAACTATCTCAACCTCACCAATCTTTGGGCTACCTATCTCAACCATCATATCAGCCACCTCAACCTTATCAAACTTTTGTTTATCTACCCTAACCATCATATCAATTTTCTGAACCCCCTTTATGGTAACCTTATTTATCTCAAAACCAAGACTTGCTTTATCCCCTCAACCATCAACCAAAATTTTTAAACCAACCTACCTTACCTATCTTATCAAATGCAACCAACAACTATCAACCCACCTTATCAACCTTACCCAACCTTTCAAACTAACCTACCTTATCAACCTTACCCAGCTTATCAAACTTATCAACCTCCCCCAATCTAACCAACAAATACTAACCAAACCTTTCAAAATCACAAATTTTATCAAACCTACTCAACCTATCAAATTCGTCAACCATGTCAAACCAACCAACTTCATCAAACCAACCAATTAGCTCATAACCCCAAGAGCCATGGGTACACCCTCTTCTTAGGTAGTATACCCTGTTGGGGGAATCATATGCCTCAATCCTTGAAAAAATCTTGGAGGAGTTTTTCATTACACTTCCTCCAAACAAACCCATTAATCATTCTCTTCCAAAGCCCATTTGGTTTATAGAGAATGAGTTTTGTGTTTATCATCGCACAAACGAACATGTGGTAGATAGATGTAGGTATTTTAAGATGTTTGTCTAAAACCTTATTGATTAAAAAGAGGTTTCAAAGGATATTATCCATGTTCCCCCCAACCTAGCCTTGAATATCATCAGGAAATCCATCATTGAACCTCTTTCTTCACTCATTGTTATGCAAATCCATGAACAAAGCCCTCAACACGATGAGACCCCTTCATTAGATTTGGTTCTTAGTGAAACTGTAACTAGTGAAACCATAATTGAAACCCTAACCAATCCACTTTTTTACCAAGTAAAACCTTCTCAAATTTCTTTTAAAACCACAATTAAGGAAATCAACCCACCTCTTCGACTTCCCCTTTTAGTGGATCAAACTCAAATCAACCTACCTCTTCCACTCTCTCAAAAGGTGGAATCACCCCCAACAACCATACATATTCCACCTACCCTTTTGTTGGACCCAATCAAAGATACCTTACCCTTTCCACTTCCTATTTCAGTAGAACAAACATAAAACCAACCCAACCTACCTCTTTCACCTCCTCTTTTTATAGAGCTAATCCAAAACACCTCGCCTATAACTAATCTAACCTCACCTCAAATCAACCCAACCCCAACCTCAACTCAAACCAAACCCATTCAAATCCTCTATAATATACTCATTTTTTTCTATCTAATGATATTGTCTTTGATTCCATTCCCTTTTGAATAAAGTCAAATCTTTATCACCTTACTTTACCAAACAAACAAGCAAACCCAACCAACAAACCAAATCAGTCACCCATCCTATCTCCCCCAACCAATCAAAATAACCCCTAAACCAACTCAATCAACCATGATCAGCCCACATTTTAACCCAACCATCGCCAATTTATCTATCAACCCAAACCAAAATCAACCCATTGTTCAAGATTTATTGAGTCTTGGTCATCATTTCATCCAAGCTACCCATACCTTGCCTAAGCTCCCTCATTAAGACAACCAGATGTTCTTATATAACTAGTCTTTATGTCAAGCTAATGTTACCAACAACATTTCTAGACCCCAAACCTACCCGAATCTGACCAACAATGTTTCCCTCGTCACAGCACCATAAGAGAGATCACACCTAAACCACCGCCTACAACTTGAACTCCATACTAACAACTAACAACCCTTAGGAGGAAAATGAGGTCATCTTCATCCTTCCTAAATCCTCTTTACTAACCAATGTATTTACCTGAGAATCTTTTTACTGTCTCAACATTTATGGAAAGAGCATCTAGGGGATTCTCCCTCCAAAATCTTTGACTAAGAAATAACCTGAACATTAACCAATAACCAAACTGAACCTTAACCTTTTTCCTACCAAATTTAACCAATGACCAAACCAACCTTTGGCACGTATGCCTTAAACTACACCTAGCCTAACACCAAACCAACCTTAAACCTAACCAAACCTTGACCTTGACCAGCCTTTTATCAATAAATCAAACCAACCACCATTAAGCCTAAAATCCAACTCCAAACCTAACTATCATCACCTAACCAACCTTGCCTCTTGCTTTGTCAACTGTCTATGGAAGGAGAAAACTGGGGGAGTTCTCCCTCTAAGAGGCTTTATCCATTTATCAACTCAAAACCTTGTCTTAAGAAAATGACCAAACCAATCCTTGGTATTTTCTTATATTAACCTACACCTAACCTTGACCTTAACCCAACCTTTTACCTCCAACCTAAGCAAACCTTCAACTTCAACCATTTTTCTTAGGCCTCTTTTGGTTTTTAAACCTTGTAACCCCACCTTTTCACTCAACTACCCATCAACCTAGTAAACCAACCCAAACAAAACCTAAACCTACCTAACCAAACCAAAAACCAACCACCATTACAATCTGAGAAAAGTCTAGTGATTATCACCTAACCAACTTTGTGGACATAAATGGAATCATTTTGTTTCATTCTACCTACTTAACCATTGTCACTCCAACATATTTTCCACATATAATCTAGTGTCAAAAAGTAACTAGGGGACATCTTCACTCCTGATTGGCTCAAATTGTTTACATGTGTGCTTCTGGGGCATATCAAAACCTAAGCCTCTCAATTCTTTGCATTTGCATCTTGTTCTTTTATTAAACCAAGTTCTTAGTCATCTTGTGTATAACTTAAGCTCGTCTCTTGTTTTCAAACACCTTCATCTCCTTATTTTAAGCGCAACTAATTAAAATAAGATCATATTATTATCCATCACAGCCTTAGTCTAATTCTAAGCATGGGTATCACGGCTCTACCTATGGCATGATTTTCATGGACACTTTTCATCCTTTATAGGATGGATCCTCATGGTCATTGTCACTTAAACTTCTTTTACCCATCATCAACCTTATTGTGTTATGGTTTTGCCTCCATAAAGGAAATCCTTCAAACTTATATATATTTTCCCATGTCTAAACCAACATAAAATCAATTTGGGATACTGAATATCACTTGGGTCAAATATTTAGCATATAGACTACTCCCCTTAAGAACAATTGCCCAAAACTGTTGAAAGTTGCTTAAAAAGTAGACTGCTCCCTTGAATGACAACTATCACACCTAAACAAATCCAAAGCTTAGACCACTCCTTTGAATGATGGATAAACCAAACATTTGTCAAGCAAGCAATCATTCGAAAGCTTCTCGTATTGATCAGCTTCCCAAAACTATCAACTCAAAGAAATCAATAGACCTCAAGTCAAAATTTAAAAACAAAGTAATCCTAAAGAAAGCTTCCATCAACTTTCACACAACATTTGTAGACTTTGCACATCGATCAATTTACACCAAAATTAGAACATGGACTCATCTATAATGGTTCCTAGGTTACCTACAGAAAGAGAAAGTCATCCCCACTAGAAGGTTGCATTACCATCTATTCACCTACTTCATACATCTCTCCTTTTACACTCTACAAATTAAGAGATTTTGAACTTACTTGACACTACATGAACAAACTACTTCTTTTAACCAATGAACTAACATTAATTCAATGCATGAAAGGGGTGTATGTTCTTAAGCCCACCCATCTTGCCATTTTGGTCTTTGCCAACTAGAGCATTTCAACCTCCTACTTTCATGACCACTTAAGAAGAGGTGTGGCTTCCATCTTTGTGTCATTGAAACCCCAACCACTAATTTACACCATTCCACCAAATCAAGCAACCTATTTGAGCACCAACTAACCAGCCAACCATGCACCCATTGGAGAGCACCTTATTCTCTACCACCCAACCCTCAATTTGGTCATCTTGACCCACCTTTCACACTTTTTATGACTCAACTTTGCCTTGGTCATTTTGATCTCATCATTTACCTTGCCATGTTTTATGAACTTACGCTACTTTTATGCATTGACCATTTAGGTGTTTCAGAGTACGACCCTTTGCAATCATGACATTTGTAACCATTTTTGTCTTCTCAAAATCACATCCTACCTTGGATACCTGCAAATATATCGACCTTACTTAAGAGACTTGAGTTTATAGGAGTAACCCATATCAACTATGCCTAACATTGTGTCCTAGTTACCCTGTCACTTGTCCTTCTAGTACTAACATTATTTTACTACCTTACCCCAACCCCCTAACCATTGGAGATTATCCTTCTCCACCAAAAACCATAACCAACCACATTACCTCATTATGGTTCCTTTTATCCTGACTAACACATGTTTTAAGATGACTTTGTTTTGATCATTTTGACTGCATCAACTGTATTGCCAAGTTGGACATTTTGAACTTATGCTACCTTACACACACCTGACTAATTTATGTCCTCATGGGAGAACTTCCTACCTTGGATACCCATGAAAACACTAACCTTGTCTAAGAGACTTAATTTTATTAGTGTAACCCAACCATCATATATGGTCACGTGGTCCACTTGTCACTTGTCCTTCTAGTACTGACCTTATTTTTACCAACCATGGCAACCTAGTCAATACATGATCTTGAATATCACACTTCATCATAATTTATGCACGTGTTTATTCTTTAGTGCCCAACCTATCACCCACTTCTTCATCAACTTATCCACTTATCAAATCCACACCCAATTCTATTTCACCTCATTGATTCTCATTTTGAGGGAAAACACCCCCTTCCATACTCTGAATAACCTAACCTCTGACCCACAATCCATTTTTGTTTTGTAACTTGTTGATACAAACTGCATAACAAAAAGGGGAAAAATATAGACATTAGAAAACTGTACACAATAGTTCTAGTTATCGAACTAACCCTTTGGACCCCCTCGAGACTATCCCATAACCTTTTGACCACAAACTTTAATTAAGTTAGATGACTAGCTAAACTGACCAATTAACCTACATTTGACTAAACCTAACCTTCACCCTCGACCGTTGACAGTCACCCTGACCGTCGATAGTCAAGTTTTCACTACCTAAACACTTAGACTCCAACTCAATTACAACTTGTTTTTTAATTTTTAGTTGTCTATTCTAAGTGCGGATCAATGCATGTTGGCACTAAAAATAAACAAACACTTTGAACCTCTTATTAACATATTATTGCACCTCTCTTTCCTATAAAAAAAAGGAGAGGGGAAGGTTAAAGGGATCTAGATCAGTAATCATCATTAGAACTTTTTGGGTAAGAGATCAGAGCTTCTTGTGCAGGTATTCTTCTAGCTTCTAGCATCCCAACTCTAGGACTTCTTTAAGCCATCAAATATCAACCACAATCTAAGTATATTGTTCTTGTTTTAAGTTTTAGTTATTTAGTTTTAATAGTTCTAAAATTCTATGTATTACCTCTTCCACTAGAATACCCTCAAACCATTCTCAACCGCCTGAGTAGCAAACCTTTACCTTTGATATCTCTAATGCTCTTTCTTACCCTCATAACTATTAACCAACCTCCAATAACTTACAGAACCTTTCAGTAACCAATCCATAACCTATTCTAACCAAAACCAATAACCTATATAAACCCACAATAATCATTGATGATCACCCTGACCATCAATAGTCACCTTGATCACCGACGATCACCTTGACTACCAATGGTCACATCCAACTGTCGACAATCACTGTGTAAATCACTCCTATCCAAAACAACAAGCTCATACCACCTCTCAACCTCAACCCAAAACCTTGTTTTCTTGACCTCTATCACTACACAAATCAGAAATAATATTTTAACCACACCTAACCTACTTTTGATAGTTTAGCATTTCTTTTAATATTATTTTGTTAAAATAAGCATTTATTTTTAAAAGAATTTATTTATTTTGCTTAAGTAATTTCATTTATGTTATGCAACATCTTTTATCAGTAACTTTATTAGTATTAACTTATCCTAAAATATGGATTGATGACCTCCAAGAAAGTCATGTACTTCTTAGATCTAGCTTACTAGGCAATCCACCCACCCAACTAATCAACCATTTCTTTGAGCATTTTTTTATCTACACGTCATTCCTCTCAAGACAAAGAGGATTATCTACAACCATCTGGATCATGGAGTACAAACAAAATCTAAGTTCTACTAACCTTACCCTTCTTTCAAGTTTTACTTTTTTTCTTGAGAAATAAAGCAAAATTTACATGGAACACAACTCATCAGGGTGATTCCATATGGCATCATCCTGTGTACCTAAACCATAGACCCAATTTGATGAGGGACTACTGTGTGGAATCTCAATGACATCATCATTCCCTTGAGCTTAAATTTAACAAATGTTTTCTCATCATAAAACCATAAACCCTAGGCCTTCAAGCTAATAAAGATGTGCCACATATAACTTGAGAGATTAAATTTGACAATCATCCTGAACGTTAAAACTATTGAAGGCCTGAGGAGAATGCTTGGTCTAAAATTTTCATCTAGGACTACATGGATTTAAATATCTAAATTTGCTTAGATCTATTAAGTCTCAGTCTGAATCATGTTTTAGAAATACATCAAATCTCCTTTCTTCAAGCCATTTCACCTCAAATTTAGGTAAGTTGTCTAACTTTTCTAGAGTTTTTTGACTTCTTTTCCTGAGCCATTTAGTTTTTTTTTATTCATTTTAGAATTAATGGTTAAGTGTTCATATGATTTCACTTTTTAGACTTAGTCAATCTTGTAAAAATGGGTGAAATCTACTTCAGATTTAGTTTTATGTTCATTGAAAATAGTTCCCTTTATATTAAGTTTATGAACCCTTTCACTTCTATTTCAAGAACTTAATGGTTTAAATTTGAAATAATTAATCATTTTCATTTAAATTTTCAGGCTCATTTTTTTTCAAAAAATTAGCCATTTTAATTCAAAATTGTTGATTGTGCCCTTTTATCTTTTCCCACAGGTGCTCTGAGTATTTCTAATGCCACGTGACACTCTTTCACAACACCTAATGGCCTAGACCCATTCAAAAAGGCTTTTCAGCACTTAACCAATTCTCCAAATTCCTCTCGAAGCCACGTGTAAAATTTTTGCTTCTTTGGGACTTGGTCAATTCTTCAAAAAGTTCCCACAACCACATGTAGTCTTTTCATTGCCTTGCGGGACTTAAGAATTTCAAATTCACTTAAAAGTATTCAACTCTTCAAATCACCAAGATTCTTCTAAGTTCCACAATCTTGATGACCCACTGCCCTTGATGACTTTGTACATAGTAAAATCCTCTAGGCAAGTAAGCGAGCAAGGTTCTACCAAGTGGCATGATCTTGATGACCCACGGGGTGGTCCATGTAATCTCAAAATACATCAGAGCATCAGGGGAGCAAGACATGTCCCTGTATCAAGATCTCATAGCCCAAGAGCATCTTGCACATTGAATAAATAATTGGACACGCGGGTGAATAAGATACTGCCGAGTGGCATAATCTCATCTTACCACAGCCAAGGACCAGTCTGTCAGGAGGGTACAAAGAGAAGTTAAGAAAAAGACAAGTGAACCCAATGGCCAAAGGGGTGAGCCTAGCATCAAAATGGCTTGAGAACTAAATTTGATGCTTGTCTAGCCCATCATGGCCATCAAACTTGAGGTGTAACTATATTTAAAATTTGGGTACGTAACTATGCAACAATTGGTTCCTCAACAACAAAGAGATACATAAGGCAACTCTGAACTAATGAGAAAATAATAAGTGGTAGATTCTAGTGAGTGGGCAAATCGCAAGGTAATTGGCAGGTGATCAAGAAGTCTCATGCACAGCATTTAGAGCATGATCAAAGAATGTCTAGAACTGACATAATGAGGAGTGGTTACAGAACTTAAGTAAGCTCACACATGGTGGTTATGCTTAGTTTATGACATGATCAATTGAGTTAGTGGAAGGAGTGGTTGTTTCATTTTGAGCAGTAATTAAAACCCCAATCTAGGCCTTGCCTTGGCATGCACATTCGAGTTTGGCATGATTTGGCAATCAAGGCATGGGATTCCTTATAGGCATCTTTGAATTTTGAATGATGGAGTTGGCACCCTCGTGTATATATTGTTTTTTGGAATCCTTTCTCAAAGTTATATCGTTATGGACTAAAAATTACAATGTAAACCCAAACATTTTATCCCTTATGCTTTTTACTACTTTCGAAGATAATATCTCCCTTTCTCATGTTTTAGTCTTGTTACATAATTGTTTTATTACACTTGAATGACTATAATCACCCAATATTATTTAAAAAAATGCATAATTTGATATTTGATATGTTGTTAAGATTTTAAATCCGTCTCATGTACATATATATGGTGATCATGGTATTTTTATCTTATCCGATCAACTTCCCAGACTCTTGCACCATCCTTGGGTTGAAATTGTGCTAAGTCTAGCTCAACTAAAAATTGGTTTCAGTGGGTGTGTTCAATCAGACATTGCAATAACATCTTCAGTATCAATAAGTTTTTATCTGTTTATCCCTTTTCTTTTGCATTTTTTTTATGATAAGTTAATTCAGGTTGAAAGCAATCCAAATATGCATGCTAATCTTGATTGTTTAATTTTGTTTGTCCTTGTTTAAGCATCGTTGAATATATACATGTGATAAATTTGTTTAGAAATTAATTATTTACTTACTGTGTTTATCTTAAGAAACTGTGATTTTTATTTAACGTTGGGCCCTGTGAGTATTGTCCAAGGTGTCAGGATCTTGCTCCACCAATAAGAGCACGTATATGATTACTTCTTGTATTAGCAACTAAACACGAAATTTAACCAGAATCAACAAGTAACTAGAAATATGAAACAACACAAGAATATGAGAGACAATACATAATTATATTAATAATCACTCAGAAGAATATACAGTAAAGAAGATGCCACTTCTTCCTCCACCTCAAAGGCTTGCCACACCTCAAGACCTTCCCCTCTCTCTCGGTCCCAACAATCAACTCCAATATAGAATTGATGTTCACCTCTACTAGTCAGAAACAACGCTGCCAGTACACCAAACACACAACCGTACTCCAAGTAGATCTCCTGCTCTTTGCTGCTACCTGCAAATCACTAGACCTTACTCACCATTGTAGATCTCCAAAAGAAGCCATGCTAATCTGCTGACTAAGATCATACAAATACAAAGAACCCTTCTGATTCTCCAATCCAGCACCCACTCTTGGTACTGTGGCACTAGGAGGAACACACTATTGCTCTCTTCTCTCAGAAGGAGCATATTTGCTCTCTTACTCTCTAGCTACAAGTTTACAATACAGCCCATGAGTCCATATATAGATCTCATGCTTACAATAATTAGACTACCATAATTACAATAATTAGACACGCAACTCAAGACTATAATTAGCCTTTAACATGCAAACTAATAGTCCAAAAATAAACTCTCCGGAATCAACATGCAAACTGTCTGTTCACGCACACGCTGCCGACGCCGGATCCTCCATGATCAATGTCGATCGACTGGGAATCGACGCCGGTTGGTTCTTCGTTGCTATCAGACCGACGTCGGTTGATCAGATCGATGTCGATTGCCCTGCAACTAGTTTTGCAACTCTCTGCAACCTCCGTGACATTCGTAACTTCTCCTGTTTGCATCTTGGTGAAGCTTTTAGCTCCACAACCTAACAATCTCCCACTTGGAGATAAACATCTACAACTGTACCTGTACCTCTACACCATCTAATTTTATTCCCTGGCTTGTATCCCTCTTCAAGCTTAATCCTGAAGACCAACCACCACACACATTGTGATGCTCTACCTGTCATCCAAATCTCTTGCCGCATCCGCATCTACGAACCTCTGTAGAAAAGAACTTGACCCTGCATAGCATGTGCACCTGCTGCTAGTCCCTCTAAGAATCCACTGAACTGCCCTCCAATACTTATTTCTTGAATTGGCTCCAAACTTTCTGACAACTCCCACTGCTTGAAAAAACTCAGGTCTACACTAGACCTCATGTGATTTTGAATCCTGTTCCAAGCTAAGCTTGAACTGTCCAGCCCTTGGTGTGCTTTCTGATTCTGCAACTTGCATCATGAACCCTGCCAACACCGTCTTCACATCAGCTCCCACTGGAGATAAAATCTCTATGTCTCTTATGCCAAAGAATTTCGCTGCTCCAAATTCTTCATGACACACCTCTAAACTAACCTTATCTTTAGCTTAACAAATCTCTGTATGTACAAAACTTGCTAGCAAATCACCCACATACAGTAACTGAATAATGTCGCGACTCATTATCCACCTGGTAAGATAAAACCACAATAGTTACACTGACATTGACTGAAGCCATGCTTAGTCATCCATCTGTCAAACCTGTATCACTATCCTGCAGCTACCTCAAGACCATATGCCTTGACCTTTCGTCTCACGTGTCCATCCACTCTCTTCTCTAATATGGGAATCCATCCCTCATTCAGTGCTTACTTCCAACTGACAACTCTACCAACAAATACCTGTTTGATTTTTTTCCAAGGACTCACTCCTCATCTATGCCAAGCTCCCATTGTTTTTGGATTCTACCTGCATTGCTTCTTCCATCTTCCTAGTTCTTGACCATCAGTAAGCAATATAAAGAAGGTGAACAATGAATATGAGGTTCACTTACCTTTTTTGACCTCCGTATGAGCGTTTGAGACTTGTTGACAGCTTGCTGTCCGCCCAATATCTGTTCCAGTGACCGATCTCGGCCATCTCCCAGTCTGCTCCCGACCAATGTCGATTCCCTGCACTGACCCTGACTGTCGACGTCGGTTTCATGACCGACGTCGATATCCCATCTGTCGACGTCAGTTCCTGCATGACTGACGTCGGTCTACCTGTTGTCGATGTCGGTTACTGTCTGATCGACGTCGGTACCTGTGTTCGCCTGTGAGTGATAACTTTTTACCCGCGAGCTCTCCATGGATCAAAACTCTGTTCAAATCAACATAGCCCTGCTCAGAGTAATTCAGTTCCCTCACCTGATCTCTGTCCGTCATCTCCTCCATGAACACCAAAGCTTTCTAGTTCTTTAGCTTGTCAAAAACATCTGTCTTCCGCTTAAGAACATGCATTCCCCTCTTACATATATGACCAAGCCTACAAAGCCACATCTCTGTAACAAAAAGTGAATCAGTAATATAAGTAGATAGATAAAGGATACCTACTTTCTTACCACCATCTAATTCAAGTGTATCCGCTGTGAGAGTTACAGTGCATCTCTCATCACCCAAATTTTTTGAAAAAATTAGACTCATCTCTAAGACTGGTCCCTGCATAACTTCCTTCACCACCTGTGTGTTATCTGTCTGTAATTTTAGCTTCACTTTCTTTTTGTCAATCATCTGACAAGGCTCTCCAACCTCTAAATAAATCTCTCCAAAGTCTCCAAAGACGTACCCATGAAAAGATGCTCTATTTCAGGCTGCATGGAAAGAGGCAAAAGAATTTATAAACAAAAATTCTACTTTATCCAGAGCAACCTGTGCAACATCCCCTGCAACATCTGCTTCTACACGTTGATCTTTTATCGACCAACAATCTCTTTTTCCATGCTCTTTCTTTCCATCAATCAGACCATTCGTGCTATTCAGTTTCTCCATTCGTAGCTTAATTTTTTCTGCCATTGTTATACTCCCACTCAATCAGAAACCCTGTGAATGCCCTGTAATCAAAAACAATACCCTGCTCCCTGCAAATCGTAACTCTGATACCACTTGTCAGGGTCTTGCTCCACCAATAAAAGCACGTATATGATTACTTCTTGTATTAGCAACTAAACACAGAATTTAACCAGAATCAACAAGTAACTAGAAATATGAAACAACACAGGAATATGAGAGACAATACATAATTGTATTAATAATCACTCAGAAGAATATACAATAAAGAAGATGCCACTTTTTCTTCCACCTCAAAGGCTTGCCACACCTCAAGACCTTCTTCCCCTCTCTCTCGGTCCCAACAATCAACTCCAATATAGAATTGATGTTCACCTCTACCAGTCAGAAACAACACTGCCAGTACATCAAGCACACAACCGTACTCCAAGTAGATCTCCTGCTCTCTGCTGCTACCTGCAAATCACTAGACCTTACTCACCATTGTAGATCTCCAAAAGAAGCCATGCTAATCTGCTGACTAAGATCATACAAATATGAAAAACCCTTCTGATTCTCCAATCCAGCACCCACTCTTGGTACTGTGGCACTAGGAGGAACACACTATTGCTCTCCTCTCTCAGAAGGAGCTTATTTGCTCTCTTACTCTCTAGCTACAAGTTTACAATACAACCCATGAGTCCATATATAGATCTCATGCTTACAATAATTAGGCTACCCTAATTACAATAATTAGACACGCAACTCAAGACTATAATTAGCCTTTAACATGCAAACTAACAGTCCAAAAATAGACTCTCCGAAATCAACATGCAAACTGTTTGTTCACGCACAGGCTGCCGACGCCGGCTCCTCCATGACCGATGTCGGCCGACTGGTAATCGACGCCGGTTGATTCTTCGCTGCTATCAGACCAACGCTGATTGTCCTGCAACTGGTTCTGCAACTCTCTCTAACCTCCGTGACCTCCGTAACTTCTCCTCTTTGCATCCTGGTGAAGCTTTTAGCTCCACAACCTAACACAAGGAACTTCTAACATCTTTGTAAATGTCTAAGATAGAGCTATCAAAAGAGACTCAGTTTGTAAATAGGACCCTTATATGGAATGGTTACAAATCAATCCATTGAGTGATTTCAACATACTAAGACTTGGTATATTTAGACCTTAAAGAAGTATTTTCTTCGCGAGATCTTCTTTTCAAGAGAGGTAGAGTCACATACCAAAACCCTAACTAATTTTTGTCATGTCAATAAAACCACCAATACCTCCACTTACAGATTAGAGGATAAGAAACCCAAAACAATTGACTAAATTCATCATTCCTTCTACATACTAAAGGGTAAAAACCTAAAATAAATGACTAAATTTTCCAATCCTCTCTCCCTTATTAACATATATTTATATTGTTTGTGTGTTAAATAAATCCCCTTAACTTAAAATTATTATTAAAAACATGTAAATAAAAAATTGACATTAAAATAATAACTACTTCTAAAAATCATCTTAAGATGACTTTTAAACACATAGGAGAAAAGAGTCCCATAAAAAATATATATAGAGTTAAAATTTTATTAACACACTTTTATTGATAAGTTTTAGATTACGATAAAAACAGGTTTTGAAGGGACCCCGAAACCCTTTAACAGAATCAAAAAAGATAAAACACTTTTATTGATAAATTATCAATTGAAAAGAAAAAAGAAAAAAACATAAGACCTTTATGATGGTATCACAATTTGATGCCTTCCTAATTACACATAATAAAATGATGAGGATTATAAATAAAAAAATTTATATAATCATTTATAGATATTGTATATATTAATATCAATAAGATTAACATAATTAATAAGAATTATTGATATTGGATATATTAATACTAATAAAAAAATAACAATAAATAATAGGAATTAAAAATTTATTAAATTATTGATAAGATTTTTGGTAAAATTGTATGAGAATTTTTTATTAACATTTTTGGTTATACTTTGTGAACTATCAAGGTAAGAGATTGATATCAAATGAATGTTTTAAGTATTTGGAGGAAGTGCAAATCAACTTTGATTTAACTTAAACATGAAGTTATATGTCATCTAATATGGGTCAAAATTACTAGTTGTTAATCTAGTAATGTTATAAATATGATTGATGACAAAATATGGATTAAATAACTTCAAATTAAGATATTGAAACTTGTTGGTTTTCTTTTATAAATCCCTGTAAATAAAATCAGACATTAACACCATAAAAAATAAATTAAAATAAAAATTAAAAACTCAAAACATGTGTAAAACTTTGTAAGACCTCAAAATCAATTTCAAGAGACCACCCCCTTCACTTATGACATCTTTAGATTTTCTTCACTTATAATTGAAATGTTTATGAAATTATAATCTTGTAGATTATATTTCTTCAATATATTTTGAACATATTTAATTTGACAAATGAATACTTTACATATTTTTTTATAGACTTAATTATTTATCCAAATGATGGTTCATATACTTTAACATGAAACATTAATTAAAATTTCTCACGTGATTTTACCAAAATCTAATCAATACTCCATAATACATTATGGAAATACCCTCTTTAATTTATAAGAAAATAAATCTCATCAATACTTCATAAATTGTGGAGATATAAAGAAATAAATCTTATAAAAGATGTTCTAGTGGATGATGTGTAAAACATTCTCGCTTTGCTTTGCTTTGCTTTAAATGAAAGGAAAGCTACTTTAAGACAAAATGTTGACAATAATTCTTTAGAGAGTCGCACTTACATTTGGCATTATATTACATTTATATCAGTAAACATAGGTTGACATTAATTGTCCTTCAAACACGGGTGAAGGACAATTGGGTGTCATTAAAATAGTTAATACGTTACTGTGGCAAGCGTTGGAAAAGAAGAAGAAACATGTGAGAATGCAGAAAGCATTTAAAGTATTAATTAGACAATTGATGCGTATTCATGACGGGCGTCGTTCATGTGCCACGCTGTCAACCTGCGGAGAATAAGTGAGGAGAAGGCATTATTGAATGCAAATAAATGGGCATTGTCATTCACTGCCACTGTGGGATAACTCCGTGATGTGATGCATGTTTTACCCTTCTCTGCAAAACTCTCCACGATGGTATGATCCACCTGCACACATATGATAAGGATCAAATCATAAACCTTTATGTCCACATCTGATAATTATTGGAAGCTACAGATAACTGAACCTCACCAATACCCGCAAGGAGAGGGATTTTTGATGAGGACCCAGGTTTACAAATCCTCCGTAACTTGTTCTGTCCGCATCAGGGGCTAATGTCGATCTGGGCAGTGGGCAGTGGGCATCTAATCAGAATCTCAGTTAAAACGAAAGGAAATAACGTTAATGCAATTAAGTACCTGCTTTGGTCGACGCACAATACCACTTTCCTCAGCCGGTCGTTTGATTTATGTTTGAAAAATCTGAAGGAAACAACGCTTCTTTCTCTCATATCATCCGATGCCAAAACCAGCAACCCCAGTCCCTTGGGGGCCACCGCCTCTTCACCTGCGTCTGCGCTACACAAATTTTGGGCAGTGGTGAAAACATCCCCGTCGTCCACCATTTGGTATTCGACCTCATCGCCCAACTCAAATTCGACCTCCACGTCGACCTGCAATGTTCACAATATCCAGCAATTAAAACCATTCGGTATAAAAATTTTACTAACAGCTATAAGTATGTTCCACCTGTGCTGCGCCTGAATTTAATCCATCCACCTCCATGACCGAACCCCTCTTCAATACGACGTTCTGTTTTGTTACACTGCTACTGCGTAATGCTTCCACCTCAGCCACCGGCCATTGAATGAGACTACTCCTGCTGCAGCTGTCAAGCCGCACAACCCTCGGAATCGCCTGCAATAAACAATAAAAGGATCCAACAAATATCATGCACAATTGTAACGGTACTCAATGATCCACGTGCCCTTGATAGATTCATTACCTGAACAGAAGCCCATCCTTTGGCGATGTCGTCGATGACAGTGTCAGACTCGTTGATCCATCCCCACAGAATCCTTCGGCCCTTGTTATCGTCATAAAATGTCTTGGAAGCATAGAACTTGCCATAGTCGTATCTAAGCCCATTTGGGCCTTCAATAGATCCATTATCAGGCACATATCTATCAATCCTAGGGAAATACTTGCCCACAGTGTAGTAGTCCACCTTTGAATCGTCCAAACTGTTCTTCAACACGTGTTTCACAGAAGGTCCCTCAGCAGATGTATCAAGACCATCATTGCCATTGACAGAAACGGGGTAGAAATCTGGGCATTCCCACATTCCTGTATGCCTCGCAGAATGAAGAGGATGTTTTGCTTTCACCCACTTCTTGAAATCCTTGCTTCTGTAAAGCAAGGCCATTCCTACCTTGCTCTTGTCTCTTTTATTCCCAACCAGAACTCGCCATCTTTTGTCTGATCCCAACCAGCCTGTAGTTGGGTCTCTGAAGGAACTGCTATTTATTATTCCCTCAGGCAGCATGATGGGATTCTCTGGAATCTTCTTCCACTCCCTTAGCAAAGGATCTGAGGGGTTTTCGGGAACAGCCATGTTTGTAACTTGTATGGAGTCATTACTGTTGCCTGTGTATAAAATAACAGGAGCGCCACCCTTTTGCAAAAAAGTTGCAGATCCAGACCAGGCTCCATTGATGTCATACCATGCATCTGGGTACAGAGCTGCTCCGGCCAAATATTCCCAGTTTATCAAATCTCTAGAAACTGCATGCCCCCACCTAATCAGTCCCCACACAGCCGAAAAGGGATTATACTGGTAAAATAAATGATAATATCCCTTGTAGAATAATGGCGCTGCAAAATTCAACCCATATCCAATTTTAGACCGCGTATTATCATGAGGATATCAAACTAATATAGAATGAATTAAGATGCATGATGAATGCTTACCGTTGGGATCTTTGATGTCGCATCCATGCACAGATAAAATACAACAGGATCAACATAAATTCAATTATAAAAGAAAACAAGAAGCAGACCACCGCCTAGAGAATTCCGCAGAAATACAATGTTGATAAATTTAACGATGGCAATCATCCGATTTCCTCTCTAAAAAGGTTTAGGAAAAAACATACCATTCATCCAATTCTTCACAGGCTGAAAGTGGTAAGCAGTCCTATATGCATTGGCCGAAGATAGTTTATATCCAGGCTTTGGCTTGCTCTTCTGGACGGCCATCAAACTGGCTTCATCCCATTCATGATGGGAAGCATGGGAGCATACAATCAAAACAGCAGAAAGAAAGGAACACAAGAGGAAAGTAGAGCCCCCCATTGCGTCTATGGTAGCAAAACAGATCTGTGTCTATTGCGCAATTGGGGCTGAATTTATATGTTGCTAAAACTTGTTTCAATTTCATAACATGGGGAAAAGCGAAAAAGTATGGATAAGGATGGCTTAAGGATAACTCATTGCAAGCCCTTAGCCGACGTATACGAATCAATTCGTAAGCACTGTGCATGGATTCTTATCCTCGGTAATTTCAATCTACAGACAAGAAAACAGTGATACTCTGAATGGAGCATAAATTACAGTGGAGACCTGTGAGAATTGGGCATTTATTACGGAAAATACAATTGGACGTTCTCGTTATCGGTAATGGAAAAAGGCCTTCATGAGCCATATGATCTTTTGAAGACTTGTGATTTGAAGGCAGAAAAATAGTTAAATGGGGACATGTTCACATTGAATGAAGTCACAAGCCCGTTAGCTACTTCATCAGTTTACCCGTGTTTTTGGTCCATCTAACATGACTTGCATGAGAATTCATTAGTTTTGTAGTTGTAGAATTACATTGTTTCAGGGTATTACGGTGTTTATCTATTATCAATTTATATTGGATTCTTATTGTCGTATTTTCTCTATTTTTTTCATTATATTTTTCTTTTTCTTTTTCTTTCTTTTTTTAATCTTTTTTTCTCTTTTATTTTGTTTACTTCAATTTATATTGGGTAATAAGGGTGGGCTTTGTAACTCTTATTTTGGGTCCCATGTGTCTTATGTACTTGATTTGTCAATTTTTCATGTTCGTGTGTCAAATTACACATCAATTTAGTTTTAATTTAAATTTGAGAAGTCTATAAATATATAGGTGTATTAGTGTATATAGAATTATTTATATGGAGAAATAGTTTTACATTAACATAGAATACATTTACTCTTAAATATGTGTAATTTCAGGTCTGCTCAAATTTACCTTAATATATTAGTAAAATTAGACATACTTACAGAAAGAAATGTTCTAAAATAATTTAATTGTTCAAAGATAAGGTTATGAGAAGAAAATTGAATGGTTACAAATCTATATGCTAACAATTCAAGATGCAATTAGTTGGAAATATATCCAGGCAACAATACAAATAAAACTCAAAAAATTTGAAGCAAACTAAAACCTTTCAAAACTTGACCATAACCATAATACTACATTCATGACACTGCCAAGACCATACTGCTACGTTCCTAGAAATTATGAGATTCCCTGAAATAAAAGTGACAACTCTAATCCTCTACTCATGGCACTAAAATCCTCTCTAAATTTTACATAATTCACTATGAATCACTGAGAAATTGATCTCCTTTCTTAAAATCTTAATCATCTCTCAACACCTTGCAAGACCACAAAAAATGGGAGGGGTGGTGTTGTGCCCCTAACACACACACCCCATTTTATCAGATTTCAATCGAGGACCATTATGATAAAATCTTTAATTGAGGAAGCCATGAACCTTAGAAGTCCATATTCCTAATTGTTCTTTATTCATAGTCTAAGGTTGCTCTCATAAAATCAAAATTTACAAGAAACCAAACCATAAAAATCAAAGTTTGAACTAATATCTTAAGTTATTATACGTCTTGGGTTCTCATGAGTTATTTTTCTATACTATAGTTTATAAACTAAACAATGTTAATGTTTTCTCCTAGTTTTGCATCTATTTTATGTGCTCATAGGACCATTGACTGAGATTTATTAAACGCCCCAAATGGGCCTCACTTCAGTTACTCAAGATTGTCGCATGCCTCACTCACACATCATCCAGAGCATCAGGTTATTAGAAAATTGGTAAAAATCTAGGTTTTTCAACTTACCGAGCCTCTGAACATTCTAAAATCCTAGCAATGCAAAGACTTCACTTTTTCATCTAGAAATTTTAATGGTGTCAGGGCTCTACAGTTTAATACCTCTGATATCCCATAGCTCTGAGAGATTGAACACTTAGAAATATTTCTATCAAATGAAACCCCAAACAGATTAAATAGACCTTTACTCTGCAGTCTAATGGTTTTGCACTTCCACACTCTAAGTGATCGATGCATGGCACATTTATGCCCCAACTCAACTATGGGAGAGTTGAAGCATAGTCAAAATCTATAGTCTAATGGATCAAAGGCCCCAGACTCTTGAACCATTGAAGTCATTCCATGTATCTACTTTTGTTATTCGGGACCAATCAGGATATACACAGCTCAATGAATAGACTCTGAGCCTCTGAACGTCCCAAAAACTTGACAATGCAGAGACTTCACTTTTTCATCCATAAAGTTTAATGGTGTCAAGGCTCTATAGTTTAATACCTCTGAGCTCATGTAGCTTTGAGCGATTGAACACTTAGCAAGATTTTTATCAAATAAAACCTTGGAAGGATTAAATAGACCTTTGCTCTAAAGTATAATGGTTTCGAGATTCTACGCTCTAAGCAATTGATGCATGGCACATTTACACCCTAACTCAACTATGGGAGAGTTAAAGCATAGTCAAAATCTACAATCTAATGCCTTTGAGGCCCAAATCTCCTGTACCACTAAGGTCATTCCATGTATCTACTTTCACCACTTAGGACCAATTAGGTACATACATAGTTCAATGAATAGGCTCTGAGCCTCCAAACATCCTGAGTCCTCATACCATTGAGATCATGCCACATGATTTGATAACATTAACTCGTTACTGTGGAGCATATAAAAGATAATGAAAGGTTAAAAGAGTCAAACTGATGAAAGTTAGACAGGTGTCATTTTATGAAAAGGATGCGGATAAGGTATGAATATAAAAGGTTGACAGCATGGCAAGAGAACCAGTTAATGATTAATTGACAGTTGTTCTAAAAATAGTGACCAAACACAAGAACTTAATGAAATGTTGTCATTTAGAAAATAAACCAACCTGCCAAAGCTGAGTAACAAGTTCAAATCAAAATGAGAAATAAAAGAAAAGTGTCCTGAAAGCCCTAATTTCCTTAGTGAGGAACCACAAAATGAACCAATTAGTTCATAGAGCAAATTACAGTAGTTATCAAATAACAATGGTTTGTTTTAGTAAATAGGGTAAATCTCTAGTTCCCCTCCCTACTCCTTTGTAAGAGGACCTGAGTACATGGATATTGTATTCAACTTACATTACTGAATGCTCTGGGAAGAGGTCGAGTCTATAAAACCATATTATGTTGAGGGCTAATTGTCTCTAGAGGAGAAGCAATACATAGACTATTGAGTTGTGGAGCTAAAAGCTTCACTGAATGTGCAAATGTGGAGGTTGTTGGGTTACACAGTAACCGACATCAGTTAGGCCAACCGACATCAGTTATCTTCAACTATATAGTAATCAGCATCGGTTATTGTTGGCTGGCATCGGTCAGATAGGAACTGACATCGGTCACCTGTGCATTTCTAAAATTGTTCTAATTTTAGACGGATAGTTAGTTTGCATGTAAAGACTAATTTTAGTCTTAAGTCTGTGTTTCTAATTATTGTTTGGTTTGGGATCTATTTAAGAGATCCATGGGGCTGTATTGTAATTTTTGCAGAAGAGCAAGATCAATTGATCTGCGGGGTAGCAAGATCAAGGAGATCTGCAAGTGTGCCAAGGTGTAAGAAAGATCAATTAGATCTGCAGGGTACAAGATCAGGAAGATCTGCAAGGTGCAAGATCAAGAAGGTATGTGGTCAAGGAGGCAACAATGGTTGAGTTGATTGTCACTTGGAAGTAGGCAACAACAACCATTGGGTTGATTGTCACTAGAGGGAACAACTCAGTGTTGAGTTGATTGTAATTGATTGAGAGAGAGAGAACTCTTGAAGGAGAATTACTGTACACCCAAGAGGTGTGGGAAGAAGAGTGAGATTTCTTCATTGTATTTCCTTCTGGAAGAGTGTAATACAAGATTGTATTGTTTCTTGTATCACCTATTCTTTGTTGTTTCTGATATCTAGTTACTTATTACTTCTGGTTTAATTTCGTGTTTAGTTGCTTATACAAAAGTAATCAATTGTACTCTGTGGAGGATCCTAATAGTTGGTATCAGAGCTTGGTTTGCTGACAAGTGGTTTATCAGAGCGGGTTAGTGTTTGTTGATTACAGGTTCACTCACAGGGGTTTCTATTTGAGTGGGAGTAAAGCATTGGCAGAAGAAAGTAAACTAAGAATGGAGAAATTCAATGGCAAGAATTATCAATTATGGAGGATGCAGATAGAAGATTATCTGTATCAAAAAGATATGTACTTACCGTTGGGTGGGGTTTCAAGTAAGCCCACATATATGCAAGATGAAGAATGGAATGTTCTTGATAGAAAGGCTTTGGGATCTATAAGGTTGAGCCTGGCATCGTCTGTGATTTCCAACTTATCACAGGCAAAGACAACGGTAGAGTTAATGGATACTTTGGCAAATTTATATGAAAAACCCTCAGCTTCGAATAAGGTATATCTTATGAAGCAATTATTTAATTTGCAAATGCAAGAAGGTGGATCTGTATATAGTTATCTTAGTGATTTCCATGGATTAGTAAATCAGTTAAATTTAGTCAAAATAGTTTTTGATGATGAAATTAAGGCTCTCTTAATCTTATGCTCTTAACCTAAAAGTTGGGATAGCTTGGTAATGGCAATTAGTAATACTGCGTCTGCTTCAAATATCTTGAAAGTTGATGATGTTGTTAGTGTAATCTTGAATGAAGAAATTCGTAGGAAAAGCACATGGAAAACATCAGGGAATGCTTTAAGTGTTGAAAGCAGGGGATGGCAAAGAGAGAAGGGCAAGCAAGGGAAATCAAGGTCAAAGATAGGCAGTAGATCCAAATCCAGAAATAGAAGAATAACCCGCTGGAATTGTGGAAAGAAAGGATATGCAAAGAAAGATTGTTGTTTGAAAGAAGATCATCATGAAGGTAATAAAGAAGCAAATGATGCATGTATTGTTGCACATGATGCTCTTATATTTTCTTTGGATAGTCAGGTAGAATCATGGGTTTTAGATTCTGGTGCTTCTTTCCATGCAACCCCAAATAGAGAATTTTTTCATGATTATGTCCATGGAGACTTTGGAAAAGTTTATTTAGGGGATGGTGAGCCTTGTCAAATTGTTAGCAAAGGAAAAGTGTAGCTAAAATTGCAGAATGGCAACACATGGGTGTTGAAGGATGTCATGCATGTACCCATCCGGAAGAGGAATCTAATTTCTGCAGGAAAGTTGGGTGATGAGGGTTGCACAGTAACTCTCACAGCTAAATCTTGGAAAGTTTCCAAGGGTGCACTTGTATTAGCAAGAGGTAAGAAAGTTGGTACACTTTATTTATCTACTTGTATTACTGATTCTCCTTATGTTTTATCTACTTTAGATGTAGATGCAAAGATGTGGCACTGTAGGCTTGGTCACATGAGTGAGAAGGGAATGGATGTTCTTAAGTCAAAAGGTAAGCTTTCAGATTTGATAGATCTAGATTTTTGTAAGCACTGTATTTTTGGGAAACAGGAGAAAGTGAGGTTTCTCAAGACTGGGTCAACAAAGAAGAAGCACAAGTTAGAGCTTGTTCATGCAGATGTGTGGGGACCAGCTCAGGGAGCTTCTATTAGAGGATCACAGTGTTATGTTTCTTTCATTGATGATGCTACAAGAAAGGTATGGGTTTATTGCATAAAGAGGAAATCTAATATTTTTGACACATTTAAGAACTGGAAAGCCTTAGATTTCAAGGAGAAGGTGATGGACAGTGATCAGCTCAAGAGGCTGAATAATTTTGAGTAGGGCAATGTTGATTTGGACAAGGTTATGATCCAAAATGAGCTCACGGGTAAAAATCATCACTCATAAAAAAAAATAGACACCAAAGTCGTTGATGTCGGGTAGGTGAGAACCAACGTTAATGTCGGTGTCTATTTTTTTTTATGAGTGATGATTTTTACCTGTGAGCTCATTTTGGATCATAACCTTGTCCAAATCAACATTGCCCTACTCAAAATTATTCAGCCTCTTGAGCTGATCACTGTCCATCACCTTCTCCTTGAAATCCAAGGCTTTTCAGTTCTTAAATGTGTCAAAAATCCATACGGATAAGAACCCCACTGATATGCTAACAAAGCTGAGAACAAAGGAGAAGTTGAATCTTCATTCAAATTTTGTTGGTCTTCAAGATTGAACTTGAAGATGGAGAAACAAGCCAGAAACAAATTAGAGGATGTTTTTGTACAGGTACAGGTGCAACTGTTTATCTCCAAGTGGGAGATTATTGAGTTGTGGAGCTAAAAGCTTCACTGAATGTGTAATTGTGGAGGTTGTTGGGTTACACAGAAACTGACATCGGTCAAGCCAATCGACATCAGTTATCTTCAGCTATATAGTAACCATAATCGGTTATTATCGACCGGCATCGGTTAGACAGGAACTGACATCGGTCACCTGTGCGTTTCCAAAACTGTTCTAATTTTAGATGAACATTTATTTTACATGTAAATACTAATTTTAGTCTTGATTCTTCGTTTCTAATTATTGTTTGGTTTGGGATCTAGTTAAGAGATCCATGGGGCTGTATTGTAATTTGTGCATAAGAGCAAGATCAGTTGATATGTGGGGTAGCAAGATCAAGGAGATCTGCAAGTGTGCCAAGGTGTAAGCAAGATCAATTAGATCTGCAGGGTGCAAGATCAGGAAGATCTACAAGGTGCAAGATCAAGAAGGTCTGTGGTCAAGGAAGCAACAATGGTTGAGTTGATTATCACTTGGAAGTAGGCAATAATAACCATTGGGTTGATTGTTACTGGAGGGAACAACTCAGTGTTGAGTTGATTGTAATTGATTGAGAGAGAGAGAACTCTTGAAGGAGAATTACTGTACACCCAAGAGGTGTGGGAAGAAGAGTGAGATTTCTTCATTGTATTTCCTTCTGGAAGAGTGTAATACAAGATTGTATTGTTTCTCGTATCACCTATTCTTTGTTGTTTTTGATTTCTAGTTACTTAGTACTTCTGGTTTAATTTTGTGTTTAGTTGCTTATACAAAAGTAATCAATTGTACTCTGTGGAGGATCCTAACATAGACAACCTTCTGCCAATCAAGGAATAAGGCCTCCACCAAGTTGTAGCCAAACTTGAGGTAATGTTGTGCATTGAGCTACTTTGAGTTTTATTTGTTAATACAACTATTTATAAAAACATGTTGCATGTTAGAAAGGTTAAGAATGTTATCGCATACACATTGGTAGGGCATTCAAGAGATAACTTAGACTCCCCTTACTCAGAAGTGCTTACAACCAAGTCTCGGCCAATGTTTAGATTGAACATAACATAATAGAAGGAAAGTTGAAACAATGGCTTGTTAAAGGTGAAATGATGAATCCCAAACGGGCTATCTCATCCAATTACATCATCAAATTCAAGCCTAGAATTAAGATAGCTATGTCCTTATTGAATAGGTTGTATGGTTTTCCTAATATTGTAAATGTCCACATTAAGTGGGTTCCACTGTTAGATATACTCCTGACATCTGATAAACTAGTAGTACTAGGGGAAATTATTAGTGCCAAATTAAAGTCACAACTCCTCCATCCTGATCAAAGAGCAACTAAAAAAACTTATATATGATGTCCTACTTGTTAGATGTAGTCATAGGCATGGTATACAAGCCCTATGGTCAAGAATGGTAGCCTTCGATTGAATATCTAGAAAATAGGGTGTGAGAAGACTACTCTTTTATGTTCGTACATAGATACAAAAATGAAATTAAGAGGATATGTGAGGAGGTTTGTCTTCAAATCTTCCAAGATATATAGGGCATTGTAATGCCCAAATTATCAAAAAATATAAGAAAAGCCCTGAACAAAAGGGGAAACTACTGGTACTACCTTGATGCCATTATTATCAAGGTAGAAATAACAAGGACCACTCTTTTACTGCTACCACACCATGTTATATATCTCATAGTGGAATAATAAATTGCATACCAAATTTATAATATCATTGATGAGGAACTAGGTCAAAGACATTTGGCCTACTATTTCAAAACTCCTCTAAGCATTGGATAATAATAATAATAATAATAATAATAATAATAATAATAATAATAATAGTAATAATAATAATAATAATAATAATAATAATAATATATTGTCAGATCACATTTTTTTGTGCTATCAATGCCAAAAATTAATACAATTTACAGGTGGCACCTTTCAAATAATGGGACCCTAGGAATAGGGTAAGGGGTTATCTCTTAAAACTCAAGGAGAAGAAGAAAGTACAAGTTTCTTATGGCCATGAGTAATATGAACATGACACAATATTTCTAAATTCAATAGATGATACTGAAGTTTCGATGAAAATGAGAAATAAACCAATATCCATGGCTTTGGGCATAGGCCCTTCAGTATGATCTAGAGGTAACTAAGGAAAAGGCACAAACTACATAGATCCATCAACGCTATCCAAGCCAACTGACTAACATGAAACAATAGGATAGACCCCCCTCCCCTTCAAGAGAGAATGCAAATGAGGAACCAGATGATTCTAGCACTTAGAGAACATCAAACCCTCAAATTAGGAGGGAATTTTTAAAGGGTCTCCCAAGTCCCCAAGTATCTTCTACATTAGTGGCAAATAATTATTAAACTTTGGAGATGACCACTACAAGGCACAAGTTAGCTACTTCTTTAGGGGAATAAAGGAGGAGCTCTTTAGTAATGACACCTTTATCATGTTGAGTTGTGGAGCTAAAAGCTTCAACTCTTTGCAAACAGGTGGAACAGGAAGGTTGCTGAGATCCAGGAGCACCGGTGTCGACAGCAGGACCGACGTCGGTCGTGACCCAGTGCAGAAGGCCACAAGCGACGGCAGGGAGTCGGCCGACGTCGGCAGAACCAGACTAGCAAGGACTGACGTCGGTCGCCTGTGTGTTCCAAAATTGCTCGTTACACGGACAGTTAGTTAAGTGAACAAAGTGTTTGCATGTAAAGGCCAGTTAGAGTCTTTGGTTGCGAGGATAATTGTCTAAATTAAGAGTCTAAGTTAGTGTTTGAGTTAGGGATCTATTTATAGACCCATTGGCATGTATTGTAATTAAGGCATGAGATAGAAAGGAAGGCAAGTAAGTTGCTTCCATTGTAAGATCATTGAGTTGCAGGTTGTTGCAAGCTCATAGGGGATCTACATGTGAGTATGGTCTATTGAATTGCAGGTTGCAGGTTCATGTGAGATCAACTTGAAGTACTTTTGAGTGCTTGGTGAACTGGCAAGGTTATTACTGACTAGTTGGAGAGGTGAACACCAATTCTATTTGTGAGTTGGTTGTTGGGACCATTTTTTGTGTAGGAGAGTGTTGTGTGAGAATAATTACTGTACACTTGAGGTGTGGCAAACCTCTGTAAGGTGAAAGAGTGTGGCGGCTCTTTGTTGTATTCTTTTTTGTAAAGTGTTAATACAAGATAGTGTATTGTCTCTCATATTCTGTGCTATTGGTGAATTCTAGCTATTTGTGTTTCTGGTTATTTCTGCATTTATAATTGCTTATATTTGGTAATCATACTGTGCTCTTTCTGAGGAGCAAGATCCAACAAGAGGAATCAGAACAGAGGTGTGTTTGTTCTTGGACTTCCTTGACATATCACCCCTCACTACAGTCACCCAGGTAAGTCTTCTGAATTTTCTCTAGACTGGTTTCCTATTTATTCCTACTGCCTCTGGTTCTCCCCAATCCCTTAAGTCTCCACAAGAAAGCTCTGTATCCTCCACAACCACCTTGACACCATTCATCACATCTATTAATCCTTCACCACCTTCTATAACCATACCTCAGATCATTATTACTCCTATATTTGTCCCCCCATCTCATCCACCTTCCACTTCACCCATCTTTACCTGCCAGAGGAAGCAAAAAGACTCTTCCCCTCCTTCCAAAGGTAAATGATTGGAATAAATACCATCACTTAGTCTTCTAGTCATAGAAGAGGAGGAAGAAGAAGAAGTAGAAGAAGCATTATATGTAATGGAATAAACAAAAGATGAGGAACTTGGGAATATAGTATCTTTGGTTGATTATCCTACAGATAAAGAACCAGATGATGAAGAAGCTAAGCTAGAAAAGGCCAAGACCTTGAGCCTGGGAGGATATAAATTAAATTTAAGCCTCTCTTGATGTGTCAAAACATTAAGTACTCACACCAAAATAAATCAAAATCCTGGACAAGGTAGTCTCTTTTATTATTTCTTCAATTTCTAATATTGATTCAATTATAAGTATGTCCCCAACCATTATTGGGGTTATTTTATCCAATTCTAATAATTTTATTAATTTGATTTTTTTTCTTCATATCCAAAGCTAATAAGGACTCCAAAAGCTGTCCATTTTGAGAATTTAGTCATTATCTCTATTTTTAATCTTTGGATGCCACTAGTCTCAAGAAAAGGTCAGCCCAATTGGGACTCCCCATGCCATAACCAATGTCCATGCCCTCAGCAACAATGACTATACAAGTTACTTTGGTCTTGACCAAACTTATAACTAAAGTTAAACCTATGAAGTAAACATCTCCATGGGAGAGGGTTATTCAACCACCCCTCTAGTTTCCTATTCAAATAAGTACATCCTTGGCACCTCCCATAATTACACCACCTCCAATGACTCATCCTTATTTCCAATCTTTAGACCCAAAACAAGAGATTGAAATGGGAGAACTCATTGTTCCTCAATGGGTAAAGGAAATACAAGGTGTAAGGGATGAAAGGCAGAATTTGGTTATAACAAAACTTCCCATGGTCTCCACTCAATTTCATAAATAGAGTAGGACTATTCAAAGGGTGAGAAAGAGGAAGGTGATGAACCAAGAACCAAGGAAGAGTTAGAGTTTGAAAACAAGGAAAATATTTTCCTTTTGGCCAAGAATCCCAATAAATATACAAATAACCCCACCGAGTATATACATAATTTTGGTTCTTTTTGTGGATTCTGTAGGGGTAGAAATGAAAGCAATGTTTCAAATAAATAAGATGCCTTGAAGAAGTCAAAATAGATCAAAATTATTTAGTCACCTTAGGAAATTGTTGATGATGTATGGAATGCAACAACCAAGTTGTATATTACTATATATAAAGTTAGGATTTATAGGGTAGGGAACAAGTTAAACATGATAACTATTTTCACATTTTAGAATGAGATGAAAGAGATGGAAAGGAGATTGAATTTTTTGATCCAATGCTCTAGGACTAATTCTTTTAATTAATTAGATCTTATGACTAGTATGGATGTTTCTTGATTCTTAAATTATGTAATGGTAATAAGGGACTCTTCCCTTAAATGGCACAAGCAAATGAAGACCCTACTATAGCATTTTCTCACTCATGAGGGGAAAACATTACAAATTTTGGAAAATATGAGGGTTATTAATGTGATAATCCCTATAGGAGAGTTGGTAAATAGAGCTATTTTTTAAAATCTTCTTCAGGCGGTTGTAAACAACTTCAAAAAAGAAGTTGAGGGTACTATTTATAGAACCAACAAAGAAATATTGCAATTGGTAAGTTTTGAAAAGGATAGAATAATGAATAAGGCTTTAGCGACTGAATTCAAGAGCTTAGAAGCTGAGCAATTAATATTGATGACTAAAGTTGGTAATATTATGAAGCCTTCATTACTTAGTTTTGATATTATAAATAAGGAGTTTGATACAACTTATGCATTATTCAAGGAAGTAGCTTTGGGGTTAGTCCCATGTACACAAATGATTGTCAATGCCACCCTAGCATCACAAAGCTCTCATTTCCCTAGATTTGATGTCATGTAAATTTCAATAGGCCCAATTTTGATTTCATACAAACCTCTAGTAGTTACATCAATTACAACTACACTTACCCCACTTACCTCTTCAGTTAGTGGTGCCTTATCATCGCCTTGATGTAAAAATAACCATGTATTTAGTTTTCTATCTATTTATTATGCATGTATATTTTATTTTTAACTGAAGAGGTTGTTCTAAATATACACATGAGGTATGCATTTTTTGCATGGTTTTAGACATATAGTTCTAAATTTAAACTTGTAATTTTGGATGAAGCTTGAAGAGATAAGGCATCCCCATCCCAAGATATATATATTTATATCTTCCCACTTCCAAAGAGAGGAGATTTTTGGTTGCTAAGATTAATAATAAATTTTGATAAGTTCTACTTAACTTAGTCTTTGTGCGCAAATCTTGATTCTTATCCAATTCTATCGATTGTATAAGACGTGCTATCATTCTGGTATTTCAGTTCTTTGATTGTGTATGAGTTATCTTATTTAATATAGTTATTCATTTTAAGCTAAAACTGATTTGGATGTCTTTTACATGTGAATTATAATCCCCCCTTGCTAATGTGCAATAACAATCTAGTAAATGTGATAACCTTTGATTCATGCATGTGTAATCATATTATGTTTTATTTCCCTTTGAATCCTTACTATGTTTGATTTTTGGTGTGCTTTAATAGCTTACATCAAATATTGGTCATTTAATTTATTTATCTAACCTTAGTTCAAGTGTTGTTCTAGAAGGGTTTTCATCTTGTGTGTTCCAAAAGCCTCTTTTTCGCCCTACCCTTCCTTCCCTTTTGAGTTTATTTTGGACTATTACCCAATATAATTAAAAACATCATCCTTCCACTCATTTAAATTAGATTTAGGTTCATTCATAGTCAACTCACCCATGGTAAACAATTTGCATGGTTCAACTCTATTCCACCAGTAGGTTATTATAAAATTGAATACCCATCAACTCATACCTTAGAGTGAAATATTTCATTGATCCTAAAACATTAGAGGCTACCTAATAGGGTTACTAGGGTGTGTATAAAACCCATATCAACAAATTAAAAACACAAAAAATAGAAATAGAAGGAGGGACAATACCTCTGCCTCTATCTTTTTGATAAATATCCTTTTGAGTGGCATTGGAATCACCTAAAAGATTAACAAGATCTACTTCGAATGATAACTTGTTACTAACACCTTTGGAAATACATAGAAAATCAAGGTCTAATAAGGGAGTTAGGAGAGGACCTAGTACACAATCATTCTCCCCAATTAGGCAACCTCATCTCCTTATCCTCTCAATGGCCGAACAACAATAGCAATAATTAAATAATCTTCCACCATCTCCCCCTTAGGATCCAAACTAGCTAAGAGGTTTAGTTGTCAATGTTGCTAGAGATGTGCGTGATATCCTTAGAAACCCAGATAAGTATTTCCCTACCTTTTCTCCCTTGGGAGTAAGGACTATAAAGGAACATATTAGTGTCTTCAAAACTGCTTTAGGGATATTGAATGTAACCCACAAAGAAGTGGCTTGTAGATTATTCCCTTTCATGTTACAAGATGCATCATATGACTAGTTCTTAAATGTTACAGAAGGTTCTATCATTACCTAGACTAACTACCAAGACACTTTATTGGCATTATTTGGCCAAATCATTAGTCCAAGTTTTGTTCATCATCACTTTTACACTATGAAGTGAGATCCCAATGAAATAATATGAACTTTCAATGCTAGATTTTAAAAGATGTGTAACAAACTATATATTGCCTATCAACCAAATGAGGTGTTGGCCCTTGAGATGTATAAAAATGCACTAGATCCAATCTTTATTATGTTCTTATGTAGAGCTCTTAGAATTATTTCATTGACTTTGGCTTACATTGAAGTTATCAGTATAGATTAACAACTAAACCCCCAAATGCAATCCTTGGCCCCACTTGATCTTGGCCCAGTTTTTCTATCTTTCACTCAAATCCCAGGCATAAATCAAAATATTATAGCCCATAACAAAAACCAATATACATCCTGATGCCTTTAAATCATGCTCCACCCAATCAACACCTTGAATTCCTAAATAATTTTATGTCTGCCTCCAACCAACAAATTCAAAGTCATCCCTTGACCCTAATCAATATAGCTATTACGCAAAGTACTAATTATGATTCCATAAAACATAATTGGAGTCAATATATAGGATGGTATAAAAATTGAGTAACAAGGATCTGAACATGCTGAAACACATGGGTAATACAAGTAGACAGAATACTGACTAAAATTTTGGATTCTAGAGATATAATAAACCTTTTAACATATTTGGATATAAACAAGAATAGTAAGCCTCATATAATAAGATACCTGAGATCAATATCATAAATGCAGCTCTTCCAAATTGGTGTTGAGTTCATAAAACTATGTAACACAGAGAATTAGATTGTATCAAGTTCTACACTACTTTTTAAATCTTCTAGCATGAGGTAGAGAGGCAAGAAAATCCTACACTTCAGAAGGAATCATCTACCCCTAATGATTTAGGCCACCCAAGCATAGAAATGGATTTTAAAACCTATAATTCTCCATTTCCATAAGAAGGTGATAACAAACTAGAGGATAATATATATGAGATTCATGCCTTCTAGTAGTATAATCAAGCTAGGAATAATTACAATCTTAGGAGTAGATGACCTATGACAAGTTTAACGCCTTTGAATAATACTAATACTCCTCCATATCTGAATACTAATAACAATCCACCTCCTCCAAAGAATTAACCAACATGCACATCTAGTTGGCATTTGAACCATGTGTGCACTAGACTATTGATATATTGGTCATTGACATTCCAAAATCTTATGGCCTCTTGCTGAGCAGGGATTGGTCTAAAACACTTAATGGGTATATGGACACTAACTTCTCACACATTTGGTTGCCTTGGAATGGGATACCTAACTAAATATGAGTGGACCATGATCCTAAAATGAAATATATGATCACATAGTACGATGCCACTAATAAAAAGGTAGACTTTGTGTCTTCACATGTAGGTGTGTACACTTTCACCACCAAACAGGAACTTGCATTGCATGAACAATAGTTTTAAGGTCCTTCCTAGCTCTGGACACTCCATTTGGATGGGAATAAATCAAAATGAGGTTTAGGTGTCGATGTAGCCCTCACAGATATAAAACACATGAACACTCATGTAGTGCTTTATGGGGTTAATGCAACCTTAGTTTGTGAAGATATTAAATTGTGGGCCAAAACAATTTAAGGAAATAAATATGGGATGGGACCGAATAAATGGTGTTATAGTGGGTGTAAAAGTTAAGGATGTAAATGCTTATGCATCCTTTATGGTTGACTTAAATCTTAAAATAACTAAATTTGGAGTTGATGAAGTTGATTTCAAACTTGGTATTGATTCCCATAGCCATTATGATAGAGGTGACCAAGTGTGTGAGGTATTATTTTAGCTAATACAAGCTAACAGTCTAATGTCTTGTATAATCATGACAAATTTTTATGGTAATGAGGATTATAAATAGGTTTTAGATCATGTTGTTGATCTTGAAGATCCAAATAATATAATGAATCAATTACATTATCTCTACCAAAATGGTATTAAGATGCTTGATGACAGTGTTGTCAATGTGAAATTATATGAATGCCATGATTACATAGCTAAAATAAAGTCTAGTATAGAATAATAAAATTTAAGTAATGTGAAATGAATTATGTCCATGCTGTACAATCCTAAAGAAATGCATGCACATGTTAATCAATAAGCATGTTGTAGTTTATGGTGAATATTTACACACTATTTCCAATTTGTATTCAATAACACCAAACTTGTTCCATGAGAGTTCTTGGATACTAATTTTTTAATTAATTTTTACCTTACTAAGTGTTGTCATTGTTTTATCTTATTTACTTAACAATGCATTGCATGATTAGTATGAACTGAACCTTGAGTTAGATCTAAGAAATGATGGGGAGATAGATTTGACCAATGTATTACAAATTTTGACCCATCACTAAGTGGCTATGAATTAAAATTTATGAAAAAAATTAATGTTAATAGAATAAATGATGAAAATTTACCTTGCATGTCACACTATTCATTTCATTTGACATAAACTAATAAAACATGCAACATGGCATTGAATTGTTTGTTAGAAACTATCAGTTACAGCTTAATCCTAGGATGATCTCTAACCTTATTTATTGTGCTTTCCATGCTTGAGTTTGATGTGTTTTTAATATGCTTCATGAAGATAAAAATATAGCACAAGATTATGACAATAAACATCCATCAAAGAAGCATGTGAAATATAAATTTACTATGATTTGGGATGAAGTATAAAAAATAAGGATTTCACATAGGTTGGGGAAACTATATCATTACAAAGGTTGAGACTACAAGGATATTAACAATGAAAAATTAGATGGTTTTATTTCTAACAGGATTCTCATTTGGCATGAAATCATTTTAAAGGTTTTTAAATTTTATATTAATTTTGTTAGGATTGTTGTTTTTCATGTCAATCAGTGACTTCATTTTGGAACTCACTCCATGTTATTTTTAATTAAGTAATTGAAGGCCTTCAAAATCAACAAAATTATATAAACATTATAATAAGGTGGCAGTGTTATAGAGATTTCCACCTGTTACAAATGCAACCGTCTAGAGGAGATAATACCAAAGTAATTAAATATGAGGAAAGGAATGTAAACTGTGGGTTTTTTAATTTATGGTGACTTATATATTTTATATTGTAATGAATTGATTTGAATAATTATTTTTAGGATCAAAAACCTAGCCACTCAATGGCTTTGGTTGTTTTTTCGTGTCTGAGAGAGGAGGTGGTCACTTATATGCATGTTCAAGGATCTCATGCCTTATAGATGACTAAGCTAGTTTGTCCTTTCTCATTGGGTTAGTTAAGGAATTAAGTTATGGAGCATAAACACATGGAAATGAAAATTTTGAATGCCAAATTTTATGGAGGAATACGTATTCTTGAAGATGTCTAGTTAATGAGATGATAACACAATTATTCAAGCTAGTCATTAGATCAAAATGTATGTTTCAAATGATGGTGCAAGGAAAACTCTTACCTTTAAACATTAAAACCCAATTTAGGTTTGAATATGAGAATACCTTAGGAAAAATTTCAATCGATAGTTAAATTGAGTTGGCATCTTGTTTCCCTAGTGTTGAAGCTAAAGTAGTGAAGCACGCCTTTAAATCATGGGAAAAATAGGATAGGAAAGCATTGGGTACACCAAAAAAAATTAACTAAATATATTAAAATTACAAGGCCCATAATAAAAATTAATGAAGAGACCCATATTTGATCACACCATTTTGGAAAGAAGTAAAAAATCAAAGAGGATAAAGAACATCAAAATATTTTATTTCACCAAAGCATTCAATCAACTAGTAAGCCAGTGATGATGTTTATTATTTAAAGGAACATTTTGAGCAATTTTATTATTATTTATTTTAATTATCCATTTATTTAACCACATTGTTATCATATTCATAGAATGACATGAAAGAGATTGGTCAAATAAAATAGAATGAGGCAATCATATCTGTTGTTAATTTCACTAATGCAAAAATAGAGAACATGGATAAAGAAAATAACAATGCAACATCAAGGATTGGAATTGAAAAAGTATTTATTTCAAAGAGTAGGGAAAGGGAGGTCGATAAAATAAATGATACTTTTCTTACTAACAAAATAAAAACAATAAATAAAAAATATGTATCCAAGGCTAATGATGAATCATTGTATGCATAAAGGTGACATTGAATTTATTAAATTTTAGCTAAGTGCAAAATGTTGCTTTCAATATGTAGAGATAATGATTGATAATTGATGACTATTTATGAATATGTTTGTATGAGACACACATTTATAAGCAAAAATGAACATTTCATGTTAATGAATACATTTGGATGCAAAAATTAACTATTCATGTCAATGGCTATAATATAGGGTTGTAATGTATTAAATGACTCTATATTTTTTATTTAGTTATGCTTTGCTTAGAGGATGTATGTCTTATACTTCCCCATAGTATGTATATGTATATCTATCTACACATACACACATTATTATCATTATCTAGTCATTCAAATTTTTAGATGTTTTTCACAATTATAATAATTGATGAACGTCAGTTATATTTGATTTTAACAATAATATCCTCTTAACACTAGTCTAATAACATATTTTATGATAAATTAGGACTCAAAATGAGTAATAAAAACTAAGGAACTTATGCATCAGTCAATAACATAATTAACAAAAACCATATATCATAATATCATGCTCTTAGAAATGATTAGCCAAGCATGTATGAACCATTCCAAACATGACTACACTCATTGATGGCTCAGTGTGTTAATGCCAATATTTTTTAAGATAAATCAAGACTCAAGATGAGTACGAATGATTAAATGAGGAGTTTAAGCATCACTCAATAACAGACTTCCTTGAGAAAATAAAGTAAGTTTTTTTTATTTTTGTGTGATTTTAAACAACATGCAATACATTAGGTGAAGGGAATAAAACCCCTAATAAAGAGAGCGCAATAAAAAGTACCAAACCAAGGTAAGGAAAATAATCATAAGAAGAGACACAGGAATCAAGGTGTTATAAAAAAAATCCATAATTTAAAACACTAAAGAAAATAATTGTTATGAAGAGAGAGTTGAACACACTACATCAAGAAACTATAATATACCTAATAATAAGGCTTCTCATGTCAAGTCTATAAGACACCAAAAAAATTGAAATAGATAGATAAAGTTCCACACATGACCATTACCAATTAATGTAATCTACTTAAATATGCTAGCTAGAAGGAGTAAAGTGCTAGAAATTACCATTAGTGAATGCACTAAACTGAAAAAATAGAAAAGGGGTAGATAAAAATTCAAACTAAAAAGGTTACAAAGGTGCACGACTAGAGAGAAATGCATTAATTATCATAAAATAAAAGTGCCACATTATCAAGGGTATTAAATGTTGAGTAAACAGGTAGGGATAGATACATAAAAATTTCAAAAGATAGGTAAGACGTAGATTGGAGTAAAGGTATTAAAATAAAAGCATACAAAATAGGAGAAGAAACATTAATGCAAGATTTAAAAAGTTGGAGTTTTAAAACTCCACTTGGCAAGGTGCATAGGCATATACAGGCCAAAGGCTAATGAAAATGTAGTAAAGAAAAGAATACCAAAAAATATATCTGAATAACGGAGCCACTATCAATGACACTACTTATAATAGAATACCATGTAGGACTGAAAATTGAAAAATACACATAATACTATAGTGAAAGTGCTAAAATGTCTAAGACACTAGGATAAAGATAGATACACCACACTAAATTATAAGTATTTGGAATGAATAAGACAATAAAATAATGTCAATGTTATTACCAAATGACAACAAATTATTCCAATACCATGAATTAGAAGTGTTTCATCTAATATGCACTTATTTAAGAATAACAAGAAAATAATATAAAAAATTGATTATTTTAATATGTTAAAAAGCCAAAAAATGATGACAATATTAAAATAATTAATATTCTAATAAATAAAGAGCAAAAAAAGCTAAAAAAGCTTCATTTCTTTCTTCAAACCTACAATAAACACTCAAAGATCAACATTAAACAAGTTGTAACTCTAATACCATATTAGGATTTATGCCAAAAACTAATAGATTAACATTGAAAAAACATAATATAATGAATTAAATGGAACAATATTACCTTCATATCAAGTGCATCATAAATATGAGAGACAAGATTTTTCAAGTGGGGGAACTGTCAAAAAAATAAAAAAAACCCATGTCTATTAGAAGGCTTGCAAAGCATTGATATCCAAGTATATTCTCAAGTAGAATCCAAGTGAAATAGAAATAAGAATGGCATTAATCCATGAGCATATCAAGATGGACTAGTGAAAGTGTAGTTCAAACATATATTGAGAGAGGAGAGAGCTCAATAAATAGAGCTAAGAAGAAATAGGATTTACTTGCCCAACCTTCTTATGCCCCTAATCCCTATAAGGGCGAGGGGAATGTGTGTGACAATGGTGGGATGGGTTACATGTGAATGTAACTATAATTAAATTACTTAGATTATTTTCAACAATAGAATTATATATCACATAAGTAAGAGCAGAGTAAGTAAATCCATAATAATAATTAGTGAAAGAGTAAAATACTTAAATATTATGACTGACCCACTTCAAGGGGGAAACATCTACAATATTGCAATAAGAACTGAATTCACAATATGATGATCAAAGATTAACCACAACCTCCTACATATATTCTACTTATCTATGGTTATTCCATAGGCTGACCATACTAAGCACACTGAGAAATGCAACAAGATATTATGAAGGTGTGTAAGCCACAATTCAACCACACATATCCCTAAATGCACTATAGGTTAATGGCGTAGCATGCCCCTCCCCTTCAAAACAATGGTGTCCTCAACATTGAATCAAACCAAGATGTTGTTGTAAGAATGCTTCATCCTCCCACGTTGCATCTTTAGAATGTAAGTTTTTCTATTTGATCAAATATCGCTTAATGGATCTGTTCCACAATTGCTTAGTATGCATATGAAGGATCTCTTCAGGCTCTAGAATGACTCAGCATTCTTCATCCAATTTAGTAGTTCTCAATCTATGTGAAAAAATTGTGTCTAATTACTTTATTCAATAAAGATACATGGAATACTGGATGCTTGAAACTAGTTGGGGGTAATTCTAGCTTGTAAGCCACACTACCAATTTTATGCAAAGATCTAGAAAGGACCACAATACTTAGGTGATAGCTTGTTATCCTTTTTTTGTTGCATCAGATATATGTGCTTATATGGATACAAATGCACAAATACCCAATCACCTATGTCAAAATACCACTCATTATGTTGTTGATCTGCTTGCTGATTTATTTGTTTTTGTGGCCTTAATAAATTCTCTCACAAAATGACTAACACCTCTTATTGATTATGAACATGTTATTCAATAGTTCGAACCTTAGGATGCATTATCAAAGTTGAAGTGATGGATGGGGGTGATACCCATATAATGCCACAAAGGGAGACATCTTGGAAGAAGTGTGAAAAGAAGTGTTATACCACCATTCAACAAGTGGCAACCAATGAACCCATTTATCTTGTTTGTCAAAAACAAAACAACAAAGATACCCTTTGAGACATTTGTTAACTACCTGTGTTTGTCCATCAAATTGAGGATGATAGGATGATCTATAAGCCAAATGGGTGCCAAACATGCAAATAATTTAGTATAAAAATTATTAGTAAATTTGAGATCTCAATCTTTATAATGATATTTTTAGTACCATGTAATGTTTGACTTGTATTGAGAAAAGTAGAAGCTACTGCACTAGAAACAAATGGTTGTGATAAAGAAAAAATGAGCATATTTGGTGAGTTGATCCATAACTACCATGATAACATTTTTACCCTCAGACTATGGTATCCCCATAATGAATTCCATAGAAGCCTCTTCCCAACGTTGGCTAGGGATGGATAAAGGCTACAAATAACTTAGGGTCTTAATGGTTTCACCTTTATTTTGTTGACATACCATGCATTCAGCCACATGTTTCTTTAGATCCCCCTTGAGTTCTTCCCAAAAGAAATATTGCTTGATTCTATGATATATTTTTAAAAATATAGAGTGACCTCTCAGTTGAGAGGCATGAAGTTCCTGAAGAATTTTATGTTTGAGGAAAAAATGATTCCAAAGATATAATCTATCTTTATATCATAATGTGTTCCATTCCCATGTAAATATTTCATATTCACTAGAACCCTACTAAATATTTTGAATAAAATCCTTGGTAGCATTTTCAATCTCCCATTCTGATCTTACTTCCTCTAGCCAATCTGCCTGCCACATGGTCATAGTGCATAACAATGCCTCAATTGATTCATTCTATCAGGAGAGGGCATCTACCACCACATTCTCTTTGCCTTTCTTATACACTATTTCAAAATCATAGCTTAACATTTTAGTCACCCATTTATTCTATTTTTTAGATGACAATCATTGTTCCAAAAATATTTGAGGCTATCATGATCATTCTTTACTTAAAAGTGATGACCCATCAAATAAGGTATCCATTGATTCACTACATGCAAAATATCCATCATCTCTTTATCATATATTGGTTTGAGCCTATTTTTCCCTTAAATTGGAAACTTTCAAATGTCATTGGTCTGCCTTCTTGCATGAGTACAACCTCCATGCCATATTATGATGCATTACACTCCACAAAAAAGGATTTTGAAAAATTAGGAGTAGCCAAAACTAGAGTTGTGAACATAGTCATTTTCAAATACTCAAACACCTTGGTAGCTGAAGCAATATACTAGGAGTCTTTATTCATCAAAGAGGTGAGTGGAATAATTTTTTATAGACCTGTGATAGTAACTAGTTAGCCCTATAAATCCTCAGAGGTTCTTGAGGGTCTTGGGAACCTACCACTCCAGCATCACTTAGATTTTATTAGGATCAAATTTCACTCCTTCATGTGAAATAATATGACCCAAGTACTCCACCTCTTGGACACCAAAAGAACATTTGAAAGGTTTGGCATAAAGTTGATGTTGTTATAGAACTGAAAGTGCTTGTTTCACATGATTCAAATGGTCTTCGAAATTTTTGTTGTAGACTAAAATATTAAAAAAACTAATAAAAAATTTCTCAAAAATGGCCAAAAAATAGTATTCATCAAACTCTAAAATGTAAATGGTACATTTGTGAGACCAAAAATCATGACCATAAATTCATAATGGCCTTCATGAGTTTTGAAAGTTTTTTTAGGTATGTCATCATCATGGATGTGAATCTAATGATACCAAGAGTGAAGGTCTAAGTTGGTAAAATAAATATCACCATGAAATTCATCTATCAAATCATCAATTACTGGAATAGGAAACTTATCTTTGATAGTGTACTTGTTGAGTTCTCTATAGTCTAGGCACATCCTACAACTATCATCCTTGCATCATGACCAGTAAGGAAGAATATTCACTTTGACTATGTCATATGATTCCTAACTCCAACATCTCTTGCACCATCTTTTTCAATTTCACTCTTCTAGGCATAGGGATACCTATAGGGTCTGATGTTGGGTGGTGTACTTCCTAAAATGAGTCTAATGGCATGATCATGTGCACGACTTGGAAGAAGTCCTTTTGGCTTGTCACCAAAAACAATAGAATGTCCATCTATCACCCTTTAAAAATTAGGATGTGTAGAGTCCTTGGTTGGTTGAACCTCTATGGAAAATAAACATTGCACAAAACCTTCTTCACCTTTTCTAAAAAAAATTATCATCTAGTGGGAACTAACCAATTGTGGAAATTTAGCCTGTAATCCATGTAGTTCAAAGGTTCTACCTTTTAAATGGAATCTCATGAATAGTTCATGAAAATTCATCTTAATAGTGCCCAAAGTGGTGAGCCGCTACACTCCCAAAACAATGTCATCTCCTCCTATGGGAATAGTAAACATAATGGAATCTAATAAATAGTCTCCCATAACAAGCTTAATGTTATGGTATTTTATAGAACAGTTGACCATACCACCATTTGCAATCATGACTTAAAATTATGTAGTTGGGTAAATGAAATAATTTAAATGATTAGATGAATTACTATTGATGAAGTTATGTGTACTCCTTGATTCTATTCACACAGTCACCTTCTATTTCTTTAGGAAACCCACCACCTTAAAATTTTGAGGAATACTAATACTTGAGAGTGAATGATAGGAAATAGTAGGGTGAGAATATTTATATTCATCCTCGGGTTCTTCCAAGCCTGCCCTTGAAGCCTCATCATCTTCTTCCTCCTCATTGGCATCATCAATGTAAAATAACTTCTTTTTAGCATAATGGTGTCCTTTGCTTCATTTGATATCGTAGCCAAAACACAAACCTTTCGCACATTTTTCTTCCACTTATTAAGGTGTCAATTTGGTAGGCTATGAAAATTATGCTACTGGGAAGGTGCATTCACATACATTAGTGAAAGGTCTGTGTTTGATCAACTCTTTTTCCTCATCCATGTGTGCCCTAGGTATGGCCTCAAATATAGTATTGGGATGAAACATGTGAACCTATAATTGCATGTTAAATTTAAGGCCACCCAAAAATAGGGCAATCATATTTTCCTCAATGATGTCTGCGACACGTAAGGAGAGATTCTAAAATTGATGAATGTAGTCCTTGATAGTCTCAGTATGGCATAACTTGGCTAGCTGACTGAAGTAATTTTTAGAGACATTGTTACGATAGTAGATCTACAATTCCTTAGAAAATATCAACCATGAAACTGGGACACCCTTCTTTTTATTTTAAGCATACAACCAATAATACCAATTAAATGACTCAGTGTTTAGATATAGAGAGGCCATAACCACTTTCTGTGAACATGGAATCTGATGTAGATAAAATAAATTTTCAATTTAAGTGAGCTAGGTGAATGGATCATTACCATCAAACTTGTGTAGGTCCATTTTTGGCAACATTAGCTTAGGGATAGAATTGGTGTTGATATTATTTAGAGGATGAGAACCAAACTAAAGTGGTAAAGGGTTATTTTACAGTGTTAAGCTAACAAGTTGGCCAATTTCCTAGATATTTTTGTAATTGATTCATCATGCTATCCAAGTCCCCTCTCAACCCTGTAATGTCCCCTTGAATTGTATCAAAATCATCTTTTTTCACCATGCCCTATAACTTTGAGTTAAGTTGTTGAACTACCTATAAAATACATGGATCATAACTTTTATATTCCATGTTGTCTTTGAGAGGAGTTTTTAGACTTTCTTGCCCTTTCTCACATCTGTGAGTGTTTATACCAGTCATACACAAACCCTAAGAGGGTTTCATCCCCAAAATAAGTGTACTAGTGTAATAAACCATTGTAATCATCTCACTAAGATGAATCCAACTACTACTATTGTGCACAAGGGTGAAAATGTTTGCTCAAAAAAGTGTACCAGTAGAATATATCATTGTGATCATCTCGCAAAGATGAATCCAACAACTAATAATGTACGCAAGATTAAAAAAATCTAGATTTTTGTTACCTTGGTATTTTTTTTCTTTTTTATAAAAAACTCATGAACAAAATTATGTGACAAAAAAATTCAATTCTCCCCAGATCAAAAGTTATGTTTTTTTTTACTTGCTAGTGCTCTGAAAAACTACGCCACAAAAACTTTCCCAAATTGAAGCTCTGATACCACTTGTAAATAAATTACTTAGATGATTTACAATAGTAGAATTATATATCATATAATTAAGAGTAGAATAAGCAAATCTATAACAAGAATTGGCTAAAAAGAAGAATAATTGAATATTATGACTGAGCCACTTCGAGGGGACAACCTCCACAATAATGAAATAATAACATAATTTAAAATATGATGATAAAAAACTAACCACTACCTTTTATATATACTCTACTTAGTCATGGTTATTCCACAGGCCAACCATACTAAGAGCATTGAGAAATGCAACAAGTTACTATGAAGGTGTGTAAGCCACAAGTCGACCACACATATCCCTAGATGTATTATAAGTTAAGGGCATGAGAGTAACTCTAGTATTCCCTACATGAGGACAAAAGAAGTGTGACACCTCATAAATTTGAGATAAAGTAACTTAATAATAATAAAAAAATCACACCAAAAATAAACTTAGGATAATATTAAATTAACCTAAATGAATTAGGAAATGTGAACCCAAATAAGATTTTAATCTCCAACATTAGGTATCATGTATGGATTAAATAATTAGGTAAGTAGCATGTATGTATCATGTTAATAAGGTTACAAATAAGTAGGTATTATCAAGCCCAAAAGGGCATCAAGCCCAAAGGTTTATCTAATTATTACATATTACCCTTAAAATAAGGTTAATAAGGTTACAAATAAGTAGGTATTTTACTATTTGTTACAACCACCATACTCTATAATTTATTAACCATTTTCACCAACTAGGCAAGGACATCATAAGCATTACTATTAATGTATCAAGTACATATGTCAAAATATAATTTATACATGTCTTTATTATCAAACTAAGAAAGGCATCAACTTCTGAATCTGATTTAACTTATTTTGGGAATAATGGAGTTTTATTCCTATTTTAGTTAATGGTCTGGATTAATAAATTAGTATAGAATATAGAAATAAATACAGTCTTGATTTGTGAAACTATTTGTCTTTTTCACCTTTCAAAAAATAACAATAAATAAGAAGAAATATAACTTTGCAAGAAAATAGACTGAGACAGCTAATATAGAGGTTAAAATGGTTGTGCAGGACCAAAAAGGTGTCGTAAACCTGAATTTGGATTTCATTAGGAAAAAGGATAAGAGTGCCAAAAAGTGGATGCTTTGGTGTCTGATGTTGTTATTTATTCCTACCACTATTATCCAAATGATCACATATACCTGAAAAATGTTGGGTAGTTGCGTTGTGCTTGTGTGAGCGTGTATGTGAATTCAAGCACTAGTATTCGATAGAACTCATTTTAGAGCTAATTTTATCTTCAAAACCTAACCCTCCATCATTCTTTCTAAAACAACATTTGAGTCACTTGAGAAAGAGGGGGGTTAGTGTGAAACTTTTACTGAATGTGCAATCCACACCCCTTACATGGGCACGTTGCCTACATACCAATACTCCAAAGAGTGATCAAGCCATATGTAGTTCTCCCACCTAGTGTGCTTTGTGAAATAGTGTGATGTAGATGCAAATGCCAAATTGATAGTGTTTGAGGTGGCTAGAGACTGGTATGAGGATTTGAGTATGTGATAGTGTTTGAGGTGACTATATGCAAAGAATAGGGAAGTTTAAGTTAGTGTTTTGTTTGTATTCTTTCTTGTTTTATAATTTTGGTCACCTCCTTTGTAAAAGAGCTTTGAGTGGGATTTTATAGGGAACAATTGGTCATGGTTCATATGTTTTCATGCTAGGTTGACCTAATTAAGGATAAGGACCAGATGAAAATGACCATTGGGGCTCAAAGTAAAAATGGACAAAACCATAAAAAATGGGACACTTCTATATGGGGTGCTATAGTCCAAATGGGATGTTCCCATCCTATAGGATTGGGACTTAGGGGAAAAAGATTGGCATGGGGAATATTGTCTAGCTGATGTGGAATGACCATTCAAAAAGTTTTAGATGATTATCAATGAGCAAAATGGTGTCTAAAAGGGTCACAACAACATGCAAAAATGACTTATGGATGGGGTGTTGCAAGCCATACTCAAACTACCAATTTGGATATTTTATATGACTATATTTGCCCCCATTTATTCTAGCGATGTAGCAAAGTGAATTACTAGGATAAAGGAAAAATAGAAAGTGTACCTAAACTTACCTACAAGGGTGAATCCCATAAAGATGTGTGATGTTGAGTATGCATAGAGAGAGCACAACATGAAGCATAAATCTATAAGAAAAAATAGAGTAGATCAGTTCTTACTGATAGGACCTAATTTCCCCAAAGCTCTGACACAACTTGTCAGAATTAAGAGCACACATGATTACCTTTGTATAAGCAACTTAAACATGTGGAAATAACCAGAAGAACAAATAACTATCAATGAGAAAACACACAGAATATGAGAGGCAACACACAATTGTATTTAACTCATTACAAAGGAAATTACAATAAAGAGATCACACTCTTCTTCCACCTCTGTGAGGCTTCCTCCTCAAGGGCTCCAATTAATCTTCCCACCTGAGTAATATTCTCTCATAGGTCACAACTAACAACTAACACAAGTTGTTGTTCACCTCATCGTACATCTAGTACAACCGAGTACGAACTGGTACTCCAAGTAGATCTCGATGATCCTGCTCCTGATGTATTGCTGTCACCTTGATCTTGCTCCCCCACTGATCCTCTTCTGACCCTCGCATACACACATCCCTGTAGACCAACCTGATCTTACTTATCACATGTAGATCTCCACCATGATCCTGTAACACCCTACATATCAAACCTGATCTTACATACATGGGGAATCCTACTTGATTCTACCATGGGAAGAACTCTCCAAGTTCTACACTTGGGTTCTACAAGTTCAACACTTAACAGTACAGCCCATGAGTCTATTATATAGATCTCATGCATACACTAATTTATACAAGTGACTCAAAGACTTGAACTGGTCTTCATCATGCAAACTCTGCGTTCACTTAACTGACTGTTCATCAACAATAGTTCTAACCACCACAGGAAACCGACGTCAGTCCCTGCCTTCTTGGAGGTGACAGATGTTAGCCAATCTCTGTCGATGTCGGTTCCCTTCTGCACTTCCCCTGACTGACGTCAATTGTGGCCTACAGACGCTGGTGACTACATACGCTCAGAAACCTCCTGTTTGCAATAAGGTGAAGCTTTTAGCTCCATACCCTAACAATCTCCCACTTGGAGATAAATAGATGCACCTGTACCCATACCAGTACTCTGTCTAATCTACATCCTGGCTTGTATTCCTCTTCAAGCTCCCACTTGAAGACAACCCACCACACTCCTTGTGGTGTTAATCATGTGCCTGAATTTCTTCATTCTCAGCTTACCTTCTTCTGCCATTGCTATACTCCCACTCAATTAGAAACCCCTGTGAGTAACCTGTAATCAACAAACCACTAACCAGATCTGGGCATCTGTTAGTCAAACTCACTCTAAGAATGTCCAACCTCGCTCTGATACCATTTGATAGGACCTAAGTTCCCCAAAGCTCTGACACAACTTGTCAGAATTAAGAGCACACATGATTACCTTTGTATAAGCAACTTAAACATGCGAAAATAACCAGAAGAACAAATAATTATCAATGAGAAAACACAGAATATGAGAGGCAACACACAATTATATTCAACTCATTACAAAGGAAATTACAATAAAGAGATCACACTCTTCTTCCACCTCTGTGAGGCTTCCTCCTCAAGGGCTCTAAGTAATCTTCCCACCTGAGTAATCTTCTCTCATAGGTCACAACTAGCAACTAACACAAGCTATTGTTCACCTCATTATACATCCAGTACAACCGAGTATGAACTGGTACTCCAAGTAGATCTCCATGATCGTGCTCCTAATGTATTGCTGTCACCTTGATCTTTCTCCCCCACCGATCCTCTTCTGACCCTCGCATACACACATCCCTATAGACCAACTTGATCTTACTTATCACATGTAGATCTCCACCATGATCCTGCAACATCCTATATATCAAACCTGATCTTACATACATGGGGAATCCTACTTGATTCCACCATGGGAAGAACTCTCCAAGTTCTACACTTGGGTTCTACAAGTTCAACACTTAACAATACAGCCCATGAGTCTATTATATAGATCTCATGCATACACTAATTTAGACAAGTGACTCAAAGACTTAAACTGGTCTTCATCATGCAAACTCCGCATTCACTTAACTGACTATTCGTCAACAACAGTTCTAACCACCACAGGCAACCAACATCAGTCCCTACCTTCTTGGAGGTGACCGATGCCAGCCGATCTCTGCCAATGTCGGTTCCCTTCTGCGCTTCCCCTGACTGACGTCGATTGTGCCCTGCCGATGCCGACAACTGCATACGCTTAGAAACCTCCTGTTTGCAATAAGGTGAAGCTTTTAGCTCCACACCCTAACACTTACTAGACATGTTATGTCTAAAATAAGAACATACAAAGGCTGGGTAAAAGAGAGAGGAAGAGAAAGGAATGAATACACCTCATTAATTATGTGAACTAATACAAAACCTATTATGATGTTGAGTACTATTGAGTGATGTTGGGTATGTGTTGTACCAAGAGTAATATCATGAACATAGCTAAGTTCTTAATTCCCTAAGGGTGGCTCAAGAATTGAAAAGGTTGGCCCTTTAGCTCCATTATCACCCACTATGTAGTAAAGTTATGTTATATGTGTTAATCGATGTTTGGAATGTGTGTCTAATCCCTATGAGTAGGTGGCTCAAGAATACAAAGGCTAGCTAGTCCTTTAGCTCCATGATTGTCCACTAAGTGTGAACTATGAACTGATATTAGTATGAATGTGTGTTTTATGACATGGCTCATAAATCTCATGAATGCTTTATAATATGATAGTGTGGTATGGATAGCTAGATGTGTACTAAAAACTATGCCAATCTTGTCCACTCTAAAAGGTGGAGATTAGGCTTGTATGAAATCCACTTTGAAACTGAGAACTAGGCTTATATGAAAGCCACTCTGAAATGATGCCAACCACTTGCAGATAGAATAAAGAACATAACTACTGAGAATACTTGGGTAATACAATGAATTAAAAAGAAAAGAAGGTAATTTTGTTGCACACATTACCTCCAATCACTAGTGTCTATAACATGGATTATGATTTGGAAGTTGTACCAACTTCCTAATCTAAAATTGGAAGTGAGAGCCATCATACCATGCATGATGCCCCTATATTTGGATAACTTGAGAGTAAAATTAAACTGAAACTACCCAATCTAAACTAGATTATAGCTGACAAAACTATAATTGACCTTAACTTTCTATCTATTTCTAAAAATTGTGGGGTTTCAATTGTTTGGACAAGAATACTAAAAAGTGGACACTTTGCTAGGGTGTTATAGTTCGAATGGGGCACTCTTATCCTTTACTATTTCTGATGACTATTCTATGTTCATCCCTATTTTTCTAGTTTCTTCTACATGTTTTGAATTCTAATTATTGTTTTGAGTGTTCTAAAAACTGATTTTGACCAATAGAGGGCTCTGATCTCTATGACAAAACCCCTATTTATTTCCCCCTCTTTTGAGGGTAGGAACGAAGACCCTGTAATGACTGCCCTCAGAAGAAAAAGCCTTGCAAGTGTGTTATGTTGTGAAATACATGATATAGCAATGATGATCAAAAATATGTCTTAATATATAGCATAGTTTGTGTTGAACATTGTTAGATCAATAAGGGTATGCCTAGATAGATGTAACAATATAATAGTATGTGTAGTATACTGAATTAAAACTAGAAATCTAGTTAATTATCAAGGAGGGATGGAGTATGATGTCCATCATGTCATCCAAGAAGGCAAGATAATGCATGATGTGGATCATGGCATTGCAAATAACTGAGAAACAAAAAAGCATGCAAAGCAATAATTAATAAGCATACAAAAGAGGCCAAGGGGCCAAACAAACAAGGGACATGGGCACATGTCACTCAAATTGGGGAAAAAAGCATACAAATTAGGTTCAAATGCCCACATACACATATAATTTCAAACAAGCAAGATTGGCATGAGGGCCACAAGCACATACAAGAGTACAAGCAAAGGACATTGGCAAATGTCCTAAGAAACACACAAGTAAAAAAATAGCAATTGAGAAATGCAATCACATCTAGCTACTCAAAGAAAGAAAGAAAGGCACATAAATGCTAGAAACAATATCACATCTAACTGATCAAAGAAAGAAGTGAAAGTATGCAAAACATGTAGTATAAGACTAAGTAGATGCTAAGAAATACACAGGTGTTATATACTAGTGAGTATTGATAGAATAATCTATGCAAGCTAGTAAATAATGTACATCAAATGATAAGTAGAGTGTGTGGTGTAGGAATGACATAACTTGGATGGTGTAATCATGTAGAAGATGCCCCTGGTGGGTAGATATGTCGATGTATGTCTCAAATGTAAAAGTAAGATGCCCCCTCAATGGGTAGAGTGAAGCAATTAAGGATCTAGGTGTCACTACACACACTCAAAGAAGATCAAGTGAAGTATGGTAATGTAGATAAATCAACAAATAATAGCATATAACAACAAAATGTAAGCCTATCATGGTAGTAGAAATGTAAAGCATGGATAATGCATATAATTGAAAAGTTTTTAGTGTTTTGAGTTATTTGAATGTTTTCATATTTTGACATGTTATATTTTTTTTGGTATTTTGAAATATTGTATTATTTTTGGTATTTTGAAATATTGTATTATTTTTGGTATTTTAAAATAAGCTATGTACAAGTAATAATAAGGAAACTATGTACAAGAAAATGAAAATAAACTATGTACAAGATGAGAAATTATGTACAAGTAAGTAGAAAGAAACTATGTACAAGTAAGCTGAAAAATTATACATAAGTAAATAGAAAGAAACTATGTACAAGTAAGCTAAGAAATTATGTACAAGTAAGTAGAAATAAACTATGTACAATAATGTGAGTAAAGCAATATGTACACAATGACATAAAAGACTAAATTGGAGGGGTAAAGGGTTCAAGGATGGAGCTCACTAGGGATGGAGATGAAGGAAGGGATCACATACATCATCAAATGCCTCAAGATCATCATCATAAGTATCATCATATGTTGTAGGTTCTATATACATGGTGGTTATCTCCTTAGGTGTCAGTAAGATCTATGATCTTTGTGTAGTCGAAGATCTATCACTCGTAGTGGTGTCATCCTATTGAAGGTGAACTGAGGGTCACTTTGGTGGTGAAGATGTTAGTTCTTCTTTGGGGCATTTAGCTCTGGTAGTAGGCATCCTTTGTGGAAGTGGTGGAGCTGGTGCTGGTGGTGATATAATCTAAATAGTATCTTGAACTTGTAGTTTATCCAATCTCTGTTGTAAAGCTATACATGAGTTTGTGTCATGGCCTATGATTCTATGAAAGAGAAAAATGGGTGACCATCCTATTGTGATAACCTACTAATAGATCTATGTTGTATTATAGGTAGTGTGATTAATCCATGATCAAGTAACATTTATAGCATAATCTGTGGTTGATGTTGTGTGTTGCCCACCTGAATCTAAATTATTAGCTTTATATCCATAAAGGTAACCATGTGAATTGTATGTGCCAAGTGATCTATCTATGTCCATGAATATGGAGTATAGCTTGAGAGTGTAGTACAAGATTCTAAGAGTGATGTAGAATGTGTGATGAGGGCTCTAGAGTCATCTTGGTATTCTCCTAGTCTAACTAGTGTAAAGCTTAATCCACATAAATAGTCATCTATGAGTGTGGATGTTGTATCATTATCTAAATTAGCCTATAAATTTCTATCAACATCATGCACATATGGTAACTCAAAATTTACCACAAGGGGTAACCATGATATGAGAGTCTCATCAACTATAGCAGGAGAAGATGGTGGTATTACAAGAGTATTTGTACTTGGTGAAGTGATTATGACTACTTGAAGAGCTATATTTGTATAATCAATTGGGACTATTGGAACTACTATCAATGATTGCATAATTATAATAAGTGTAGGAACTATGAATGATGGAGTAGCTAGAATGGTTGAAGTTGCTATAACTAGCTGAGTATCTAGAGCTGAAGAAATAATTATAAGTGGAAGAGTATGAGATGTGCTAGTCTCTCCTACCTCATATGTATGTATCTGGTCAAGAGAAATATGATGAGGTGGTAACTGAACTATGATATGAGGTGTCCCATCTAGAAAAAATAGTCGAAGATGACTTTGTAATTCTATAATAACTAAATGGTTGGTTATCTGTTGGGCATGTGTATAGGTATCCTTTATGGAAGAACTTAACACATCTATGAAGAGTGGAAGGAACTACCCCCATAGCATGTCTCTAAGGTTATCCAAGTAAAAGGTTATAATGAAGAGGACTTGCAATGGCTTGGAACTATGCAGAGAGGGTTTTGGGCCCTACCATGATATCCAAGGCAATGGTGCCTTTGTCATGGTATATCATAAAACCCTCTAATGTTCTTAAATGACTTCTGCATGAAAGCCATATCTACATCTATGGTCTATAAAAATGTAATATTACATATATTAAGTCTAAAACCACTATCAACTAAAACTCTCTTAACTACACTAGTTTTGACTTGAGCTTATATGAACAATGGTAAATTCTAATCAATAACTATTTGAGAAGGCATGTCCTCACGATCAAAAGAAATAACATCTTCTATAGTTTTTAATGTGTTGATCACTGATGCAAAATAAGAAGGATTTGAATTAATGGGCATAAAATTTTGAGTGAGTATCTAATAAAGAATGTCCTTGAATACATTTACTTTTTGAAGTAGTTCTAACATAGAATCTTAGCTGGTGTGTTTCTCAATTGATTGATAATATCATATGTCCTGTGCAGATCTGCCTATGTAGGTGGGTTGGGCATGGGATGGAAAAGAATAAGAGGGTGGTATGGTTTTTGACTAGGAGAATAGGCATGGTGACACATTGAGTAACAACTCTAACCACATTATTTACTAGTCATATAGGGCTAGTAGTAGCTATGAGAAGAGAGTGAAGATAATCGACTAGTCATGGTGGTGGAGGGACAAAGGGTGTCATTTGGGATCCTTGGCGATGGGTAGTAACCCAAGGAAGAGAAAAATGGACCACGAAACATAACGTGGCATGGGATAGAAGCTCTAAGGGAGGTGAGGTAAGAGGTGTAAAAAAATAGATGTAAAGCTGATCAATAAAAGGAACAACATGCATGTGCTCCCACTTACACTTACGAAGGAAGTGAATCAAGCATACAAGGCATATGATAAAACTTTGCATTAAGGAATAAAAAGCTTTTGCATTCATATACATCATTGGACCTAGTAGAGACATCTTAGGTATTTGACAGGAGTACTTGTGAATTTATATGATAAAATAAGAATGAAATTGATTTAGATGTAAGATGATACCTTAAGAAGCAAAGGGACCTAGTATATTCAACTAGGGTTTAAAATAAACTAATTTTTAAAATTACTATGGTGAATTTCAAAAATTAAATATGAAATTCTAATTTATATATGCAAGAAAAATTTAAAAAGTACTATTAAAATCAACAAAGAATTTTCTCTAGGGTTTTTAGGGTTTTTAGGGTTTTTGTGCACAAAGTAAGTCGAGTTCACCAAATAGTTTAACTTATTTTGGGAATAATAGAATTGTATTCCTATTTTAGTTATGGGTATGGATTAATAAATTAATACAAAATAATGCAATAAATACAATCCTAATTTGTGCAACTATTTATCTTTTTCACCTTTCTAAAAATAGAAATAAATAAGAATAAAAATAATTTAGCTAGAAAATAGACTAAGACAACTGATACAAAGGTTGAAAATGGTTTTGTAGGACTGGGAAAGTGTCATAAACCTAAATCTAGATTTGTTTGGGTGAAAGGATAGGAGTGCTAAAAAGTGGATGCTTTGGTGTCTGGTGTTATTGTCCATTCTTACCACTATTGTCCAAACTGATCACAAAGACCTGAAACTTTTTGGGTAATTGTGATTTGCCTATGTGAGCGTGTCTATGAAAACTCAAGCATTGGTCATCGACAAAACTTGCTTTGGAGCTGATTTTATTTTCAAACTCTAACCCTCCATCATGCTTGATAAAATAACATTTGAGTCACTTGAGAAAGAGGGGGGTTAGTGTGAAATATCTACTGAACGTGCCATCCACACCCTTTTGTGTGCACGATGCCTACATACCAATACTTTGGAGAGGGATCAAGCCATATGTAGTTCTCCCACCTAGTGTGCTTTATGAAATAGTGTGATGCAGATGTAACTGCCAAATTGACAGTGTTTGAGGTGACTAGGGACTGATATGAGGATTTGAGAGGTTTGTAGTTGTGTTGGGTGATTGTGTGTAAAGAATAGGGAAGTTTGCCTTAGTGATTTATTTGTATTCTTTCTTACTTTGTAAGTTTGGTCACCTCATTTGTAAATGAGTTTTAAGTGGGATTTTATAGGGAACAATTGGTCATGGGTCAGATGCATTCACATTAGGCTGACCTGATTAAGGATAAGGATTAGATGAAAATGACCATTGGGGCTCAAAGTACAAATGGACAAGACCATCAAAAATGAGACACTTCTCTATGGGGTACTATAGTCCAAATGGGATGCTCTTGTCCTATAGGATTGGGACTTGGGGGAACAGGATTGGTACGGGGAATACTGTCTGGCTAAGGTGGAATGACCATTCAGAAGGTTTTGGATGACTGGTAATGAGCAAAAAAGTATCTAAATAGGTCAAAAAAGCATGCAAAAAAGACCTATGGATGGGGTGTCGTAAGCCACACTCAAACTACCAATTTGGACATTTTATATGACTACAAAATTATATTGTTTACCTTTTGGTATACCATAAGAATAAAATTATTTTTCTATTTATGAGTGAAGAAAAACCATAAAACATGTAGTGCCTTTAACAATCACATAAGTGTAATATTGTAATGATAACTCAACATAGATTGTATGGAAAGTAAACCTTTTGCATATAATCCTTGATCCTCTAAAATTCCCATAACTCCTATTGTATTTTTCAATTGAAATAATATATCTTATAATATGAGTAAAAGTTGTTGCCTTTAACAACAATGTATATCATTATTATGCATGCATCCTACTCCTAATGCATTCATTTCACCATAATCACCTTAATAACCATGATTTGTAGAAAAGAACGATTAAAACTAATTCAAGAATCAACTCAGACTGGTTTACAAGTCCAAATGTAAAGGTGAGTCAATAACATAATTTCAATATAATCAATAGATTACAAGTCAATGTATATCAATGCCTTGGTAAGTACTGTACAAATAAGTATCACTTTCACAAAATGAAACATAACATATACCCTATAATCTGTTCATCAGATGTTATAAAATGTCAACAACAACTAAAAATGTTATAAAATTCAAGTCATCTAGGAATGACCAACACCAAATAATGTCATAGAGATTTGCATCTTTGTGGGATTAAAATGTATTTACATGATATTTGTACTTAGTTTTTCTCATATATACTTGGCCTCTTAACCAAGTTACCAAAGATGACATTAAATAAAGTTTCATTTAACTAGCCATATAAAAAAAGCTTTTGAATAAATTAAATGTAGACTATGTTCTATGCAATAATTGCATTACCTAATCTTTGAAAACCATTTGAGATAGAGACTAATGCATATGATTGTGAACTTGGATAAGTCCTCACTCAACATGGTCTCCCAATTTATTACCACATTGAAACATTCACTACGCAAGGAACTATCCCACATATGACTATGAGATTTATGACATTTTATAGGCATGTAAGCATTGTCAGTATTACATACTATAAAAGGAGACTATGATACATAGAGATCACAAGACACGTCAATTATTATAGACTCAATATAAGCTACAACAAGAGAAACATCAAAAATAGTCTTCTTATCTTTAAAAATTATAGCTTAACATCAAGCATAAGAAGGGAAGTGGAAATCTAGTAGAATATTATCTAATTCAACATTCAGTTGAAGGTCTTCTCACTATGCTTAATGCATGTGAACATGGAGTAACCACTTGGTTAGAATTGTATCCATATAACCCAAACTTCACAAGTATATATTAGAAGTTTCTTGTAAGCAATTCATTTTCAAATTCATACTTTTAAGATGGACTCTTAAATCATCTTGGGAACTATTATATATGATAGGGATACAAGGATTTTGAAATATATATAGAAAACATGTTGGTCTATGCTAGACATAAAATTGAACAAGTATACCACATTCCATTCACAAATTGAAGGATATATAAATGTTGAAAATACAATTATCATTCATCTTCTTAGAATGTAAAATTAAAAGAAGCAACACACAGGTTGAAAGGCTTCCATTTATTCAACACAACTATAACATAGCTGTGCAAAGTTATATTTTACACAACCATTTTTATATCTACTTAGGTTTCCAACCTATGGTAGCAACTGACGTAGCTTATCCTACACTATCATCAATAATAGAAAATCCTTCATCTCAAAAGGAATTTTATAAAATAATTCAATTCATTGAGAAAATTCAACACATTCAATAGTAACGTAGACCTTTTTGTAGCAAAAAAATCCTAAGTACAAAAAGCACCATGACCAACATCTAACATTGTACACCCTTCAAGTTGGTGTGTGAGTATGGATTCACTTGTAGAAGGAAATAATTATATGACCTTACTACAAGTTTCATTCACTTTGATATAGGTCCTACACCATCACCAAGTAAATAGGAGATAAATCTTTTGAGCTCAATCTTCATTCTTATCTTGGGTTGCATCTAGTATGCAATGCAAAACTCTTGAGCCATTATTTTCCACCTTTATTGGACACTTCATATTTTGTAGACACTTTTTAACAAGGAGAGAATAATCCTAACTGTAGTGCATCAACTTAATTGGAACAAGTAATTGATGCTAAGGTAAAATAGATAAGTCAACAAGATATCTCTATCTTTCATATTGTCAAAGCAGGTCAAGTACCTTCCTGGGGGAAATGGTTATGAAGGTTTAGATTTCGAACCTTGTTCCATATCTTTAACTGCCACCAATCCTTTTTAAGGACATAGACAAGATCAAGGAGGATTTGAACTACCATATTAATTTGTGGCATCTCTATGTTTATGTGTGTCACTTTCTACTCTATCAATATAGCTTTAACATCACCCAAAGAACATGTATAAAATGAAATCCTAACTCTTCTTATGCAATACTATGTAAATCTTATAATATCAATATTATATCATAATACATTGAAATAACAATAAAATAAAATACTAATAATTAATTATGAAATAGTTTTTTATCAACTCTTATAATAACTCAATCAACACTTCATCCAATGTTTCAAATCTATTATTTGTAAAATGTTAGTGATATAATTATAGATTAACAATACATACACACAATCCAATATTTTAAAGCTTTGTAAAAAAATTTACATCATACAATTTTGTAATTATAATTCTAATACGACGTCCCTTATCTTCTTAAAACTCTTTATATTATTCATTTAATTTTAATTTGATAAATGCGATTATTCACTAAGTTCCTTGTGTAGTATAAAACAAGTACGTAATTATAATTCTAATACTACGTCCCTTATCTTCTTAAAACTCTTTATATTATTCATTTAATTTTAATTTGATAAATGCGATTATTCACTAAGTTCCTTGTGTAGTATAAAACAAGTACGTAATAAGGCATGTCCGTGCCTTAATTTTTTATTATAAAATTGACGGACTAGGAGCGGTGAATATTATTTAGAAGGCCCGTGGTGGGACCCATCGCATCAAAACATGATAGCCAATGGCACTCGCATGCATAGTCAAAAAGGCTTTGTGTAGACCAACCACATAATGTATGTACCTTAACAACCCCAATTCTCCAAATGGATGGATGCCACGGTTACTCAATTAAAGTGTTTGAGAGAAATTGTGTGGTGCGTTTCTAAATTCTAATCAAAAGTAGTGGTCCATCAACAAAGGTGGAACCCAAAATGGATAGACACGCGTGCCTTTCCACCACTGGCGCATTACCAAGACCTAATTTTATAAATATAATTATGTCATTGGACAAGGAAAAAGACGTAAGGCACTTTTCCATTGGATGGCATTGACCCTGCCATGTTCAAGACCATTGCGCACGGCACCTTCTTAGTGAGCTTTCCATTGTTGACTATGCTCCAAAGTAGTAAGTAGTAAAGGAGAAATAACACACATGCTTCCATGCATTCATCTTGTTGAAGGTAATCGACACATACAAACCTAGGGCATAATTTCAAGAAGTTGATCCATTTGGGAAAATTAATACTGAAAACAAACGAAATTCTCAATGTATGATTTTCGTTGATGTAAATTATGTGAGTAAAATTAATGTGACTTTATAAGTAATATCGACAATATTAGTGATGGTTTAAAAGGTACTTTTAGTGGTTTTTTTCCTTAACATTATGTGGGTATTTTTTCATGTTAAGGCGCTCAATATTATTATGATTTTTTTTTAATTATTTTTTGGGTGAACTAATTTGCATTAAATGTTTTATCAAAATTATGTTGTCTTGTGTAGCATAAAAAAATTTAAAAAATTCTTCTTTGTGTAATTGCATAATAAATTATTTATTTTTTCAAAAAAAAACTTACATATATTTAAATAAACTTTTTAAAATAAATATATATTAAAAAGTATTATTTGTGTAGAGTAAAAAAGTGGGAAGGAACAGGGGTGACAGTGGCAAAATATTGATAGAGTGAGAGGATCATCAAGGAAGGAAGAAGAATGGAGGACGCAAGGAACATGAAGAGAGGGAAGAGGTGCGTAGACAAGTCGATCAAGTGCAGAGAGGATATGATAGTGAATGTTGAGAAGATCATGAAGGGGGTTGGAATGAGGAAGGGCTTGGTGGCGATGGGCATGACCCTGAGGATGGTATGCTAAAAGTCATATATGATCATCCTCTTAACCTTGACAGGGAGAGGTGTGGGATGGTGGTTTGAATCTCCCATTGTTTTCTACTACGAATGCTAGGACAAAATTATCGATTGGCCTAGCTAGGAGTTAGTGTTGAAAAACACTACCTTTGATGCAAACATTAGGGTTCTAGAGGAGCATCATATCATTACCAAAGCAACTGATAATGTCGGTGATTGGGGAGGTAGAATTATGGGTAAGGGAGAATTGAGATCTGACTTGTTCAATCAAAATTTTGTCTAAAGGGTTTTTTTGGTTTCTTGCTCGGATATGGTGAAAAGAAACAAGATACTCAATTTTGGCCCATGGTTGGTGAATGGGGTTGGGGTCACGGTTTAAATATAGGAGCCCTAATTTCAATCCTAATAGTCGTGCACTACAAAGGGTCCTAACTTGGATAAGCCTATATACTTTGCCTATTGAATATTGGGGAGAGGAAACCCTTAAAGTTATAGGGAATTTGATTGGCTTTTTCATCATAGTTGATCCAGTTTCCCTAGATGGATCCTTGGTTGCTTAGGTAGAGATTTGTGTTCTCCTGAATCTTGAAGAGGACATCCCTAAAGCAATTACTCTCAAATCATATGGACAGGTTTCGGTTCAAGTCATTGATAATGATAAACTCCCCTTCAAATGTTTTAGGTATCATAAGTTGGGTCATCTCAAGAGAGATTACTTTAGACTAACACCACTAGGTAAGGTTTTGGTGATGAAAAAGGTATAGAGGGCAATTTCAAGTTGCCCATTTAAAGATTTCATCAAGATAAACAATGGTAGTTGGTTTAATAGGAATGTAGAATCTCATATCATTCAAGGCCAAATTTATAATGTCCTTGGTTTGGGCATGGAGCCCTCTTCTTCCCAAACGATTCTCGATGCTTATGTAAAACTAGTGTCTCAGTCTACTGATTTGGTGGCTCTTCTTCATTCTTCTAATAAACTGAAGGAGGTATTTAAGGAAGTTAATGAAAGGGTTCAAGATATGGACAAACTACTTAATTCTAATCTGGAGAGCGAATCAAAGGAGGGGGCTAACTCCAAGGAGATTTTAATTTTCACAAAAAGAGAGCTTACTTTCAGAGCCCAATTGTGGGAAGAGAGTAAGGAGGGGTGAAAATCAAACACTGAGTAATTAGTTAAGTAAGGGATGTCTAACAAACATAATTCCATTAAGAGACTTTTACAGCTAAAGTGCGGGGTGTGGAAAGCCCCTCGAGGGGTAATGAATCTCATATCCAAGAATGTTAGGGGCCTCAATGCCCCTAACACAAGGTTCTTATTCAAGCATCAAATGCTCTTTTTAAATGCTGACAACATTATCATTCAAAAAACAAAACTAAGTGGGGAGTAGGTAGATTTATTGCTAAAATATAATTGAAAAGGTTGGAAAGGCAGTTGTGTATATTCGCTTGGAACCTCACATGGAATGCATTTTCTTTGGAACCCATTTAGAGTGGAGGTGGAGGTGGATCCAGAGGGTAGGGGCAGTGGTTGGAAATGGTGCAGAGTGAAATATCTTTCCTCTGACATCTCTTTCTATCTTTTCAATGTCTATGGTCCCAATAGCCCAGAGCTCAAGTGAAGATGTTAGTTTGAAATTTCACAGATCATAGCTTATCATCCTAAGGAGATGTTTGCATTTGGAGGAGACTTCAACATAATTCTTTGTTTAGTTTATAAAATGGGTGGTATTGGGAGGCCTTTGATTTCACAAATGGATTTTGCAAAATTTGTCTCAAATTGTGGTCTCATCACATCCAGTCCTGCTCTACAAAATTGCGTAAGCATTAAAAGTGGATTATGGAGCTAATGATTTGTTATATTTTTTATGCTTAAATAGGGTATACATGCTACATGATTGACAATCATATTGATGTTTTATGATCAGATATTATGATGGATAAATTTTGTATATGTTTATACTAGGTTTTATGATCATGATTGACTATGATTTCATTTGCATATTGTTACATTTGGTAGTTTATTTATGCTTATATATTGGTTATTGTGATAATATCAAACTAACTACACATTTTTTTTATTGAGGTGGTTGCAGGACTATCCTGCCCTCACAGGTAGTACAGAGAGAGAGTATCATCAAAGAGGGGGTGTAGATTCCAACATTGGGGGTTGAGAGAACTCCACCAAACCCTCACACATCACATTCTAGTTGCTTGATGAAATGAATGTTGCTTACTTTGGTTGTTTTGATATTAGATAACTCTTGATTATATTGTCTGGGTACAACACTTGTTGTGACTTGCTTAGCATGTGAAATCTTTGCATTTATTGGTTGTGTTATTAAATCTCCATAAGAATTAAATTGTGCTTTGGTAATATTGATTGCATTATGGTTAGTGGAGGTATGAATGTTAATGATCTTGTTTGGTTGTTTGACTCATCTTGGCTTAACTAGTCACATTATGCCTTTTTGGTGAGATAGTGAAGAGGCAAATAGAGGGTAAATACACTCAAAAGCAAATTAGTTAAAAAGGAATTTCATGACTTCAATTATATTTTGGTTATTATTATTGGCATATTCCATGAAGTTGAAAGGCAATGAAACCTAGGTTATTTGGGTTTTTTGAAAAAGAATTAGGGTTGTTTTTGTTAGGTTGTGGAGCTAAAAGCTTCACTGATGCAAGTAGGGAAGGAGGTTGCAGAAGGGTTGTGGAGTGTCACAGACACCGGCGTCGGTCAGGCCAACCGACGTCGGCATGATAAGGCAGGAGAGCAACTGACGTCGATCAATAGTCAGCCGACGTCGGTGACCCCTAGGCAGACAGGGACCGACGTCGATCACCTGTGTGGTTTGAGCTGCGAGTATGTTACGAGCAGTTAGTTAACAAACCAAGTGTTTGCATGTTTAGAGCTAATTTTAGACTGAGAGTTGCGGATCTAATTATTGTAATTAGGTGTCTAATTATTGTTTGGATGAGATCTATATATTAGACTCATGGTTGTATTGTAAACTTGTGCTAGAGAGTAAGAGAGCAATATTATAAGCTCCTTCTGTGTGTGAGGTGAGCAATGGTGTGTTCCTCCTACTGCCACAGTACCAAGGGTGGGTGCTAGATTGGAGAACAAGTAGGGTTCTTCAGGAGTGTATGATCTTGGTCATCAGGTGAGCATGGCTTCTATAGGAGATCTACATGGTAAGTAAGATCATTGATTTGCAGATGTATGTGTGTGCAAGGTCAAGGTTCACAGGTGTGCAGAACTAGGTTGATTTGCAGGCGCGCAAGATCATATAGGATAGCAACACAACAGGGAGCAGAATTAGGCAGGATCTACTTGGAGTACAGTGTGTACTCAGATAGAGCAAGAGAGGAAGGCAAGGAAGATCCTTCCATAAGTAAGGTCTATTGAGGTCCAAGTTGTTGCAGGTTCAAGAGAGATCTACTTGAAGTACATTTGTGTACTTGTGGAGTGCGTGGAGCACAGGTGTAAGGTGAACACCAACTTAGTGTTTGAGTTGGGTGTTGGGACCTAAGAGAGAGAGCTTTGAGGAGAGAATTACTGTTCACTTGAGGTGTGGGAAGCCTCTGAAGAGGTGGTGGAGAAGAAGTGGTATCTTCTTTATTGTATTCTTTTCTGTAAGAGTTTTAATACAAGTTGTGTATTGTCTCTCATATCATGTGTTATTTCTAGATTCTAGTTACTTGTTGATTCTGGTTATTTTCGCATATTAAGTTGCTTGTATTTGGTAATCAATTGTGTGCTTCTAGTATTCATATCCCAACACGTGGTATCAGATCTTAGGTTGTAAGAAACGGTTTTGTGTTTGGTTATAGGTCACTCTCAGGGGTTTCTGATTGAGTGGGAGTAGAGCAATGGCAGATCAAAGTAAGCTAAGAATGGAGGAGTTGAAAAGCACAAATGGTCACTTACGGTCCTATGGAAATAAAGAGCAGGTAAAAGAATATTGTTGGTTGGTAGCAGATCAACATGAAGGAATTGAAGACGCAGATGTAGTAGGGGTTGTTGCACAGGATGCTTTGGGAGGTTTCTTGGATAAAGTTGAATCTTGGATAACAGATTTTGTTGCCTCTTTCCATGCAGCCCCAGGGAGAGGAGCTGGTGAGCCTTGCCAAAGAATTGGCAAAGGGGAAGTGAAGCTGAAATTGCAGGCGGAGGCCAACACATGGGTGTTGAAGGAGGTCATGCAGGTCCCAGGTTTGGAGATGTGGCTAATTTCTTCAGAAGAGTTGGGTGATGAGAGATGCACAAGAACTCTCACAGTGGATACACTTGAATTAGCTGGTGGTAAGAAAATAGGTACTCTTTATCTACTTGTTTATATTACTGATTCTTCTTTTGTTGCAGAGACGTGGCTTGGTAGGCTTGATCACATGAGCAGGAAGGAGATGCATGTTCTTAAGTGAAAGACAGATATATTTGATAGGATTAAGAACTGGAAAGCCTTGGTGTTTATGGAGAAGATGGCGGACAGAGACCAGTGGATGGGTTGGATACTTCTAAGCAGGGCAGTTTGGACATGGGACTTGATTCAAAGGAGCTCGTGGGTAAAAAGTCATCACTTACAGGAAAACACAGGTACCAGCATTGGTAAGAAAATTGACGTCAACAGGATGTAAGACCGACGTCGGTCACGAGGATCGACATCGGCAGCAGGATGACATCGACGTTGGCAGGGTTGGTAGTCAGGACAGGTGTAGGAACCGATGTCGGTAGACTGTGTGGTGACCAAGGTCGGTCACTGTAACAAATTTTGGGTAGACAGCAAGCTGTCAAGGAGTCTCAAATGCCCATATGGAGGACTGAAGACGTAAGTAGGCCTCAAATTCGTTGTTCCTCTTCTTTATACTAGTTGTTGATTGCAGAGCAGGAAGGATCCAGGAAATAGTGGGAGCATGGCATGGAAAGATTACAGAACCAAGCAGGAGATTTGGTAGGGTTGCCAGTAGGTATGAAAGCACAGAGATGAATGGATTCCTTAGTTGAAGAATAGAGAGAATGGACACGTGAGACGGAAGGCCAGGTCATATGGTCTTGAGGGAGCTGCAGGACAGTGGTACAGGTTTTGACAGGGAGATGACAAAGCATGACTTTAGTCAATGTCAGGGTAACTACTGTGGTTTGTCTTACCAGGGGGATGATGGTCATGACATCATTCTGTTACTATATGTGGATGGTATGTTTGCTAGCAGGTTTGTATATACAGAGTTTTGCTAAGCTAAGGGTAAGATTAGTTCAGTGGTTTGCTATGAAGAATTTGGAGCAGCGAAATTCTTTGGCATAGGAGACATGGAGGATCACAGGTTGATTTTGTTTCCAGTGGGAGCTGATGTGAATTAGGTGTTGGCAAGGTTCATTACGCAGGATGCAGAGCTGGAGCACACTAAGGGCTGGACAGTTCAGTGTCTGAAATCACATGAGATCTAATATAGCCCTGAGTTTTCCCAAGTAGTGGGAGCTGTCAGAGAGTTAGGAGCCAATTCGTAGAAGTGAGTTCTCAGGGATGTGAGAGGGACTAGCAGCAGGGATTCATGCTATTCAGGGTCAGGACTTCACTACATGTGTTTGTAGATGCAGATGCGGCAGGGTACTCGGATGACAGGAGGTACACCACAGGTTGTGTGGTGGGTTGTCTTCAGGATTCATCTTGAAGAGGGATATAAACCAGGAAACATATTAGACGGGGTATAGGTACAGGTATAGTGCAGTTGTTTATCTCCAAGTGGGAGATTGTTAGGTTGTGGAGCTAAAAGCTTCACTGATGCAAGCAGGGAAGGAGGTTGCAGAAGGGTTGCAGAGTGTCACAGACACTGGCGTCGATCAGGCCAACCGACATCGGCATGATAAGGTAGGAGAGCAACCAATGTTGGTCAGTAGTCGGTCGGCATCAGCGACCCCCAGGCAGATAGGGACCAATGTCGGTCACCTGTGTGGTTCGAGTTGCAAGTATGTTACGGGCAGTTAGTTGACGAACCAAGTGTTTGCATGTTTAGAGCTAATTTTAGACTGAGAGCTGCGGATCTAATTATTGTAATTAGGTGTCTAATTATTGTTTGGATGAGATCTATATATTAGACTCATGGTTGTATTGTAAACTAGTGCTAGAGAGTAAGAAAGCAATATTATAAGCTCCTTCTGTGTGTGAGGTGAGCAATGGTGTGTTCCTCCTACTGCCACAGTACCAAGGGTGGGTGCTGGATTGGAGAACAAGTAGGGTTCTTCAGGAGTGTATGATCTTGGTCATCAGGTGAGCATGGCTTCTATAGGAGATCTACATGGTAAGTAAGATCATTGATTTGCAGATGTATGTGTGTGCAAGGTCAAGGTTCATAGGTGTGCAGAACCAGGTTGATTTGCAGGTGCGCAAGATCAGATAGGACAGCAACACAACAGGGAGCAGAATTAGGCAGGATCTACTTGGAGTACAGTGTGTACTCAGATAGAGCAAGAGAGGAAGGCAAGGAATATCCTTCCATAAGTAAGGTCTATTGAGGTGCAAGTTGTTGCAGGTTCATGAGAGATCTACTTGAAGTATGTTTGTGTACTTGTGGAGTGCGTGGAGCACAGGTGTAAGGTGAACACCAACTCAATGTTTGAGTTGGGTGTTGGGACCTAAGAGAGAGCTTTGAGGAGAGAATTACTGTTCACTTGAGGTGTGGGAAGCCTCTGAAGAGGTGGTGGAGAAGAAGTGGCATCTTCTTTATTGTATTCTTTTCTGTAAGAGTTTTAATACAAGTTATGTATTGTCTCTCATATCATGTGTTATTTTTGGATTCTAGTTACTTGTTGATTCTGGTTATTTCCGCATATTAAGTTGCTTGTATTTGGTAATCAATTGTGTGCTTCTGATATTCATATCCCAACAGTTTTGTTTGTTGTTGTGATTGAGGGAGTTGAATTCGCTCATGAAGATATGAGGGTTTATTCATCCACCATGCCCATATATAGGTAAATATAGTTATATAACTACAAGCACAAAAAATTTGGAGCATTGAATAATTTGAGTCTCGTAATGGTGAATTTGTAGAATAGTTGGTAGTTGGAGAATAACCTAGACGTGCAAAACATGCATGGATTATGGAAAAAGAATAAGAGAAGAAAATTAAATAATAAGAACATGACAAAAGAGGAGAAGGGCATGAAGCTCATCTAAAGAGAAGAAAAAATGTTATCTTTACACACATTGAGACTGTAATATCCAGGTCAGTTCATCTTCTTTTCATTCATTGTTTGCAGACTTGGATGGATGAAATTTTGTTATGGGTTACTCCATTTATTGTCTAAATGTGTGGAATGATAATTTTTTATGTAATTATATAAAAAATAGGGCATCATGACTATGGACCTGAGGATGTGACTTGGTTCCACACACAAGCCCATATTCATGATATCAAACCTTGTGTTTAAAGAAAAATAAATTATTTGGGAAAAATATTGACTAATACTCTAGGGATCAAACTTGTAGGGATTGGATCGAGCCAAAATTTAGGAAGAGTTGTACATTTAGTTGAATAAGATGAGCTTGAACTTTAACAGTAACAATTGTGTTAAGATTATTAACAAAGATTCTTTTATTGAAAGGAGGAAACATTGTGTGTATCAAACCATTATGTCGAACTAGTTATAATGGGTAGATCTTATTATTGGGTGTATATATTTAAATTCTTTGGAGTCTAATCATGTATAAATTTCATTTTATATTTTTAAATCACTTGTGTTTTGGTGAAACCATACATAAACTAGGTATAATGTATACAATTTACAATAACTAGTTAAAGCTCGTTGTAATGATGATCATTTTGAGCTATTTAAAGGGTTGTTGTGAACATTAGTGAATCAATAACCTTGTTTTGTGTGGGAAATACCTAATTTTAATTATGAAATGAAAGACTTGCCTTATATGCATATTTATAAATAGGAAGTACAGACTTGCATCTGTACTCTATTAATTGCAATGGCTCATATGGGAAAGGTTAAGTTAAATACAATATGTAACTGAGCAACTCATTATGTATATATATGAATACATGAAGAAATATATATATATATATATGTAAAAATGTATATGTGTGTGTGTGTGTGTGGAATTTTAAAATTATATGTTACCATTTTGAATAAGGAATTTGTTTGTAGATGTTAGTGATAGTAATGGTTCTTGAAAAATTTGTTTTATACACACACACACACACACATTCACTTATGCATGTAAATGTGTAGTAAACTATTCATGGGATATAAAGTCTGAGCATAAACTAGTCTTCTTTTGGATGATTGTGAGTAGTTATAGGTTATGATGAGGATTTTTGAGCATGAAAATGCATGAGTAACTATATGTTTATATAAGGGTATGACTATCCATGTGTTGTAAGAATTTGTAAAGGTATCTTTTGAGCAACTTATGCATGTTAAATACACATATTATATTATTGGAATGACATTTTATTAAATGGGATAGACCTTGTTGTAAAACATTTATAGGTTGTGACTTCATAATAGTTATATTATGAGATCCCTATGTATGTATGTATATGTCAAAACCGAGTATAGACTTATCCCTTGTCAAAGTGTGAAAGAACTGTAGGTTATAAAAAGGAAAGTTGTGAGTTTAATTTATTGTGTATTAATGAAGTTGATTGTCCATGGGTTGTATGAGTTTGAAGAGAAAACTTATGTATCTTATATACACATTTTCAGATATTGTAATATTTGTAATGACCCTTATTTATATGTGAACAATAGGGCAGATCTAGTTATAAAGTATAAATATGTTGAAACCTTATATTAATGATATTTTCTCATCCAATAGAACATGATGAAATAATTAGCGGGAAAATGTATAAAGGAAACTTATAGACTTAATTTTGGTTATGAGTTATTTTGAGGTTCCATGGATTATTTTGTTGACTAAATTCTATCATCACACACACACACACACACACACACACACACACACACACACACAAATTTGGGTTCAAAGGATATATTGAGAAGGGACTTAGTATATCTTGATTCTTGTATTAGTCTCCTATACATATATGATTTTGAATAAAATTCATTTGTTAAACCTATGCATATAATTTTTTTGGATAAGTGAATGCAAATAATGAGATTCTTGATTATGATTTCTTATACATTATAATATTGCCTGGGTTGAGTGTATGATGCAATCTATATTTATTCTATTTGAATTTATATATGAAAATTCTAGAATTGTTTCACAAATAATAGGTGATAAATATATGAGGGTGCCAATATACAACTTGTATACCTATCCCCTGATATCTTTTGATAGTTATGATTTAGTAGCAGAGATTTTTATGAGAGTAGAATTGACACAAATCTTTATATCTAATTTATATAATAAAAACTTTGACCAAAGTAATGTTATAGATGAGACATTATCATTATAATGTACTTTATAATATACATTTGTATGTTGATGTCATAATAAATAGAGGATTGTTTTCTATGGATATATGATTGCTACACATATTAGTGATTTTACACACATGGGTTCTGGTTGATTTCTTGATATTCACATTATTCTTATCTTCCCCTCTATGAACGGTAGGGCCACTCTTAATGGGGAGATGTGCAGGAGATCATTGGTCTGTGGTTGGAGGTAAAGCACTCAGATGATGCTCTTCCTTTATTTAATTGTTTCAACCATTTAAGATCATATTCAAGATATATTTGTGGATCATTGAGTTGCTTGTGAGGCTCTTTTGTATTGTTATATATATTATATTATATATTTGGCTTTGTATTAAAATGTAACATGTAGTAAATTATTATCTAATGGATATTCAACACAATAGTGGTTGTGAGACTTGTAATTGATTTTAAATATTATGGAAATAGTGGTTGGAATATTATTTAAGGTTGAAATGTGGATTATATCATTGTTTTGATGTAATTTATTCTTTCCATTATTCATTTGTGAGATATATTCATCTTGTAAATCTGTTATATCTATTTGAAAACTAAATGGATCCTTCTATTAACCTGTGGGTTGATTTATTTTTGCTATTATTACTTTGGATGCATTTATTAGTCAAGCAATAGATTTACAAGTAGTTATAGATGATTTCATAGGTAAACTACACAACCAAAAAAAATAGTGTAACTATTGGTTAACGTAGTGGGGTTATAACATTGTGGTATCAAAGTGAAGGTTCAACACTCAGATCTAATGAGTCTACTAACATGAGTATTTTATCCTAATTTTAGTGAGGAGAATGGCAAGAGGTAGATTATTTGGTGATAAAATTTATAATGTTAACCCTCAATCTAATCCTAATCAGTTAGCAATAAAACAAGTTACAAAACTCGATCAGATACTCATCATGAATGAAATTATAAACATTATCATAGCTATAGAATAATAAGTTCATAGACCTGATAAGGAAGATGAACAAGAGGTTCTAGAGGAACACCTTGAAGAACAGGAAGTGACTCAAGATTAGGGGCACAAGGAAGGTCAGGAACTAGCTAGAGCTCAATTAGTTATAAAGCATGTGCATGATATGAAGAAAGTGAACCCACCCAAATTTGATGGTATGGTATTAAGTGATGGAGTTGAAACTTGGATCACAAAAATAGAAAAGTATTCTGAGATTTGCAATTATTCTAAGGTAACTAAAGTTGTGGGGATCTTACAAACTAGCTGGTGAAGTTAAAACTTAGTGGGCTAATAAAAAACTTGAGATTGACCTTGATTCTATAAATACCACTTAGGAGTGGTTTGTGACTATTTTTAGAGAATGATGTCTACCTCAACTTTATTTTGATAAATTTCTAGAATATGAAGCAAGGAGATTTTTTGGTTTGGTGAACAAATACTAGGAGCAGTTCACAAATCTCTTGAAGTATGTTCCATAGTATCAAAAGGATGAATGTTTTTGGATTAGGAAGTTTATTATGGACTTAAAATCAAAAATTGGATGGGAAGTAGATGTGCATGGAATATCCACTATAGACCAAGTCTTTGATAAGGTAGTTAAGCATGAGCAAAAGATAAAATCTCTTACATAAGTTAGAGAAAAGTTAAAAAATAAGTTTGAAAGTTCTAAGACACCCTTCAAGAAAAATAACTAGAATCAGATTAAGAATTCTAAGATCTGGGTCAATAGTTAGAATGTGAGATTCAATAATGCTTTAGGAAACATGAAACCAAGAAGTAATTTTAGAGAAGGATTCAAGGGTCTTATTCATGCTAAGAGAAAGGGACCACCTAGTGGATGTTTTGCATGTGGAAGAGACCATTATGACAATCATTATCCTCGGTGGGAGACAGATGGAAGAAATAAGAATGCATCCAACTCTACATCTCAATAGGTAACCTTTCAACAATGTATTCACACATTATCATATAATCATCAAGCATAATTTCAAGCCTCTCCCATCGAAGTATTAAGTAATTTGTTTGGGTATCTTATATCTATTTTGATAGATACAAGAGCTAGCAACAAAATAAGATACAAAACTCGATCAAATACTTATTGTCATGAATGAAACTAAAGACAAAATAATATCTCTAGAGCAAGAAGTTCATGGATCTGAGGAGGAAGATGAACAAGTGGTTCCAGAGGAACAATCTAAAGAATAGAAGTGACTTAAGGTCAAGGGCATGAAGAAGGTTAGCAAGTGGATAAAGCTCAAGTAGTTTTAGAGCTTGCATGTTATATGAAGAAAGTGAATCCACCCAAGTTTGATGGCCCAGTATTGGGTGATGGAGTTGAATCTTGGATCACAAAAATGGAAAATTATTTCAAGATTTGAAATTATTCTGAGGTAACTAAAGTTGTGTGGGGAGCTTACCAACTGGTTAGTGAAGCAGTAACTTGGTGGGCTAATAAGAAACTTGAGATGAACCTTGATTCCACTACTACCACTTGGGAGCATTTTGCGACTCTTTTTAGAGCATGATGGCTACCTCATATTTATTTTAATCATAAATTTATTGATTTATAGAATATGAAGCAAGGAGATTTATCGATGAATGAATACTAGGATCAATTCACAAAGCTCTTGAAGTATGTTCCACAGTATAATAAGGGTGAACATTTTTAGTTCAAGAAGTTCATTATGGGCTTAAAACCCAAAATTGGATGTGAAATAGATGTGTATAGACCATCCAATTTAGACCAGATCTTTGATTAGGCAATTAAGCATGAGCAAAAGATGAAATATCTTGTAGAGGTCAGAGAAAAGTTCATAATTTTTTTTGGAAGTTCCAAGACACCTTAAAGAAAAAGAATGGGAAACAAAATGGGAATTCCAAGAACTGGTTCAATAGTCAAAATGTGAGATTCAGTAATACTTCAGGAAACATGAAACCAAGAGGTATTTTTAGAGAAGGATTCAAGGGTGTTAATTAGGATGAGAGAAAGGGACCACTTGGCAGATGTTTTCCATGTGAAGGAGACCATTATGCCAAGGATTATCCTCGGTGGAACATGAATGGTAGAAATAAGAATAATCCACCTCTACATCTTAGTAGGGAACCTTTCAATAGCATATTCATGTAGTAGTGGATAATCATCAAGCATAATTTCAAGCCTCTACCATCTAAGTATTAGATATATTATTTGGGCATCTTATTTTTATTTTTATAGATACAATAGCTATTGAATGCTTTATCTATCCTATAATGTTAAGTACATTATCTAGGAAAGCTAGTTTTATGTCAAATGCTTGGTCAGTTCAATATGTTAATGAATCCAAGGTCAAGGTTGATAGATGTATTATTAAGGCTAAAATAAAGTTTCCAAAATTAACCCTGATTGTTGATCTTTATGTAGCACCACTAGGGTCATATGATATGATCTTAGGAGTGAATTGGATCTCTAGGTACAAAGCCAAAGTTGAATGTTTCCTTAAGAAGGTTGAGTGTTTAGATGATATGGTAAATCAAACCCAAATCCAAGGAGATCAGAGAGAGTTGAAACTTAGGAAAAATTAAACCATTCCATTGAAAAAGGCTCAATAAAAGGGATGTCAGTCATTCTTAGTTAAAAGGGATGAAATTGGTAGCTACAAATTCCACTTTGGAAGACTATCCTTTTATGCAAAAGTTTTAAGATGTTTTTCAAGAGGAATTATTAGGTTTACCTCCAAAAAGGGAATTTGATTTCACCATTGATACCATTTTAGGCTCATAATAAAAATCTAAGTCTCCCTACAGAATGAAAACAACTAAGCTAATTGAGTTAAAGGTACAAGTTCAGGAGATGTTGGCCAAGTGATTAATTCAGCCAAGTGTTTCACCATGGCATGCACCTATAGTGTTTATCAAAAATAAGGACAAAACCCTTCATCTATACATTGAATACCAAATTCTTAATAAGGCAACAATCAAGAACATGACATTGATGATAGTTTTGATCAAATGCATGATTCAACAGTATTTTTAAATATTGATATTCATGATGGGTACCATTAGTTGAGATTTTGAGAGGAATATATTCCAAAAAATAGCTTTCAAAACTTGTTATGGTCATTACAAGTTCACAGTACTTTTTTTGGTCTAATGAATACACCTACAACATTCATGAGTCTCTTGAATAATGTGTTTAAGAATTACCTTGATCAATTTGTGCTAGTCTTTTTGGATGATATTCTCGTCTATTCCAAAATTAAATAAGATCATGGTGAGCACTTGTGTTTAGTTTTTCAGTGATTGTGAAAGCATAATTTTTTTGTAAATTTGTTTAAGTGTGTATTATTTAAAAAATGAGTAAAATACTTGGGACACATTATTTTCACAGAAGGAATTTTAGTGGATCTATCTAAGATTAAAGCCATTATGGATTGACCAACACCCAAAAATGTGCATGAGGTACATAGTTTTATGGGTTTAGTAGGGTACTATAGGAAGTTTGTACCAAATTTATCCAAGATAGTTAATCCAATCACGTCTCTTCAATGGAAAGAAAAACATTTTGTTTTCTCTAATACGTGTGAAGAAACCTTTTAGGTACTGAAAAAGATGCTTACTTCAACACTAGTATTGCAAATTGTAGATCCTAATGGTCATTTTTTTTTATAATAGATTCATCAGGAGATGGTTTACAAGGATTAATTATGCATGATAGTTTATTTGTGGCCTAATAATGAGGAAATTGAAGCTATATGAAGTAAATTATGCTCCTCATGACTTAGAACTAGCTACCATAGTTCATGATTTTCAAGTTCAGATGCATTATTTGTTGGGAAAACCTTTTGAGTTTAAAACTAACAACTTGGGTCTCAATTACACATTTACCCAATCGAATCTTAATGATCATCAGAGACAGTGGTTAGAATTTTTATCAAATTATGATTTCAATATTTACCACATTAAGGGTAGAGAGAACAGAGTTACATATGCCCTTAGTTGTACAAGGTACATTATAGATTTGGCCACTATAAGAAGTAATTTTTGAGACTAGGTAGTAAAATTATCACATGATGATGAATTTTATGAACAAGTTTAGAAAGCTTTGGGATAGAATCCTCAAGATCATAGATACCATGGTTTTTAATTCGAGAATGGAATTTTGAAATATAATGGAAGAATATATGTGCCTAATAGGTAAAATTTGAGGAATATTATGCTAAATGAACTGCATAATACTTCATATTCAGGATATGCTAGAGTGACTAAGCTATTAGCAGAATTAAGGCCATTATATTTCTATAATAGAATAAAAAAGGATGCAATAGATTTTTTGTCTAGATGTTTAGAGTGTCATCAAGTAAAGGTTGAACATGTGCATCATGTTGGGTTGTTACACCACATTACATACCATAATAGAAGTAAAAATTTGTTAGCATGGACTTTGTCCAAGGATTGCTTATGTTTAGAAATTGTCATGACATGATCTTGGTAGTTGTAGATAAACTTACCAAAGTAGCTCACTTCATTCTAGGTAATTTAACAGATGATGCACTGATACTTGCCAAAAGGTTTATGAAAGAGGTTTATAAATTGCATGGGTTTCTGTAAAATATCATTTCAAATAGGGAGCCTAGGTTAACCTCAAGGTTTTTGTAAAATCATAATTCATCTTTGGGTAAACATCTAAATTTTAGTACAACTTACCATCCATAAATGGATGGGAAAATAGAGAGAATAAATTAGGTTTTAGAGGATATTTTGAGAATGTATTACATGGACTAACAATACAAATGGGATGAATACCTACCATTGGTTGACTTTGCTTACAATAACTTATACCAATTATCTTTGAAATTGGCTCATTTTGAGGCATTGTATGGTAGGAGGTGTATAACACCAATCAACTGGGATAAATTAGAAGATAGAGTGGTCTTTGGGTCTGATATGCTTGTAGAAATCAAAGAACAAGTAAAATTAATAAGTCAAAGATTGATTGAAGCCAATGATAGGTAGAAAAGTTATGTTGATCTAAAAATAATAAGGTTGTTCTCATTTGGAGATAAAGTTTTTTTATATGAGTCAAACCCTAAAAGAGTGCTATTAAGTTTGAAAAATCAACAAATTTGTCACCCAGATATATGGGACCCTTCAAGGTTATAGAAGTGATTAATCATGTAGCATACATACTTGCATTGACACTATATTTATCTCAAATGTATAATGTTTTTTATGTATATTATCTTAAGAAATATATTGTTGATCCTACACATGTTTTGGATCGAAACACATTACAAGTTTAGGATCTAGGGGTGGTCACAGTAGAACTAATCAGAATAGTTGATACTCTCAAGCTTAGCTTGCAAAAAAGATTAGTATCACAATGTAAGGTCCACTGAGACCAATATTCTAAGGATAGTGCTTTATGGGAGGATTATGAGGAATTATGGAGGATGTCTGCTCATTTATTTAAATAATATTTATGCTGAACATTATTTATATATCTATTGAATATTATTTTTATTTCCTAAACTATTGTTTAAAATAAATGTAATCGAGATGATGACCAATTTTAGGGGGAAGGATGTGGATTATGAAATTGATTAAGTATTAAAAGTGGATTATGAAACTAATGATTTATAGATCTAATTTTTATGCTTGATTTAGGAATGCATGTTGCATGATTGACAATCATATTGATGTTTTGTGATCAATTATTATGATGGATAACATTTACATATGTTTATATTATGTTTTATGATCATAATTGACTGTCATTTGATTTGAAAATTATTACATTCAATAGTCTATTGATAATTATATATTGATTATTGTGATAATCTCAGACAAACTACCTATTTGTTTGATTGAGGTGGTTGCAAGACTGCCCCATCATCACATGTAGTACAGAGGGAGAGTATCATTGGAGAGGGGGTGAAGATTCTAACATTGGGTCTTGAGAGAACTCTGTTGAACTCGCACACACCACATTAACAATAAAGACTGTGTTAATATTATTAGTAAAGATTCTTTTATTGAAATGAGAAAACATTGTGTGTATCGAGTCAAACTAGCGAACTGGTAATAAAGGGCATATCTTATTATTGGTTATAGAGATTTAAATTCTTTGCAGTCTAAGCATGTATAAGTTTAACTGTAATTTTTTAAATCACTTCTATTTAGGTGAAACCATACACAAATTAGGTATATTACATACAATTTACAATAACTAGTTAAAGCTCATTGTATTGGTGATCACTCTAGTCTTTTTAAATTGTTACCATGAAAATTAATGAGACAATAACCTTATTTTGTATGGGACATACCCAATTTTAATTATAAAATGAAATACTTGCCTTATATTTGTATTTATAAATAGGAAGCACATACCCATATATGTGCTCTATTAATTGCAATGGCTTACATGGGAAAGATTAAGTTAAATATAATAAGTAACTAAGAAACTTGTTATGTATATATATAAATACACGAAAACACACACACACACACACACACACACACACACACACACACACACACACACACACACACACACACACACACACACACACACACACACACACACACACACACACACAAATGTACATATACATATACATATACACACACACACACATACTTATATATACATATATGAGGAATTGTAAAATTGTATGTTACCATTTGAATAAGGAATCTGGTTGTAGATGTTAGTAATAATAATGGTTATTGAAAAAATTATTTTATTCATATGTATAAATAAATATATAAATATATTTATACATATAATAATGTTTACATTTACCTATGCATTTAAATGTGTAGTAAACTATTCCTGGGATATAAAGTCTAAGCATAAAATAGTCTTCTTTTGGATGATTGTGAGCAGCTAGACGTTATGATGAGGATTTTTGAGCATGAAAATGCATGAGTAACTAGATGGTTATATAAGGATATGATTATCCATGTGTTGTAATAATTTTTAATGGGATATTTAGAGCAACTTATGCATGTTATATACACATTCTATTATTGGAATAACATTTTATTATACGGGATAGACCTTGTTATGAAAAAATTAGAGGTTATGACTTCATAACATTTATAATAAGAGATACCTATGTATGTATATACATGTCAAAACTGAATATAGGCTTGTCCCTTGTCAATGTGTGAATGAAATGTAGGTTATAAAATGGAAAGTTTAGAGTTTAATTTATTGTGTATTAATGAAGTTTATTATCCATAGGTTGTATGAGTTTGAAGATCAAACTTATGTATCTTATAGACACATTTTCAGATATTGTATTATTGTAGTGACCCTTATTTATATGTGAACAATAGGGCAAATCTAGTTATAAAGTATGAATAGGTTGAAAATTTATATTAATGATATTTTTTTCTATAATAGAACATGAGGAAATAAGTAGGGGAAAGATGCATAAAGGAAACTTATAGACTTAATTTTGGTTATGAGTTATTTTGAGGTTTCATGGGTTATTTTGTTGACTGAATTATATTATACATACATACATATGTATATGTATGCATACATACATACATATATACATACATACATACATATATATATATATATATATATATATATATATATATATATATATATATATATTACATGTGTGTGTCTATATATATACATGTATATATATGTATGTATGTATATACATATTTACACACACACACACACACACACACACACACACACACACACACACACACACATACACATCTACATATATACATATACATGTGTGTGTGTGTGTGTGTGTGTGTGTGTGTGTGTGTGTGTGTGTGTGTGTGTGTGTGTGTGTGTTCAAAGGATATATTGAGAATGGAATTAGTATACCTTTATTCTTGTACTAGTCTCCTATACATATCTAGTTTTGAATACAATTCATTTTTTAAACATATGCATATCACTTCTATGGATAAGTGAATGAAAATAATGTTATTATTGATTATGATTGCTTGTACTTTATAATATTATTTAGGCTGAGTGTATGTTTTAATCTATATTTATTCTATTTTAATCTATATGTGAAAATTCTAGACTTGTTTCATAGATAACAAGTGATAAATATATGAGGGTGTCAATATACAACTCATATACCTATCCCCTAATATAATTTGATAGTTATGATTCATTAGTAGAGATTTTTGTGTGAGTAGAATTGACATGGATCCTTAGATCTAATTTATATAATGAAAACTTTGGCCAAAGTAATGTTATAGTCAAGACATTATCATTCTATAGTACTTTCTAGTATACATGTGTATGTTGATGTCATAATATATAGAAGAATGGTTTCCATGGTCTATATGATTATTGCATAGATTAGTGATTTTACACACATGGATTCTAGTTGATTTCATGATATCCACACTATTATTGTTTACCCCTTTGTGAAGGGTAGGGCCATTCCCAGTGGGGAGGTATGTGGGAGATTGTTGGTTTGTGATTGGAGGTAAAACACTCAGATGATTTTCTCTCTTTGTTCAAATGTTTTAACTATTTGAGATAATACTCAAGTTATATTTATAAATCATTGAGCTACTTGTGAATCTCTTTTGTACCATTGTATATATTGTATTATATATTTGACTTTGTACTAAAATGTAACATGTAGTACATTATTATCAGATTGATATTCAACACAACACTGGCTATGATAGTTATAATTGATTCTAAATATTATGATAATAGTGGTTCTAAGCTTATTTAAGGCTAATACATGGATTATATCATTATTTTGATATACTTGATTCTTTTCATTGTACATTTGTGAGAGATATTGATCTTGCAAATCTATTATAGTTGTTTGAAAACTAAATGGATCATTTTATTAACTAGTGGGTTGATTTTTTTTTTTATTATTACTTTGGATGCATTAATTAGTCAAATAATGGATTTATAAGTAGGTATAGATGATTTCATAGGTAAATTATGTGAACAAAAAATTTTACTATAACTATTGGTTAATATAGTGGGGTTAAAACATTATGGTATTAGAGTGAAGATTCAACACTCATACCTAATGAGTCCACCAACATGAATATGTTCTCCTAATTTTAGTGAGGATAATCGCATGAGGAAGATTGGTTGGTGAGGGAAATTATAATGCACAAGTTTAAGTTGATTCCAATCATCTAGTAGTAGAACAAGATTTAAAACTCAATCAGATACTCATTGCCATAGATGAAACTAAGACCAAATAACATCTCTAAAGTGAGAAGTTCATGGACCTGAGAAGGAAGATGAAAAAGAGGTTCTAGATGAATAACTTGAAGAACATGAAGTGACTTAGGATTAGAGCTAAAAAGAAGGTTAACAAGTGGTTAGAGCTCAAGTAGTTGTAGAGCTTATGCATGATATGAATAAAGTGAATGTTAGGTTGTGGAGCTAAAAGCTTCACTGATGCAGACATTGGAGGAGGGTGCTGAGTGTCACAGTCACCAGCATCGATCAGGCCAACCGACGTCGGTCAGGTGGAGACAAGAAGCTACTGAAGACGGTCAGAGATCGACCAACGTCGGTCACCCCCAGGCAGACAGGGATCGATGTCGGGTGCGGTTCTGAACTGCAAGTTTCATGGACAGTTCATTAATGAACTAGTTGTTTGCATGAAGAAGGCTAATTTTAGTCTTGATCTACGGATCTAATTATTGTATTTAGATGTCTAATTATTATTTGCATGAGATCTATATAATAGACTCATGAGCTGTATTGTAATTTGTGCTAGAGAGTAAGAGAGCAAAAATTAGCTCCTTCAGAGTGAAGAGAGCATTGGTGTGTTCCTCCTAGTGCCACAGTGCCAAGTGTGGGTGCTGGTTTGGAGAATCAAAAAGATTCTTCATGTATGTAGGATCTTGGTCAGCAGGTGTGTAAGGCCACATTTGGAGATCTACATGGTAAGTAAGATCATTGATTTGTAGGTGTATGTGTGTGCAAGGTCTAGGTTTGCAAGTGTGCAGAACCAGGTTGATCTACAAGTGGCAACAGAATCAAGGTGATAGCAACACAACAGGGAGCAAGATCAAGTAGGATCTACTTGGAGTATGGTGTGTACTCAGTTGGAGAGCAAAGAGGAAGGCAAGGTAGTTCCTTCCAAAGTAAGATCATTTGAGTTGCAGGTTGATGCAAGTTCATGGGAGATCTACTTGAAGTATGATTGTGTACTTGGAGTGCATGGAGCACTTGTGGAGTGCGTGGAGCACTTGTGTACTGGCAGTAGAGATACTGATTGGTTGGAGATGAACACCAACTCTATGTTTGAGTTGTGTGTTGGGACCGTAATTGAGAGAGTGAGCTCTTGAAGGTGAATTACTGAACACTTGGTGTGGCAAGCCTGTAAGGTGGGAAGAGTGTGGTGTCTCTTCATTTGTAATTCTTTTCTAGAAGAGTATTAATACAATTGGGTATTGTCTCTCATATTCTGTGTTATTTTTGAATTCTAGTTACTTGTTACTTCTAGTTTAATTTCGCATATTAAGTTGCTTGTACATGGTAATCAATGGTGCTTCCTCAGTCCTAACAGTGGAGTCAGAGCATGTTTGTTGTTCAAGACCCCTGACAGTTGGTATCAGAGCTAAGGTTGCAGGGAGCAGGTTTGTGTTTGATTACAGGTCACTCTCAGGGGTTTCTAATTGAATGGGAGTATAGCAACGGCAGAAGAAAGTACATTAGGAATGGAGGAATTGAAAATCACGAATGGTCAATTACGGTGTTATGGAAAGAAAGAGCAGGTAAAAAAATTGTTGGTTGGTAGAAGATCAGCATGAAGGAACTGAAGAAGCAGATGTTGCAGGTGTTGTTACACAGGATGCTCTGGGAGGTTTCTTGGATAAAGTAAAATCTTGTCTTAGAGATTCTGTTGCCTCTTTCCATGCAGCTCAAAATAGAGTATTTTACCATGTTAAGGTCTTTGGAGACTTTGAAAAGATTTATTTAGGGGCTAGTGTGCCTTGCTAAAGAATTGGCAAAGGGGAAGTGAAGCTGAAATTGCAGGCGGCCAACACATGGGTGTTGAAGGAGGTCATGCAAGTCCCGATTCTGAAGATAAGGCTAATTTCTTCAAGAAAGTTGGGTGATGAGAGATGCACAAAAACTCTCACAACAGATGCACTTGAATTAGCTGGTGGTAACAAAGTAGGTATCCTTTATCTATCTACTTATATTATTGATTCTTCTTCTGTTGTGAATACGTGGCTTTGTAGGCTTGGTCACATGAGCAAGAAGGAGATGCATGCTTTTAAATGGAAGACAGATGTGTTTGATAGACTTAAGAATTGGAAAGCCTTGGTGTTTCTATAGGAGATGATGGACAGAGATCAGTGGAGAAGGCTGAACATCTCTAAGCAAGGCAGTTTGGATAGGGTTTTGATCCATGGAGAGCTTGCAGGTAAAAAGTCATCACTCATAGGCGAACACAGTTATCAGCATTGGTCAAGGGGAATCGGTGTCGAATAGATAGGTGCCAATGTTGGTCATGTGCAAACCAGAGCCGGTGGTGTCGGGCAGGGTGGCTGTTGACATCAGTCAGGGAACCGACATCGGTGACTTGGCAAGACCAATGTTGGTCATGAAACTGGCATCGATAGAAAGGACAGTCGCATGGGAATCGATGTCAGTCAGATGCAGATTATGTGGTGACCGAGGTCGGTCACTATAACAGATTTTGGGCAGACAACAAGCTGTAAAGGAGTCTCAAATGCCCATATTGTTAAGTTGTGGAGCTAAAAGCTTCACTGATGCAGACATGGAGGAGGGTGCAGAAGGGTTGCTTAGTGCCATGAACACCGACGTCGGTCAGGCCAACCGACGTCGACAGGAAGGAGACAGGAAGCAACTGACATCGGTTAGATATCGGCCGACGTTGGCGACCCCCAGGCAGACAAGGACCGGCGTCGGTTGCCTGTGTGGTTCGACTATGAGTTTATTACGGGCAGTTGGTTGACGAACTAAGTGTTTGCATGCTTAGTGCTAATTTTAGACTCAGAGCTGCAGATCTAATTATTGTACTAGGTGTCTAATTATTGTTTGGATGAGATCTATATAATAGACTCATGGTTGTATTGTGAAGTAGTGCTAGGGAGTAAGAGAGCATAATTATAAGCTCCTTCGGTGTGTGAGGTAGAGCAATGGTGCATTCCTCCTAGTGCCACAGTACCAGGTGTGTGGGTACTGGATTGGAGAGTCAGCTGGATTCTTCAGGTATGTATGATCTTGGTCATCAGGTGAGCATGGCCCTTATAGGAGATCTACATGGTAAGTAAGATCGTTGATCTGCAGGTGTGTGTGTGCAAGGTCAAGGTTCACAGGTGTGCAGAACTAGTGTTGATCTGTAGGTTGGAGATCAAATAGGACAGCAACACAACAGGGAGCAGGATCAGGCAGGATCTACTTGGAGTACGGTGTGTACTCATTGGTATGTATGTGGAGTACATGGAGAGCTAAGAGGAAGGCAAGGTAGTTCCTTCCATAAGTATGGTCTGTTGAGGTGCAGGTTATTGCAAGTTCATAGGAGATCTACTTGAAGTACTTTGAGTACTTGTTGAGTGCGTGGAGCACTTGTGGAGTGCGTGGAGCATAGGTGTAAGGTGAACACCAACTCTGTATTTGAGTTGGGTGTTGGGACCTAGTAGAGAGAGCTTTGAGGAGAGAATTATTGTTCACTTGAGGTGTGGGAAACCTCTGAAGAGGTGGTGGAGAAGAAGTGGCATCTTCTTTATTGTATTCTTTTCTGTAAGAGTTATTAATACAAGTTGTGTACTGTCTCTCATATTATGTGTTATTCTGAATTCTAGTTACTTGTTGAATCTGGTTTATTTCTGCATATTAAGTTGCTTGGTTTGGTAATCAAATGTGTGCTTCCAGTGTTTTGCATCCTGACAAGTGGTATCAGAGCTAAGGTTGCAGGGAGCAGGTTTTGTGTTTGGTTACAAGTCACTCTCAGGGGTTTCTGATTGAGTGGGAACAGAGCAATGGCAGATGAAAGTAAGCTGAGAATGGAGGAGTTGAAAAGCACATATGGTCACTTAAGGTCCCATGGAAAGAAAGAGCAGGTAAAAGAATATTGTTGGGTTGTTGAAGATCAACAAGAAGGAACTGAAGAAGTAAATGTTGTAGGTGATGTGGCACAGGATGCTCTGGGAGGTTTCTTGGATAAAGTTGAATCTTGGATAAAAGATTTGGTTGCCTCTTTCCATGCAGCCCCAGGTAGAGGAGCTGGTGAGCCTTACCAAAGAATTGGAAAAGAGGAAGTGAAGCTAAAATTGCAGGCGGCCAACACACAGGGGTTGATGAAGGTCATGCAGGTCCCAGGTTTGGAGATATGGCTAATTTCTTTAGAAAGATTGGGTGATGAGAGATGCACAAGAACTCTCACAGCGGGTGCACTTGAATTAGCTGGTGGTAAGAAAACAAGTACTCTTTATCTACTTGTTTATATTACTGATTCTTCTTCTGTTGTGGAGATGTGGCTTCGTAGGCTTGGTCACATGAGCAGGAAGGAGATGCATGTTCTTAAGCGGAAGACAGATATATTTGATAGGCTTAAGAACTGGAAAGCCTTGGTGTTCTTGGAGGAGACGATAGACAAAGACCAGTGGATGGTGCTGGATACTTCTGAGCAGGTCAGTTTGGACATGGATATTGATTCAAAGGAGCTCGCGGGTAAAAAGTCATCACTCACAGGTGAACATAGATACCAGTGTCGGTCAGGAGGAACTGGCGTCGAACAGACAGGTGCCGATGTCGGTCATGTGCAGACCAAAGCCGGTGATGTCGGGAAGGGTAAGACCGACGTCGATCAGAAGGACCGACGTCGATAGTATGTAAGACCGATGTCGGTCAGATGACCGACATCGACAACAGGGACACCGACGTTAGCAGGTTGGTAGTCAGGGATAGACGCATGGGAACTGACATCGATCAGATGCAGACTGTGGAGTGACCGAGGTCGGTCACTGTAATGGATTTTGGGTGGACAGCATGCTGTCAAGGAGTCTCAAACACCCATACAGAGGACTGAAGACGTAAGTAGGCCCTCAAATTCGTTGTTCCTCTTCTTTACACTTGTTGCTGATTATAGAGCAGGAAGGATCTAGGAAATAGGTGGGAGCATGGCAGGGATATGATGCAGAACCAAATGGGAGTTTTGGTAGGGTTGCCAGCCGGTGTGAAAGCACAGAGACGAATGGATTCCTTAGTTGAAGAATAGAGGGAACGGATACGTGAGACGGAAGACCAAGCATATGGTCTTGAGGAAGCTGCAGGATAGTGGTACAGGTTTTTACAGGTAGAGGATGAAGCATGGCTTCAGTCAATGTTAGGGTAACTACTGTGGTTTGACTTACCAGGTGGATGATGAGTCGCAACATCATTCTGTTGCTGTATGTGGATGGTATATTTGCTAGCAGGGTTTGTACATACAGGGTTTTGCTGAGCTAAGGGTAAGATTAGTTCAGTGGCATGTCAGGAGGAGTTTGGAGCAGCGAAATTCTTTGACATGGGAGGCATGGAGATCATAGGTTGATTTTGTCTCCAGTGGGAGCTGATGTGAATCAAGTGTTGGCGAGGTTCATTACGCAGGATGTAGAGCCGGAGCACACTAAGGGCTAGACAAGTACAGTGTTCAAAATCACATGAGGTCTGGTATAGACTTGAGTATTCCCATGCAGTGGGAGCTGTCAGAGAGTTAGGAGCCAATTCGAGGAAGTGGGTTCTTAGGGATTTGAGAGGGCCCAGTAGCAGGTATACATGCAGGGTCAAGACTTCACTACATGTGTTTGTAGGTTTAGATGTGGCAGGGTACTCGGATGATAGGAGGTACACCACGAGATGTGTGGTGGGTTGTCTTCAGGATTGAGCTTGAAGAGGAATACAAACCAGGAAATAGAATTAGATAGAGTATAGGTACAGGTACAGTGCAACTATTTATCTCCAAGTGGGAGATTGTTAAGTTGTGCAGCTAAAAGCTTCACTGATGCAGACATGGAGGAGGGTGTAGAAGGGTTGCTGAGTGCCACGGACACTGGCATCGGTCAGCCAACTGACGTCGGCAGGAAGGAGATAGGAAGCAACCGACGTCGGTCAGATATCAGCCGGCGTCGGTGACCCCCAGGCAGACAGGGATTGGCGTCGGTCGCCTATGTGGTTCGACTACAAGTTTATTACGGGCAGTTGGTTGACGAACCAAGTGTTTGCATGCTTAGTGCTAATTTTAGACTGAGAGCTGCGGATCTAATTATTGTACTAGGTGTCTAATTATTGTTTGGATGAGATCTATATAATAGACTCATGGTTGTATTGTAAAGTAGTGCTAGGGAGTAAGAGAGCATAATTATAAGCTCCTTCGGTGTGTGAGGTAGAGCAATGGTGCGTTCCTCCTAGTGCCACAGTACCAGGTGTGTGGGTGCTGGATTGGAGAGTCAGCTAGATTCTTCAGGTATGTATGATCTTGGTCATCAGGTGAGCATGGCCCTTATAGGAGATCTACATGGTAAGTAAGATCGTTGATCTGCAAGTGTGTGTGTGTGTACAAGGTCAAGATTCACAGGTGTACAAAACCAATATTGATCTATAGGTTGGAGATCAGATAGGACAGCAACACAACAGGGAGCAGGATCAGGCAGGATCTACTTAGAGTACGGTGTGTACTCATTGGTATGTACGTGGAGTACATAGAGAGCTAAGAGGAAGGCAAGGCAGTTCCTTCCATAAGTATGGTTTGTTGAGGTGCAGGTTATTGCATGTTCATGGGAGATCTACTTGAAGTACTTTGAGTACTTGTTGAGTGCGTGGAACACTTGTGGAGTGCATGGAGCACAGGTGTAAGGTGAACACCAACTCTGTATTTGAGTTGGGTGTTGGGACCTAGTAGAGAGAGCTTTGAGGAGAGAATTACTGTTCACTTAAGGTGTGGGAAATCTCTGAAGAGGTGGTGGAGAAGAAGTGGCATCTTCTTTATTGTATTCTTTTCTGTAAGAGTTATTAATACAAGTTGTGTATTGTCTCTCATATTCTGTGTTATTCTGAATTCTAGTTACTTGTTGAATCTAGTTTATTTCCAAATATTAAGTTGCTTGGTTTGGTAATCAACTATGTGCTTTCGGTGTTTCGCATCCTGACACATATGGAGGACTGAAAGGGTAAGTAAGCCTCAAATTTGTTGTTGTTCTTCTTTATACTTGTTGCTCACTGTAGAGCAGGAAGGATCCAGGAAACAGTGGGAGCATGGCATGAACAGGATTCAGAACTAAACATGAGATTTGGTAGGGTTGCAGCCGGATGAAAAGCACTGAAAAATGAATGGATACCTTAGTTACAGAATAGAGAGAATGGACACGTGAGATGGAAGGCCAGGTCATATGGTCTTAAGAAAGCTATAGGATAGTGGTACAGGTTTTGATAGGTGGATGACAAAGCAGGGCTTTAGTCAGTGTCAGTGTAACCATTATGTTTGTCTTACCAGGTGGATGATGGTCGCGACATTATCCTGTTACTGTATGTGGATGGTATGCTAGCTAGCAGGTTCATACATACAGTGTTTTTTGAGCTAAGGGTAAGGTTAGTTTAGTGGCATATCATGAGGAATTTGGAGCAGCAAAATTCTTTGGCATGAGAGACATGGAAGATCACATGTTGATTTTGTCTCCAATGGGAGCTGATGTGAATTAGGTGTTAGCGAGGTTCAATACGCAGGATGCAGAACTAGAGAACACCAAGGGCTGGATAGTTCAGTGTTCGAAATCACATGAGGTCTGGTATAGACCTGAGTTTGCCCACGCAGTGGGAGCTGTCAAAAAGTTTGGAGCCGATCTGAGAAAGAAGCATTGGAGGGCAGTTCAGTGGATTCTCAGGTATTTGAGAGGGACTTGTAGTAGGTTGACATGCGATGCAGGGTCAAGTTCTTTTCTACATGGATTTGTAGATGCAGATGCGGCAGGTTACTTGGATGACAGGAGGTTCACCACAAGGTTTGTGGTGGTTGGTCTTCAAGGTTGAGCTTAAAGAGGGATACAAGCCAGGAAATAGATTAGACAGTGTACAGGTATAGGTACAGTGCAGCTGTTTATCTCCAAGTGGGAGATTGTTAGGTTGTGGAGCTAAAAGCTTCACTAATGCAGACATTGGAGGAGGGTGTTGAGTGTCACAATTGTCGGCATCGATCAGGCCAACCGATGTCGATCAGGTGGAGACAGGAAGCTGATGATGACAGTCAAATATCGATCGACGTCGGTCACCCCTAGGCAGACAGGGACCGACGTCGGTCACCTGTGTAGTTCTGAACTATGAGTTCTATGGATAGTTTGTTAACGAACCGATTATTTGCATGAAGAAGGCTAATTTTAGTCTTGAGCTAAGAATCTAATTATTGTAATTAGATGTCTAATTATTGTTTGCATGAGATCTATATAATAGACTCATGGGCTATATTATAATTTGTGCTAGAGAGTAAAAATTAGCTCTTTCAGAGTGAAGAGAGCATTGGTGTGTTCCTCCCAGTGCCAAGTGTGGGTGCTGGTTTGGAGAATCAGAAAGATTCTTCATGTATGTAGGATCCTGGTTAGTAGGTGTGCAAGGCCACGTTTGGAGATCTACATGGTAAGTAAGATAATTGATTTGTAGGTGTATGTGTGTGCAAGGTCTAAGTTTGCAGGTGTACAGAACCAAGTTGATCTACAGGTGGCATCAGAATCAAGGTGACAACAACACAATAGGGAGCAAGATCAGGCAGGATCTACTTGGAGTACGGTGTGTACTCAGTTGGAGAGCAAAGAGGAAGGCAAAGTAGTTCCTTCCAAAGTAAGATCATTTGAGTTGTAGGTTGTTGCAAGTTCATGGGAGATCTACTTGAAGTATGATTATGTACTTGGAGTGCGTGGAGCACTTGTGTACTGACAGTAGAGATACTGACTGGTTGGAGGTGAACACCAACTCTGTGTTTGAGTTGTGTGTTGGGACCGTAATTGAGAGAGTGAGCTCTTGAAGGTGAATTACTGAACACTTGGTGTGGCAAGCCTGTAAGGTGGAAAGAGTGTGGCGTCTCTTCATTTGTAATTATTTTCTAGAAGAGTATTAATACAATTGGGTATTGTCTCTCATATTCTATGTTATTTTTGAATTCTAGTTACTTGTTACTTCTGGTTTAATTCTGCATATTAAGTTGATTGTACATGGTAATCAATGGTGCTTCCTCAGTCCTAACAGTGGAGTCAGAGCATGTTTGTTGTTCTAGACCCCTGACAGTGAACCCACCCATGTTTGATGGTATGATATTGGGTAATAGAGCTAAAAATTGGATCATGGAAAAGTAAAAGTATTTCAAGATTCAAAATTATTTTGAGGTAACTAAAGTTGTGTGATGAGATTACCGACTAGTTGGTGAAATAAGAACTCGATGGGCTAATAAGAAACTTGAGATGAACCTTGATTCCACTACTACCTCTTGGGGGTAGTTTGTGACTTTTTTTAGAGCACGATGGCTACCTCAGATTTATTTTGATAAAAAATTAACAAATTTCTATAATATGAAGCAAGGGGATTTGTTAGTAAATGAATACTAGGTGTCATTCACAAATCTCTTGAAGTATGTTCTATAGTATCAGAGAGATGAATGTTTCCAAATCAAGAAGTTAATTATGAGTTTAAAACCTAAAATTGGATGTGAAGTAAATGTGCATGAACCATACACTATGGACCAAGTCTTTGAGAAAGGAGTGAAGCATGAGCAAAGGCTAAAATCTATTATAGAGGTTAGAGAAAAGTTCAAATATAATTTTGGAGTTTTAAGACACCCTTAAAGAAAAATAAATGGAAACATAATGGGAATTATAAGAACCAGTTCAATAGTCTATGAGGTTCAATAATGATTCGAGAAACATGAAATCAGGTGGTAGTTTCAGAGAAGGATTCAAGGGCGCTAATTAGGTTAAGAGAAAGGGACAACCTGACAGATGTTTTGCATGTGGAGGAGACCATTATTCCAAGAATTTTCCTCGATGTAAGATAGATCGCAGAAATAAGAATATATCCACTTTTACATCTTATCAAGGAACCTTTCAGTAACATATTCACATAGTAGCAAATAATCATCAAGAATAATTCTAAGCCTCTCTCATTGAAGTATTAAGTACTTTATTTGGGCATCGTATTTATATTTTGATAGATAAAAGAGTTATTGAATGATTTATATATCCTAGAAAGTTAAGTAAACTATCTAGGAAAGTTAGTTTTATTGGTTTTATGGCAAATGCTTGGTCAATTCATTATGGGAATGAATCCAAGGTCAAGGTTGACATATGTCTTATTAAGGCTAAAATAAAGTTTCTAAAATTCGCCACAGTTGTTGATATTTATGCAACACCACTAGATTCATAAGATGTGATCTTAGGTGTGAATTGACTATATAGGCACAAATCCAAAGTTGACTATTTCCTTAATAAGGTTGAGTGTTTAGATTATTTGAGAAAAAAAACCCAAATCTATGGAGATCAAAGAGAGTTGAAACTTAGGCAAAATTCAGTCATTCGATTGAAAAAGGCTCAATGAAAGGGATGTTAGTCATCTTTAGTTAAAATGGATGAAATTGGTAGCTAAGAAACCCACTTTGGAAGACTATCCTTTTCTGTAAGAGTTTTAGGATGTTTTTCCAGAGGAATTTCTAGCCTTACCTTCTAAAAGGGAATTTTATTTCACCATTGATATCATTCAAGGGTCAGAATCACAATATCAGGATCCCTATAGAGTGATAAAAACTAAGTTAATTGAATTAAAGGCACAACTTCAGGAGATGTTGGCCAAGGGATTAATTTGGTCAAGTGTTTCACCATGGGGTGAGCCTATATTTTTTCAAGAAGGACAAAACCTTTCATATGTGTATTGAATACTAAATGCTTAACAAGGAAAAAATCAAAACCAAGTACCCATTACCTCACATTGATGATATTTTTGATTAAATGCATGGTACAACAATGTTTTCAAATATTGATCTTCATGTTGGGTACCATCAGTTGAAAATTTGAGAGAAGATATTCCAAAAATAGCTTTCAGGACTCGTTATAGTCATTATGAGTTTACAATACTTCCTTTTGGGCTAATGAATTCACCAAAAACATTAATTAATCTCATGAATAGTTTGTTTAGGGATTACCTTGATCAGTTTGTGCGAGTCTTTTTGGATGATATTCTCAACTATTCCAAATGTGAATAAGAGCATATTGAGCACTTGTGTTTAGTTTTGTAGTGATTAAAAAAGAATAAAATTTTTGTAAAGTTTTTCAATTGTTTTTTTCCAAAAAAGAGTACAATACTTGGGACACATTATCTCCATAGAAGGAATTTCAGTGGATCTAGTTAAGATTAGAGCCATTATGGATTGGCCAGCACCCAAAAATGTGCATGAGATATGTATTTTTATAGGTTTAACAAGGTACTATAGGAAGTTTTTACCAAAATTATCAAAGATAGTTAATCCAATCACCTCTCTTCAATGGAAAGAACAACATTTTGTTTGGTTAGATAAGTGTGAAGAACCTTTCAGGTACTACAAAAGAGGCTCACTTCAATACTAGTGTTGCAGATTCTGGATTCTAATGGTCATTTTTTTGTTATAATAGATACATCAGGAGATGGTTTAAGAGGAGTTATTATGAAAGATGATTCAGTTATAGCCTAAAAATCAAGGAAATTGAAGCCATATGAGATAAATTATGTTCCTCATAACCTAAAACTAGCTTCCATTGTTCATGCTTTAGAAGTTTGAATGTATCATTTGTTGGGAAACCCTTTTGAGCTTAAAATTGATAATTGGGGTCTCAAGTACATATTTATCTAACCTAACCTTAATGCTCATCAAAGGTAGTGGTTAGAATTTTTATCAGATTATGATTTTAACATTAACTAAATTAAGGGAAAAGAGAATAGAGTTGCATATGCCCTTATTTGTAGAAGGTACATTATGGATTTAGCCACTAAAAGAAGTACTTTTTGAGATAATGTAGTTATAATCTCACATAGAGATGAATTATATGAAGTCAAGAAAACTTTGGTTGAGAATCTTTAAGATCATAGATACTATGGTTTTTAATTCAAGAATGATGGAATTTCGAAATAAAATGGAAGAAAATATGTGCCTGACAGGGAAAATTTGAGGAATATTGTAATAAAATAATTGTATAATGCTCCATATTTAGGACATCGTAGAGTGACTAAGTTATTAGCAGAATTAAGGCCATTGTATTTTTGGAAGAGAATAACAAATAATGTAGTGGATTTTGTGTCTATATGCTTGGAGTGTTAGTGAGTTAAGGCTCAACATGTGTATCCTGTTGGGTTGTTATAAACACATTCCATACCAAAATGGAAGTGGAAATTTATTAGCATGGAATTTATGTAAGGATTGTCTATGTGTATAAATTGTCATGACATGATTTTGGTAGTTGTAGATAAACTTACCAAAGTAGCTCACTTGATTTCAGGTAATTTAACAGATAATGCAACAATGCTTGACAAAAGACTTGTTAAAGAGGTTTATATATTGCATGGGTTTCCAAAAAATATCATTTCAAATAGGGACCCTAGGATGACCTCAAGTTTTTAATAAAATATTAATTTAGCTTTGGGTACATAATTGAATTTTAGTACAACTTACCATCCATAAATGGATTGGTAAATAGAGAGAATAAATCAAGTTTTAGAGGATCTTTTGAGAATGTATTACATGGACAAACAATACAAATGGGATGAATAACTACCATTGGTAGAGTTTGCTTACAACAAATCATATCAATTAGTTTTGAAAATGTCTCCTTTTGAGACATTGTATGGTAGGAGGTGTAGAACACCAATCAACTAGAATAAATTAGAAGATAGAGTGGTCTTTGGACCTGATATGCTTTTATAAATGGAAGAACAAGTAAAGTTAATAAGGCAAAGATTGGCTGAATCTAATGATAGGTAAAAAAGTTATGCTTATCTAAAAAGAATAGCAAGATAGTTCTTAGTTGGAGATAAAGTATTTTCTATGAGTCAAACCCCAAAAAAGTGATATTAAGTTTGGGAAATCAACAAAGTTGTCTTCGAGATATGTGGGAGCCTTTGAGGTTATAGAAGTGATTAATATTGTAGTATATAGACTTACATTGCCACTAGATTCAGCTCAAATGTATAATGTTTTTCATGTATCTTATCTTTAGAAATATATCATTGATCCTACATATGTTTTGGATTAGAATGCATTACAAGTTCATAATCCATGGGTGGTCAAAATAGAACTGAATAAAATAATTGATACTCACAAGTTTAGCTTGCATAACAGATAAGTATCAAAATGCAAGGTCTAGTGGAACCAATATTCTGAGGATAGTGCTACATGGGAGGATTATAAGGAATTCTTGAAGATGTTTCCTCTTTTATTTAAATAATATTTCTACTCAACATTATTTATATTTCTGTTGAATATATATTTTATTTTCTGAACTATTATTTGAAATAAATGTCATCGAGATGATGACCAATTGGGGGGGGGGGAGGATGTCACATCTAGTCCCACTCTACAAAACTAATTAAGTATTAAAAGTGGATTATGAAACTAATGATTTGTAGTTTTAATTTTTATGCCTAATTTGGGTATGCATGTTGCATGATTGACAGTCATATTAATGTTTTGTGATCATTTATTATGATAGATAGTATTTGCATATGTTTATATTGTGCTTTATGATCATGATTGATTGTGTTTTCATTTATAAACTATTACATTTAGCAGTTTATTAATACTTATATATTGATTATTATGATAATATTGGACTAACTATCCTTTTGTTTGATTGAGGTGGTTGTAGGACTCTTTTATCCTCACATGTAGTATAAAGGGAGAGTATCATAAAAAAGGGGGTGTTGATTCCAAAATTGGGGGTTGAGAAAACACTTTCAAACCCACACACACCACATTAACAATAATGACTATGTTAATATTATTAGCAAATACTCTTTTGTTGAAATGAGGAAACATTGTGTGTATTGAGTCATTTTGATGAACTAGTAATTGTGGGAAATTATTATTATTGGGTATAGATAATTAAATTTTTTGGAGTCTAAGCATGTATAAGTTTCACTATAGGATTTTAAATCACTTGTGTTTTGGTGAAACCATACACAAACTAGGTATATTGTATATAATTTATAATAACTAGTTAAAGTTCATTGTAATGGTGATCATTCTAGTATTTTTAAAGGGATAGTATAAATATTAGTGAGTCAATAACCTTGTTTTGTATGACACACACCCAATTTAAATTACATAATAAAAGACTTGCCTTATATGTGTATTTATAAATAGGAAGCATAGACATGTAGTTGTACTCTATTAATTATAGTGGCTTAGATGGGAAAGACCGAGTTAAATACAATATATAATTGAGAAACTCATTGTTTATATATATAAATACATGAAGAAATGTATATAGGCACGCACACACACACACACGAGGAATTGTAAAATTGTATGTTACCATTTTGAATAAGGAATCTAGTTGTAGATGTTAATGATAATAATGGCTCTTGAAAACCTTTATATATATATATATATATATATATATATATATATATATATATATATATATATGTTTACATTCACTTATGCATGTAAATGTGTAGTAAACTATTCCTATGATATAAAGTCCAAGCATAAACTAGTCTTCTTTTGGATGATTGTGAGTAATTATAGGTTATGATGAGGATTTATGAACATGAAAATGCATGAGTAACTATATGGTTATATAAGGGTATGATTGTCCATGTGTTGTAATAATTTTTAATGGGATATTTTAATTAACTTATGCATGTTATATACACATATTATATTATTGAAATAACATTATATTATATGGGATAGACCTTGTTGTGAAACATTTATAGGCTATGACATCATAATAGTTACAATAGGAGATCCCTGTGTATGTATATGTATGTCAAAATCGAGTATAGATTTGTCCCTTGTCAAAGTGTGAAAGAACTGTAGGTTAAAAAAAGGAAATTTTTGAGATTAATTATTGTGTATTAATGAAGTTGATTATCCATAGATTGTATGAGTTTGAAGAGCAAACTTATGTATCTTACACACACATTTTTAGATATTGTAATATTTGTAGTGACCCTTATTTATATGTGAACAATAGGTCAAATCTAGTTTTAATGTATGAATATGTTGAAACCTTATATTAATGAGATTTTCCCATACAATAGAGCATGATGAAATAAGTAGGGGAAAGATGTATAAAGGAAACTTATAGAATTAATTCTTGTTATGAATTATTTTGATGTTTCATGGGTTATTATGTTGACTGAAGTCTATCATCAGATACATACATACATATACATATACATACACATTGTACTAGTCTCCTATACATATCCGATTTTGAATACAGTTGATTTTTTATACATATGCATTTCACTTTTGTGGATAAGTGAATGAAAACAATGAGATTATTGATTATGATTGCTTCCACCTTATAATAATGTCTGCATTGAGTGTATGCTACAATCTATATTTATTCTACTTGAATCTATATGTGAAAATTCTAAATTTGTTTCATAGATAACAGGTGATAGATATATGAGGGTGCCACTATGTAAATCATATACCTATCCCCTAATATCTTCTGATAGTTATGATTTAGTAGCAGAGAGTTTTGTGTGAGTATAATTGACACAGATCGTTAGATCTAATTTTTATAATGAAATTTTTGGCCAAAGTAATGTTATAGATGAGAAATTATTATTCTACTATACTTTCTAATTTATATGTGTATGGTGATGTCATAGTAGATAGAGGATTGGTTTCTATGGTCTATATGATTGCTACACATATTAATGATTGTACACACATGGGTTTTGGTTGATTTATTAATATCTGCACTATTCTTATTTGCCCCTCTGTGAAGGGTAGGGCCACTCCCATTAGGGAGATGTGTAGGAGACCATTGGTTAATGGTTGGAGGTACAACATTCAAATGATGTTCTCCATCTATTCAGTTGTTTCAACCATTTGGGATCATACTCAGGCTCTATTTATGGATTATTGAGCTACTTATAAACTCTTTTATATTGTTGTAAATATTGTATTATATATTTAACTTTATACTGAAACATAACATGTAGTACATTATTATTTGATGCTTATTCAACACAACTTGTAATTTATTTTTAATATTATGATAGTAGTGAATGCAAGTTTATTTAGGGCTGAATTGTGGATTATATCATTGTTTTGATGTACTTGATTCTTTCCACTGTTCATTTGTGAGAGATATTTATCTTGTAAATCTGTTATAGTTGTTTAAAAAGTAAATGGATCACTTTATTAACCAATTGGTTGATTTATTTTTGCTATTACTACTTTAGATGCATTTATTAGTCAAATAGTAGATTACAGGTAGTTATAGATGATTTCATAGGTAAACTATGTGAACAAAAAAATAAAAATTAGTGTAACTATTGGTTAACCTAGTTGGGTTATAACAGGTCTCATTGATGTGGTTCCAAAGAGTGGGATTTTATCTTGGACAAACAAAATAAAGGGCTTTGGTAACATTTTAGAGTGATTGGATCAGTTCTTGGCAGTGCCTTTTTGGAAGGAGGTTGATTGGGTTTCAGAAAGTATAATTCTCTCTTTGGTTGGTTCTAATCATGCCCTAGTTAAATGTGTAATTTGGATGAATTGGACCCCCTAAAATGCCATTTCAAATTTGAATTAATGTGGTTGAGGGATCCTTCCCTCTATGCAATGGTCAATTTATGGTGGAAGAATGCTCTAAGGGTCAAAGTTAATGTGATGTTTTCCTTGACAAATAAATTGATCTACATTAAGGTTTGTCTCATAAATGGAATAGGGAACATTTTAAAAATATTTTCAAGGAAATTAAAAGAGTGGAAGTGGGGCTTCAAGTTCTGAATTTAGAGGTTCTAATGATTAGGATGGATGTGGGTATGTAAGTGGAAGAGAAAAATCTTATGGTTAAACTTGAGGAGCTTCACTAGAAGGAAGAAATTTATTAGAGGCATAAGTCTCATGAGTGTTGGTTGAAGGAAGGTGATCATAATACATTTTTTATTCACAACTCAATCTAGGCAAAAATAAGTTGTAATAGGATCTCAAATATTATGGACAAAGATGGCAGGGTAGAGGAAATTGCCAAGTTTTTCAAATCCTTGTTGGTAGGCTCATAATTTTCAAATTTGGGGGCTCAAAATTACCTTCTAAGATCCATTTCTAGGATGGTGTTAAATCAATAAAATAATATTCTAATGCCTCCTTCATAATGGAGGAATCAGGTAGGTTGTCTTTTCAATGAAGAAAGACAAGGCTCTAGGACCAGATGGTTTCCATGTGGCATTGTTTCAAATTTTTTGGCCCATTATAGGGAATGAGGTAAAAACTATAATGGAGTACTCCAAAACTCAAAAGAAAGTTAGTATGGACATCGATGACACTTTCATATATCTAATTCCAAAAGGTGATTCCCAATCTACATTTGGTGACTTTAGACTGATTTCTCTATGTAACATGATTTATAAAATCATTTCCAAATCTATTTATTTCATGTTTAAGCCTTTCATTTCCTTATTTGATTTATCCTAAGCAAGGGTTCTTTGTCCCAGGGTGCCAAATTTAGGATGGAGTAATTTTTATTCATGAACTATTGCACTCTTTGAATTCCTTGTGCCAAAAAGGTAAGCTAATAAAGCTTATATTTGGGTAAGTTGGAGGTTTCTTATGAAAGTTATGGAAAATTTTCGGTTTGATAAACTTTGGTGCAATTGGATCTTTAGTTGTGTGTTCAGTCCAAGGTTTTCCATTTTGATTAATGGTAGTGCAAAAGGGTTATTTGAGGCTTCTCGTGGGCTCAGGCAAGGTGACCCTATTTCCTCATTATTATTATTATTCTAATGGCATAGGAACTCAGTCAGTCCATTCAAGATGATAATCAAGGGGTTCTAATTGAGGGATTAAAAACATCATTGAGGGCCTTGAGAACCTTTCTCACCAATAGTTCATAGATGATACATTTTTGTTTGGCAGAGCTTGTATTAAGGAAGTGCTCTAATTCAAGGCTTTGTTGGATAAGTATTCAACGACTTCTAGGTAGTTGATGAATGAATCTAAATAAAATATTTACTTTGTCAATCTTTCTATGCAAGCAAAACTGGGTTTGTCTTGGTGCATAAATTTCAAGGTCGTTAAGTTGCTTACTAAGTATCTTGGCAATCATTTGTTTCTGTGTATGGGGAAAGCATCTTTATGGAATAGTCTCTTGACATCTCTAAAAGCATGCTTAGACTCTTGGAAATGGAAATTACTATATCTGACAGGTAGGATTACCCTCATCAAATCAGTTCTGAGTGCCATACCCATCAACTTGTTATCGGTCCTCAAGCCTCCTACAAAGGTGGTGGCTAACATCAACCAATTGTGCAAGAACTTTCTTTAATAGGTGTGAAGCTGCCATACAAGTGTCATTGTTCAAGTGGGAGAGTGTTTGTAAATCCAAGCGTGTAGGAAGAGCATGGGTGAAGAATATTCCTTTACAAAATATGGCTTGTAAGTACAAAACTGGTTTGGGGTATATATTTGGATTCCTCTTCCCTACGGCATGAAATACTGCAGTTAAAATATTTGGGTTTTATGGACGCTGTTAGAATCCTATCTTCAATGAATCCACCCCAAGGTTCCCAATTGTGGAATTTCATTCTCCACTGCAGATCGATCATCACAAATCATGTATATTGGGTTATCAATAATGGACAATTGGTTGAATTTTGGGATGACTCATGGAATGGGCATAAACCGCTATAGGAATACAGAGAGTTGGATGATGTGTGGGCCATCCTCTCCATTGTTTGGGGGAAGAAAGTGATAAAATAATTAGATCGAGGGTAGAGAGGTAATATGGATATATGGATAAAGAAGATTTTGGATAATACCCCCATACCCCAATAGTATAAGGATCTTCTCTCAAAACATAAGGTATTTTTGAATTCAAAAGATGATTCCATATGCTAGATTGGGTTGGGGTTAGGTGAGTATTTTTTTAATTTGGGGTATAAGATAACTGATTGTAAGGTGCCAAGTTGCCCTCATATTAAGAAACTATGTTGGAGCAACACGGGTCTAGCTAAGGTGGGTACTTATTCTTGGCTTGTTACTTAGAATAATATTCTCACTCATGACAGACTGAGGTAGATGGGTTGGGTTGGGCCATCTAGATGCTACTTGTGTTTTTAAGCAAAGGAAAGTGCAGATCATTTATTGTTTACTTGCTCTTTTGATGCTTCTTGTTGGGACTAGTTGTGCACCAAATTGTGTTAGTAGTGGGCTCACACCCCTTCCCTTAGACATGCTTTTTCAACGTGGCACTTTGGTTTGGAAGGTGATTCTTTGGGGGGCTTTGGAGAACCAGTCTAACCATCCTCATTTGGTCAATTTGAAAGGGCCGAAACCATCATATCTTCAAGGAGCAGAGCCTTTCTCAATCTGAGTTGATGATAAAATTAAAAATTATAATCTCCAAAGTGGTTTTGTGCCATGCAAACTATGTTAAGGCTCCCCTTTCCTCTTGGGATATTCTAGTCAAGCCTAATTGGATGTTGGTTAGAGTTCCCCCTTTTTAATGAGTCAAGTGTATGTAAGGGCCTGTCATTGAAGTGAAAGTTTGTGGTTGGGATCCCTCCTCCTCCAGGGTTTTTCAAATTAAATTTTGATGGTGCAGCTAGGAGAAATATAGGTGCTTCAAGTATGGATTGCATTCTTAGGGATTGTTCGGGTTCCCTAATTATGGCATTGTCAATAAAATTATTGGATGGCACAAATAATGAGGCAGAAGCTCAAGCAACGACCTTTGGTATTGAGATAGCATACCAATGTGGGATTGAACACCTAATCATCGAAGGGGATTCAATGGTGATTATGTTTGCCATGCGTAATCCACATGTATTAGCTTGGAACCTCAAGAATACACTGGTAAAAGTATGGGCCTTGTTAGATTCCTTCAAGTCTTGGTCATGTTTGCATTGCTATAGAGAAGCAAATTCACATGATAATTTGTTGGCAAACAAAGGAATTAATCAAAATTATGAGATTCTCATCGATAATGTGGTTGATCCTTGGCCTAGTCTAGTTATGATTAATTAAGAGGATGGTAATCATGGTGGTTTAAGGTGTTTGTGCCATCATTTAGGGTGATTATGTCCACTTTGGTTAATGAAGCGCTTTCATATTCTTTCACAGTGCATGCCAATTTAATGCATTGCCTTTGTGTCTTGTGTGAGTCCCAAGTTTTTATCACCATGCCCCATGCTCCATCCACTAGCCTTTGGTGTGGCTTGGGGTCGAGATTGTTCTCAAAAGGTGTGGCTTCTGCATTCTAGTAGTAAGGCAATTGTGTAGAGGGTTGGGGTGCTATAAAAGGAGGCAAATATGGTGGATCTTGCTAATGTGGTGCTAGTTATGTCTTTGTGGGTTGAGCGACAAGAGATGGCCTTCACAAGCAACATTCTAGATGAGTGGTTGAAGTTTTTTTTTTTTTTTTGTTGCGAACGTGGAGGTGCTCAAGACGATCAAGGTGGTCATTGGGCTTGGGTTCTCATAGTTGGGGTGATGGAACAAGACCAATTTTACTTAAAATTTTTGTCCATGTAATATTTACATGACTCCATTACAATTTTAGTTTTTATTTCATTTTTAACTTATTCTAATTGACACTTCCACATCATTAGATCGCTTTAATTAAATGCTGATAAATATGAGTATAAATTAATTTTTGTCCATGTAATATTTATATGACTCCATTATAATTTTATTTTTTATTTTTCATCTTTGACTTATTCCTATTAACACTTCCACATCCTTAAATTGTTTTAATTAAATATCGATAAATGTTAATATGAAATTAATTATTTCATTAAATGTTAAAAAACTTAATTTAGATCTTAGAACTACATCAACACAAATATTGATTTCTACGATCTATAAACAAGATTTAAAATATTTAATGATGAAAATAATCAATGCCATTACTTTATCCTCCAAAGTCGTAAAGGGGAAATAACACAAAGGCTTCTATGAATTTGTGTAATGAATAATACATTCCTCTTCGTGAAGGTAATAGAGTCGTGCAAACCTAGGGCACAACTGGGTAAATTTAACACTTGCAAATAAACGAAACCCCTAACCAATAACGCATGATCTTTGTTTATAAAAACCATCCCAATAAAATTAATGCAACTCTACAACTAGGGTCAACAATTTTAGTGATGATTTTAGAGGTAGATTTAGTAATTCTTTTGGTTAATATTTTGTCAACATTTTTTGGTCAAGTTTTTCAATATTTGTTTTTTCGGATTGATATAGTTTTGGTAAGATCTTTATCTTATATGTTTTTGATCGGAGCTTCAACTAGTTTGGGATATAATTGGGGGCCCAGATTCCTAAGTATACAAGTACTAGAATTATCAATAATAGTTATAATCGACTTGAGAATATTAATGAGCGGTCGTAACCAACTTGAAAATACCATCAATAGTCACAACTAACTCCAGAATATCAACGATCAGCGACAATCGACCTCCAATACTAAATGATGCTTATAACAGCGAAGTTACTTTACCAACTCACCCACATCTCATCAATAAGTTTTTCAATATTATTATACATATAATTTTTTTTATTTTTTTAAGACAAATTAATTTGCATTAAATATTTCATCAAAATTACTTTGTCAAAAGTAACATCAAAATTCAAATCAGGTTGTTGAAGTGATGCAAAGGGGAAATGGAGCAGTAAAGCGATCGATAGGAGAGAGCAGAAGCAAGCATCCCCAAAAAAGAAGCCAAAGCAGAAGCAAAATAAGTTCGCCAAAGGAAGATTGGTGGGAGAATGAGATGAGTTTATTCCAAGCGATATCTCAGACACTTAATGTTCCGCACCCGTCTGGAGGTCATTTCGCTTCAATATCTACAAACGACATTGGGTTTTGTCCACCTACGTCAAACTCTGTTGAACATGATTGCCCTAATCTGGAGCTTGTTTTTGATGCGAATGTCAGGGTTTTGGAGGAAAGGGGTATTAGTGGCAGAGCCGTGGGCAAATGGCCGGCCATCAGAGAAATAAAAGTTTGGGTGAGAGATAACTGGGGATCGCAATGTGAAGTAAAATTCCTTCCGAAAGGTTTTTTCTTGGTCATTTGCCCCGATGGTGGCAAGAAACCCAAGATTCTGAATTCGGGACCCTAGATGATGAATGAAGTGGAACTGGCGGTTCAGATTTGGTGCCGGAATTTTGATTTTACTATTCGTTGTCCCTGTAAACATCCTATGGAATACTGGGGGCAGTAAAGGTTCTCAACGATTGGCAATTTGCTTCAAACCTTCATCTCAATCGATCCCGCTTCGAAAGAAGGAATTCTATTTCCTCATGCGAGGATATGTTCGTTCTCCTTGCCCTGGATACAAGCATCTTAGAGGTTATCATTCTCAAATCGCATGATAGGGTGTGGGCTCAAAGAATTGATGCAGAAAATGTTCCATTTAGATGTTTCAGAGGTCATAAGGTGGGGCACATGAAGAGGGATTGCCGCAGAGCTTCTCACCCTAAAATGGGAGTAGAACTTAAGAAAGTTTGGAGAGCAAATCCGAGCCCTCCATCGCGGAAGCTTTTCTGATAAGGAATGGTGGGAATTCTTGTTAGAATGAGATAGAAACACCTAACTTTCAAGGCCCATCATCCTTGCCTCATGTCAATCAAGAGCGTCCCTCTCCTTCAACGATTTTGATTGCTATTGATAATCTAGTGACTCGATCCACCCAACGTAACTTGCTTCTCTTATTCGTTGCAAAGGCAATGTGGATGAGGTTCTAGAGGAAGCAAAGGACAGAGTTCAAGTGATAGAAGGTTTGATTAACGAATCTTTGGGAAGTGATTGGGAGGCATAACTAAACATAGAGGAAATTTTGACTATTTTCCAAAAGGTTAGCCTCATCTTTGGAACCAAATTGTGGGAGAAAAACTAGAAGTTGTCACAAATTCAATGTAGAGAAGACAACATAAGTTGTGATGACAGAGAAACAAAACTCAATTTAGGATTTCTTTGATTCTAAATTTTAAGGTGGAAATCCCCTCAAATAAGTCATAAAATTTATATCTTGGAATGTTAAGGGCCTCAATGCTCCTAACAAGCAATGCTTTGTAAAACATCTTTTGTTCTTGCTTAAGCTGGATATACTCCTATTACAAGAACAAAATGAATCTACTCATATCAAGAGTTGGACCCTTTGGAAAGGATCTTTTTTGGCATCCAATGGGGCGAGCAATCATTTGGAACCCTTCAAAAGTAGGAATATATTTTCAAGGCAACGAATGTGGAGGAAACTCTACAAGATCAATGACTACTCATTTGATATCTCCTTTTGCCTTTTTAATGTGTATGGGTTGAACAATTCGATGCTCAAGAGGCAATGTTGGAATGATATCACCCAAATTATGTCCCTTCAGCCAACGGAGAAGTTTAATTTTGGTGAGGACTTCTAGTCCATTCTAAATGCCTCTGATAAGAGATGAGGTCTGGGTTGCCAAACAATATCTCAAGAATACTTCAAAATTTTTGACTCCTCAAATGACCTCATTGATGTGTTTCCTAAGAGTGGGTTGTTCTCATGGACTAATCAAATACTCGGCTTCAACAATATTGCAGATCGATTGGATCAATTCCTAATTGCTCCAGCTTGGTTAGAAATGGACTAGATCTCTAAAAGTAGGATTTTTCCCATAGCAGTGTTTGATCACACACTTGTAGAATGGTGGTTTTTGTGGATGATGCTCCTTCTAAATGCCCCTTCAAGTTTGAACTAATGTGGTTGAGAGACCCATCCCTTTCAATCCTTATTAGTAGCCGGTGGCTGAATGCTCCAAAGGTGAAGGGGGGCAAAATGTTCAGAATGGCAAAGAAACTCACCCACATCAAATCTTGTTTACAAATCTAGAATAAATTGCATTTTACAAATATTTTCCAGGAGTCTAAAAGAGTAGAAGGAAAGCTGACTGGCCTTAGTGAAATAATTTTAAATTTTATAATGAATCTATTTTGTACAATAAAGAGAATGATCTTTTGGCCGAAATGGAGGAGTTACATCAAAGGAAAGAAGTGTATTGGAGGCAGAAGTCGTGCAAATGTTTGCTTAAAGAAGGGGATGAGAACACCAAATTATTTCATAATTCCACTAGATCAAGGAATAACTACAACAAGATTTCTTCAATAAAGCATAAGGATGGTAGGGTTTTGGAACAATCTCAGATATTAGAAAGGAAACAATGAGGTTATTTGAATCTATCCTTACTTGTCATGGCGCCTCTAATCTAGCTACTCACAATGATCTTCTCAAACACATCCCAAACATTGTTAAGGCTCAACACAATAAGGATCTCCTTGCCCCTTTTTCCGAAGATGAGATTAAAAAGTTGGTTTTCTCAATACATAAAGATAAGGCTCTTGGTCCAAATGCTTTTCCAACTGCCTTTTTTCAAACCTTTCAGAATATTGTAGGTCCTAAGGTGGTAAGCGTTGTGGAGGAGTCTAAAATCAAGAGGAAAATGGCTCATGGATCTTAAAAACACCTTAATATCCTTAATCCCTAAAGGAGAATCATAGTCTTCTTTTGGAGAGTTCAGACCCATTTCCTTATACAACACCATCTACAAGATCATTTCAAAAGCAAACTCCTTCAGGTTAACATATTTCATTTATGATCTTGTCTCATTGGAACGATCTGGTTTCATAGTTCATGATATTACCCATTCTTTGTGCTCTAACAGACAAAAATGTATGTTGATCAAACTTGATATAGCAAGGCATATGATCGAGTTAACTAAAAATTCCTTCTTTAAAACCTTGAAAACTTTAGTTTTGACAGAAAGTGGCGTGAATGGCTCTTTAGTTGCATTTATAGCCCCAGGTTCTTGGTTCTTCTTAATGGTAGTCCTACAGGGGTTTTTGAAGTAACAAGGGGCTTGAGGCAAGTAGATCCCCTATCCCCTTTTTTGTTCATTCTGATGGCTGAGGAGCTAGGAAGTGATATTATGGTGAATCAGGTGGAAGGTTCCATCTTAGATCTAAATGTTACAGAAGGATTGGAGAATCTTTCTCATCAACAGTTTGTCGATGGCACCTTTATTTTTGGTGTGGATTTATAGTAAGAAGCAAGTCATTTCAAGAATGTGTTGAATACCTACTCTATGGCCTCTAGGAAACTTATAAATGAAACAAAATCTTAAATTTTCTCCATCAATATTCCTGCTCAAGATCAACTCAAAATTTTGAGATGCCTTGCTTGTAAAAATTGGGAAGTTGCTAGCCAAATATCTTGGGGTTCCTCTTTTCTTTGGGGCTTGAAAGGCCTCTCTGTGGGACAAATTAATTATTGCATTTAGGTCATGATTGGAATCATGGAAAGGTAAGTGGCTCACTTTAGCGAGGAAATCAACACTTATCAAATTAGTGTTGTGTGACCTTCCCACATATCTCTTGTCTATGCTTAAACACACAATTAAGGTTCTCAATGCTCTCAATCAAATTATGAAGAATTTTATGTGGCAAGGCTATGAAGTTTATAGGAAGGTTCCTCTTCCAAAATGGGACAGAGTTTGCAATTCTAAGGTTTTTGGTGGGGTGGGTGTAATAAATCTTACCCTTCACAATAAGGGTCTTGGGGCCAAACTGGCAAAGGGAATTTTCTCTCAGCCAAATGCACTTTGGAGCTAATTTCTACAACTCAAATACTTTGGTATTCTGGACCCAAAGTGTATCTTTTATAGTGATGATCCCCCACATGGATCCCAAATGTGGAAATTTATTCTCCATTGCTTCCCCATCATCACTAATCACATTTGGTGGGAGATCATACAAGGTTAACAAGATGACTTCTTGGAGGACCCTTAGAATGGACACAAGTCGTTGTAGGAGATAAGAGACCTTGATGAAGCACGAGCTATCCTTTTTACTATTTGGGAAAAAAATGTCAAAGATTATTTCAAGCTTGGATGGTATGAGGGTTTAGAGGTATGTAAATGGAATATCTTGTTAAAATTAAATATCCCTCCTGCTCAAAGAGATATTCTCTCCAACATTCTCTCTAAGCACATTTTTTTATCAACCTTAAAGATGATTCAATCAGATGGATGGGATCCAAATTGGGGATTATTATGTCAACTTGGGCTACAAAATAATTGAATGTGATGAAGTGCAATGGGAGTGGACTAAAAATTTGTGTTGGAATAAGACCAGTTTAGCCAAACTAGAGCATTCACTTCGCTAGCCACTCAAAAAAAAATCTTACATAGGATAGAATACGAAAGATGGGTTGGGTTGGGTCCTTGAGGTGTTGCCTATGTTTTAGTGAAGAAGAAAGTGTGGATCACCTCCTTTTCAACTATTCTTTTGCTTTAGCCTGCTAGGATTGATTATGTGACAAATTGTGTTGGAAATGGGCGTGTCCCCCTTCATTGCTTTTGGATTTTTCAACATGGAATCTCGGCTCCCCAATAACAACTTTTATGGCCTTTTGAACTACCAACCCAACCATTATTATATGGACTATATGGAAGGAATGAAATAGCCATATTTTTAAAGCCAAATCCACCCCTCTTGCAAAATTATTGATCAAAGTAGATGTGGCCATCATTGAAGTTATTTCTTCCCACGCCTGTGCCCTAAGGCTTCTCTTTCAACCTAGGATATGATGATCATGCCTAAGTGGATGAAGTTAAAATTCCCTCTTGTTAATGGGTCTTGCATAAGCAAGTCAACTAAGAGTAGGAAGGATCATATGGTATGGATTCCTGCTCCTAGTTTTTTGAAGATAAATTTTGATGGAGCCACTAGAGGTAAACCTGAAGTGTCTAGTGATGGGTTGTTGATTTGTGATTGCTCTAATTCAATTATTAGGGTTGCTTCTCTTAATATTATTGATGGAACAAATAATTAAGTTGAAGTACAAGCAACCATTTTTGAGATTGAACTCAAAATATAATGTGGAATCAATAATTTGATTATTGAGGGGTCTTTTATGGTGATTGTTACAACCCTACACAACTAGATGTATAAATATTACAACATTTGATACATCCTAGAGAAATCATGGAGGCTTCTTTCCTCTTTTGATTCTTGGTGTGATATTCACTAATTTCAGGAGACCAACACTCAAGCTAACTTCTTAGTAAACCATTGAACTTCACAAAGGTAAGAGCTTGTTTATGATAATGTGATAGTTTTTTGGCCTAGTTTTTTTTTAGGGGGATAAATACATAGAGACTTCTTTATCATGAAATTTATGTGAGCTCTCTTGACACTTCACATTGGAAGAAGATTTTTTTTGTATTTATGGTGTGCTTATTAATTTGAGTCATGGGGGCTGAGGTGGTGGCATCTCACTTATGCTCTCTCCCATTTTGCATGAGTTATCAATGCCAAATCATTTGAAGTGAGATTATATGTGCCTTTCACCATAAATAAAGTGGATGTGATGTTTATATTTTGAAGATCATTTATTTATTAGCTTTGGGGAGTGGGTTCTAATATGGGATAAGTTGTATCTTGCCAAAATTGGAAGGTTTCAATCTTGTGCGTACTACTAACATAATGTATAAGTTGGTTTAATTGGTTTTAATAGAGCCCCTATTATCCCTTCTTATTGAATGACGAGAATTGTCCTTTCATGGTAGAGTGATTGAAGGTAGATTGAAGCTAGTCTTTTGGATTCCCTCAGGGCTGATATTCCTGTCTACATCTTGTCGATCTTTGTAGGAGTGTTATATACCTTTATTTGTGTTAAAATTTTTGGCCAAATGTCTTTGGATTCAAATTTGGTTGACAATGGTGTACCGTGGAGTCCATAATCACAACCCCATTTTTTGTAATTTTTATCTATATTAATGGAAGGGTAGGGGACTCATCAACACAATCATCGATAAAATTAAAATACAATAATATTAATTATTTTGTTAGAATATTTGATATTTAAAATTTAAATATATAATGATTTTTTATTTCAACAAATAACATATCAAAAATCAATTTAGAAGAAACAAAATATTTTTTAAATTAATCAAAATAAATTTAAAACTCTAATCAACCATGAATATTAAATAACTCTTTATTATAATTAAAATATGCATTGAACTGTCATCATATTTTTTTTAATAAACAATTTATAAAATATCTTAATGACATAAAATTCATCACATAAATAAAACATTTTTCTCATCATCATCATCATCATCATCATCATCATCATCATCATCATCATCATCATCATCATCATCATCATCATCATCATCATCATCATCATCATCATCATCATCCCCTCCACTCCACTACAACACAAATGTGACCATCATTGTCCTCATCATCATTGTCATTATCACCTCATGCGGTGAACCTCTCATTGTCTAAAAATAAATGACATATTATAAATCAAGTTTTAAATTTTTAAAAAATATTAATTAAAATATAATAATATTAAAAATAGCATACATAAGATGTACTCTAGGAGGTGCTTAATGTTCCTTACATAACAATAAATACAAATAACTATATTACTTTTCTAAATAAGTGAATCTAATTAAAAATTTGAAACCCAAGTTAAATATCATGAAAAACTAATTTTATAATTATAACTTAATTTTTAATTAATTTTTTTTGAAACATAATTAGTTAATACTTATTTATATGCCTTTCTTGATGTCAATGCTCCTCAAGAGTGTTGTCCATTGATCTTCCATTACCACATGTACATGATCATTAGGTGGTGGGATATTGATGTTGTCTTCCTAAAATAAGAATTTAATAATATCAAAATTAAAATTAAATAACAAAGAATAAAAAATAAGTAACATTAGCCAATGAAGTGGTAGTGAGTTAGTGATGTCAGTTGTATGTATCCAAGCTCACCAAGGTTCAATTCCTACAAAGGTATGTGAGGCCGAATATGACCATTAGTAGTGGTATTAGTGTCCATAGAGCGTGCAGGTAGATCTATGGTAGCTCTGGCGTATTCGATAATCAAGTATTATTGGATGGTTTGAATCACTTATGGTTGGTGGGTTATAACATCTCATCTTGTGATAAATCTGGTAATGTCAAAAGGTGGTATGGTTCTATGGTTGGAGTGGCTTGTAGCTTGTGGACTATAGCATCCTATTAAAGTGGTATTATTGTTAAAGGATTATTCATGGTGATCTATGGGGCTTGTTTGTGTCCTAGACCGATTGTTGCTCTAGTGATTAAAAAAAGTAGTATCTAGTTGGAGCTCTGGTCAAAAGTGAATACCTATCTAAAAAAATAACATCTAAAAAAACTACATGACATAATTTAATTATATATGTTATGACAACATATTAACACAAGCTATTTTCTTTGAGGTATTGAATGTTCTCTTCAGTTGAGTTCCATTTAAAAACTCTATGCTAGAAAAACATTAAAAAAAACTAGTTAATTAATAAAAAATAAATACATAATAAATTAAAATTAAATAACTTAAAATAAAGAGAAAGGATGAAAATTAAAAATTTAGCCATCACTTGTTTAATGTCTTTTTGGCCTATGCAATGAGTCATAGGGTTCATTTTAACCCTCTTTTATTTGGCCTTCATATACCCACATTTTTAATTTTTTGCATCCCTTTTTTCATTTACCTAATATTTTCGAGCATTTTCTCCCACCCCTCTTTGGTATAATGGGTGATGCACTTTTTTTTCCATTTATCTTTCGGTTTATTTTTTATTTTTTATATCCTACATTCCTTTCCTTTATTAATTCATCCCCCATGTAAATATAGTTCCTCATCTCAATGAGATGTCCCATATTCATTTGTCAAAAGGTTTAAATGCAACTTTCTTCTTCTTTAGGGAAGTGGAGTTAGTCCAATTGGGTGATGGCTTTGGTGTTGGCAAGGTGTTTGATCACCTACTGAAGATGCTCCATAAACAAATACCCATTGACATCTTTCCAAATTTCCCATCTCATTTAATAAAGTTGGTATGTTTAGTTTACCAAAATAAAAACAATGGTACTCATGCGACATAACAACAAGTCACATAAGGGGATCAGGGAACATTATGGGTATAATTAAGGAGGTCATAATCAATGTGGGTATCCTTTATGTCTACCTCCCTCATGATTTCCAGAGATGGTCTAAAACCTTACCCACCTTAATCATTATTTTATTCAGTCTCTTTGTGACTGAAGGAGTTATTTGTAAATTAGTTAGGGTATCTGGGTTTCTCTGCACATATCTTAGAACTGCAACCTTAAACTTAAAAATTAAATAAATAGACTAGCACTATAAAACAAAAGAATCCTAACTAAACAAGAGTTGTGATTGAAAATAACATGTTAACTTACTATATTATCCTCCTTAAAATAAGATTATGAACCGATAAAGAGGACATACTTCTTGTACCTTTCTACTTGATCTTCTTTCCTTGCCCCTATTCAAATTTTCTTTGCCTGCCATTTTCTATCAAGATTTATAGAAACAATCACATATTCAACTATTTATAAAGACTCACAACCACACAATTTTTTTTTTGGCCCTCCTCTCACTTCCAAAAACATAATAGAACAAAATACTCACCCACCCACATTTTTTTGACTTTGGAGGAAAAATTTTCAATGTTTAGTTTAGTCTCATGCAAATCTTGATACAACTTTAAGAGATAAAAACACAATCTGCATCAAAGTTTGTATTAGGATTAGGTCATTTTTAAAATATTATAAATTTTAACAAATGTCTACGCCTTCTTTCAGTTCCCACAATTTTGGGCTTAAAGTTACTTCAACAAGAACCAAAACCTTGACTTAAAATATTCTAATGCCTTCCAACATTATCGTATCATCCTCTTCTTATGGGAACTCAGCATAATGTTTTTAGTGGACCCAAGTATGCACCTTATTAACCCAATTACTTGATTTATTTAATTAGGTGGGAAATTAAGGTTCATCAACCCTGATTCATGCATATGATTAAGGTGGATATGGGAAAAAATGAATATAATTGAGCACCATTTGTCACTATTTTATTTTGTTAGGTCATTAGTGGACTTATTTTGATTGAAAAAGGCCCAACTTAGACGTAAATAGATAATTGAAGGTGTATACTAGGAGGACATCAATAAAAAATGGGTGGTTGGTTGTATTTAGGTCACCAAATCAACTTTTAGTAATCATGTCACACCTATTTGGGCATAAATAATACATAATTGATGTGCATTGCTCCAATCACACCAACTTGGACCTACATTTGACATAAATTACTATGTTCACACATAAATATACTTGAAATAAATTATAATTCCCCAACCCAAAATCTCATCATTTAGTTGTAATTAGGTTCACAAGGATCAAATTGGCCCAAAATACATCCCTCATTGATCTAATTGAGTAATATGTTTAATTAATGATGAAATAAGGGAAAATTAAGCTCCAAATCACATCGTATAATTGTAATTAGGTTCATAGAGCTCTACTTATATTGATCTATGTCTGTGAATGATCCAATTGGTTATGAAATTAGGTCTAATTAAACCCCAAATTTCATTGATGCATAGTCACAATCAGGTTCACATGCCTTAAATTGGTCCAATCTACATCCTAGGTTGAATAAATCATCAGGTAATTGGTTCAATTAATGATAAAATTGCTACCAAATTGAACCCTAAATCACATTAGATAGTTATAATTAGGTTTGTGAGAATCAAATTGGCCCAATCTACATCTTTTATTGATCCAATTGAGTATATTCAATGAAAATTTTGGTCCAATTGATCCCAAAATTACATTAGATAGTTATAGTTAGGAGTGAAAACCAAAAACTATGTCCCACTTGGGGCCAAATATGTGAATTATGAGATTTGTGTGGAGTGCTTTATGATGTTTTAGGGGAAACATAGTTAGGGTGAAAGGGTTTTACTTGAAATTGTTTAGGGTGAAAGGTTGTATTTTATATATTTTAGGCATTCACGTGTTATGCATTGGGTTGAGGGGGCTTAACCATAAACCCCCATTTATGGTGAAACCCCTTATGTGACACCTATGTGGTAGAAACGTTTTCCCTAACCATTCAAAATAATTAGATCCCTCTAATTATTTAAAAAACCACCATTTTGGATCCCACATTTTAGGTTAAATGAAATAATAAAAATACAAACTTCCACATGTAAATATATCTTTTTATGAGATTTCATTTTAAATTTTTTTAATAATATTTAATATTTTTTAATTATTTGATCAACTAAGGTCTATTATAGAACAATGTACTTTCTTTTTCAGGTACTAGAAAAAATTTGGGAACATGTTTTATTTAAAAAAAATATGTTGTATGTTTTAATGTATTTATTCCTTTGATGAAAAAAGGCTCAATTTACACATATATATAGAGAAATATTATGTTGAAAACTTATATATTTCTAAATTTTAGGGATTGATCAATAAAAAATTAATAAAAAATAAATTATTAATAAAAAATTACAAAAAATATTTATACAATGTGTCAATGAGTCAAAGACATATTTCTAAAAAAATCTCAAAAAAATAATATGTTAAAAAAGAGTTATGTTAGTTCCAAAACTCCCACTCTATAAAATTTTGTATAAGAAAACAAACATCTTATAGAAAAATTTAAAATACACACACATATAATGTACATTTATATTATAAAATTTCATTAGTTTACATCATTTCTAAATGTTAGATGGTTTGAGGCAAACATTTATAAATTTTGAGAAATGTCTACAATTAATTGTTTTGGTGTATTTAAAATGCCAAAACTAGAGATGCATTATTGTGCTTTGACCTAATCTATGTCTTTGATTAATATAATCTAGTCATTAGTTTAATCAATGATGAATTTAGGTCCAATTTGAAAACTTGTTCATTTGTAAATTATTATAAAAATATTTTTTAACATTGACTTCTCAAATTTCTAAAACATATATAATTTTTGGTTAATGTAAAATGTCTACAAAATTTGTCATTGTTAGAAAAAGATATTTCCCAAACTTCAATGATGATGTAGATAGAATGTAATATTTTAATGTTTTAAATAATCATATAGGCAAATACAATTTTAGTCATATAACACTCCTTAATACATGATTTTTTTCAAAGTTTCCTACAAAATTCTACAATGAAAGTAGTATGCATTTGTTTTTGTGTTCATGGTAGTTTTTATTTTTGTGTTGATGTTTGTACATTTATTTTTAGTTTTGTGGGGAATACACATTTTTTTTCTAATGTATATATGTATTTTTAATTTTGAAAGAAAATTTTGTGTGATGTGATGATAGTTGTGATTATGAAGGAAAAGAATTTGAATAGAAATAATATACTTTTTATAAATTTATGAAGCATTTACATTAAGATAAGTGGCTTCAAAAAAAATATGACTTTTTTTTAGGACTTTGTTTCAATATTATGTCCCATCATTCATATTAAATTTAAATAAAATGGTAATTTCTCACTTAGAGTTAATTTTCATAATTTTTGATGTGACACTATAATTCTAATTATGATCATCCATTACCATAATTCACGAGGTCAAACATTGTGTTTTCAATTACCTTTCTAAATATTATTTTTTCTCCAACATATGTCCAAGTTACAATCCTTAGGTTCACTTTTAATTGCAACTACTTTTTCCTCTATTTCTTTTTAGCTATAGTTGATTTTTTCACATAAATTTTGAATTCTACTAAAAAAAATTAACTGGAGAGAATTTATTCTAGTTGTTTTTAAATAGAATTAAATTTTAATGGTTAATATTAGGTTTTAGTTTTTTGAAAATGGAAGAAATCTTAACTTTGAATTTACTTTAGATGTGAAGGTTTTTAGACCATCTATTTAACTTTATTTCCCTGCTATAAATTTAAGTGACATCAAGTTTGTAATGCAAAATATATATTCAATTTAATAAATTAAAATAAAATAATTAAAAATAATTTTTATATAGGTAAAAAAAATGTTGAAAATATAATCCCACATTGCTAATGCAAACATTGACATAACGTACATCAATAAAGGAAAAAACATCAAATCTAGAGTCTTTTTCTCACCACTTTTAGTGTTAGTCACATCCTAGAGCTTATTACATTATAAAATTTTGTTGACACAAACCTAAGTTAGAAATAATTACAAAAAATCAACATAAAAGTGTTAAAAATTCATGAAAATCTATTAGTGAGGTTATCATTACTTAACCCTATTTTATCGACGTTTATATATTTTCTCTATGTCAACTTACATGCCAATATGTCCTTAATTTTAACTCAAAAAGTATATATATATATACATACATACATACATACATACAAAGGTACCCTAAGGAATTTAAATATATGAAGCTACATTGATCACAATTGTTTTATTAATTATTCCCTTTTTTTCATACCCGTACTAAAATAAGGATATTACATTAGTGAAAATTCATGTAGATCTCAAATTAATCACATTTTACATTTCATACCATATGGATAAAGGATAAGATTATCGTATACATAAGGCTAATTTTTAACATGCACGAGTGTTGGTTTCTAACTGGTCACAAAGTAGGGGGTTGATTGAGGCAGGCCCCTAAAATAAACTTAAATTTTGTGTCTTTTTAGATATTATTAGCTTAGGTTAAGATTAGATTAAAATATAATTAATTCAAATAGTCTCAATCATCAATCTATAAATATAAATAAAGTATTTGATAAAAAAAATGTTCACAAATGGGTTCACAAATTTTTACACTACACAAACCTATGCATTCATTGTCCAGATAAGTTATCCATTTTTTGGACAAAATATAACTATTAGAGGATTCTTATTGTATTCACATTAGTAGATATTGATCTTATTTCTATATCTTCTTTTGCACTGTCTTAGGGAATGTTTTTTAATTATCTATAGTTATTATATAAATACAAGTGAGTCTAGAATAATGTATGTGTCTATAAACCCCCATTTCAATTATTAATCACTCTAGTTTCTTTCATTTAATTACCCTTTTTTCACTTAGGAAAATATTATTTATTGTATTTATGTTATATTTTCTTAGTGCCTCTTTTATCTTGGTTGGTGTAACATTTTGAACACTTATGTACCCTACATGGTAAAAAATATGAGATAAGGATAAGAGGTGACTTTTAAAATAAGATAGTATAAGCTAAAGGATAAAAAAAATGAGGAAATTTCACAGATTGGTTGCAATTCTACATGAAATGTAATTTTTACCATAAGTTGGGTCAATTTCATATCATTAAATCATTCAAATTTATTTTATGTGCTCAAAGGAAATTGTGACACAAAGGTGGTATAAATTAGTAACACAAATTAATTTACATTTGCACTACCTTTGCATCATTTTTTTAGTATCAATCCATCTCAAGCACTTATATATCCCTTTGTAGTTTCCATTTTAATTACCTAATTTTTAATTTTTGAGAGGAGAAAGAGATAAAGAGTGCGAAGGAAAAATACTAGCAGTCTGTCTTTTTTGGTGGAAAAAAATGTAAGTTTATCATATCATTTTTATTTTTTCTAGTTTGATATTACCAAATGACCAATTTAGACTCATAATACATTATTTTTTGTAATATTTGTTATTAAGTGAAAATTAAGGTAAATAAGTGAAATTTAAAAATTACATAAATTAATGAAAGGCACGATATAATTTTTTGCTAGATATTAGCTTTTGACCAAAGCTAAAAATCATTCTGGGGCACAACAGGAGGTCCAATCTCCCAAAAAGGTGTAACCAATTTTTAAAGTGGAAATACAAAAAGCTAAAGAGCCTTATCAATTTGGAGAAAATCCAAAGCTATAAAATTGAAACAAAACCTAAAATTAACAACCAAATCAATTACAAGATTAGTTTAGTAACCAATCATTATATCTTTAAAAACATAAAAATCTAGAATAAAACTTAACCTTTTGCATCTTGCATATAACTACCCCTACTAGAGAGAAAATATTCTATCATCCATTGAGTACTACCATTAATAGAATTCTTAGCATCAAGTTGTAAACTTTTTGCTTATATTTTCTTGCCTCTTTTCCCTTTCTTGTCATAGTTGGGAGACTTCAATTCACATGGATGTTGAGCAATAAACAAACATGCCCTACCAACCAACTCTTCACCTTCTTCCTCCCAACCTTCCTCTTCCTCATTTAAAACTTCTTTATACTATGAACAATTTGCTAAGAAAGAATCTTTTTCAAAACCCTTTGATCCAATAGATTTAATAGTCTCTTCCTCTTCCAGAATGGGAATAAAAGGCTACCCTGCTTCCCCTATGAATAGACCTTATGCATATGCTAGAACCTCACCCTCCTAAAGACTGAGCTAAAATTCATAAAATTTTAGAGAAGGATGCTCAAAAGAATAGATCTTGGCTGGGGCCAACAAGCTATGAACCAATACCCGATTCAAGCACCTAATCTTTCTGACCCATTTATTCATAAGCATTACACAAGATCCTTTTAAACCTCTCTTAGGGAAAGAATCAATCTTATGATCATCTTTATTACAATTGAAACATCTAAAAGGAAGTCCTTCAAAATTAACAAACTGAGTCCAAACTTCAAAGGAGGAAGAAATATGAATATAATGATGTATAGGTTTGGATAAATCGACCAATACACACACCCTGACAAAGCTCAAATTAGCTTTAATGGATTCATCAATTTTAACAAAGACTCACAACTTACTAGCCAATTGATTAAAAATACTAGGATCATGCAATGCTAAAGGAATATTATAAAATCTTACCCAAACTAGAGCTTGTGATATAACCATTGCTACTGGATCAAAAAAAGGGGACAAAGGACACAAAACCCTCATACTTACCAATAAACCATGTTCCATTTGACCACACAAAATCTCTATCTTTTAAAGACTGAAATAGAAGTAGAAAGAAACCATTAAATATCATTGAAAGAGAAGGATTTTTTATTAAGGGCTAGGTACCTTTCGACCATTGTAACATCACTTACCATGAAGGCCTCTTCCCTACACATATGCCAATCAAAGACTTCCTCCCCCTATCCAAACTAACCTAAAAAATATTTGCATCTAAAATTTCCAAAATAGGGCATGTTTCAGATAAGATGAAGGGAACATCACCTAGATAGGCCATTTCTTGGGCTCCTTTTTATGATAGTTCAGCTTTTGAAATCCCCTTAGAGCCACCCTCTATTTTATTGACTTTCACAGCTAGCTCTTTTGAAGGGATCCGACTTGTAAAAATGAGAATAGGGTTTAAACTAGTTTGAACCTTGAGAATATTTTCTTTGTAGAAAGCTCCACATGAATGAAAGGGATTGAAGATATTCATGTAACTATAGTACACCATAGACTTAGTAAAAACCCCAACTCCCCCTTAGTTGTTCCAAACACCTATTTCCTAAAAGAGGTGCCTCTACTAGACCAATCCCTATCTTCATCTAAATGCTCTAATCATAAAAATTGATCAAAATCCTCATAACGATCTCTGCCTATTTTGAATTGTGGAGTGAAAAAATAAGATTTATCTTAGTCTTTTTAAAGATTTTTCTATGCCCTACCCAGGTTGTGCCTAACTGTAAAACCTCTCCTTCTCATCCCTTAACCAATATCTACACTATTTGATTTATTACCACCCTCCTGATCTTTGCTTTGGATATTCTCTTGCACCTCACTCTTCCTTTCTCCATCCTCAACCACTACTATTAAACCTCTAACTATAGCCTTTACTTGCATTTCCCTAGCCTCCACTACCATCATCTACCTTTTGCCTGATGTCATCTCCTATCTTTTACTTGATGCTTTTGCTTGCCAAACTTCATTCACTATCAGCTTCTCTTGTGTTTGCATCCTCATTATTTCAATTACCCTCTATGTTTATGTTTCATTCTTTGCATGAAAGGCATGATAGAATTAGGGAAATCAGATTTAAATTTTTTAATTTAAGTGTAAAATAGTAGACAATTGGGTTAAATTATAGTCAATTAAAAAACTTAGTGGCATGTTTGAAAAGTGAGAGAAATTATGATAATACTACGAAAAGGGAAAAATTAAAGGAAATCTAGGCAAACTTTATATAATTAGGGAAATTAGTGATAAATAGAGAAATTTGGGATATTATAGAAATTAGTGAAAGTTTAGGAATTAGGAAAATTAGATTAAAATTAGGTCAAACATCATAAAATTAGGTAAATTAGTGATAAACATGGAAATATAAGTAAATTGGGTAAACTAGAGAAAATTACAAAAAATAGTGGAACTTGGGAAAATTAGGGGAATTAGAGTAAAAATAAGTTGACTTTAATAAATTAGTGATAAATAAAGAAAATTAGATAAATTAGGGAAACTAGGGAAAATTATAAGAATTAGTGAAGCTTGGGGAAATTAATGAAATTAGAATAAAATAGATTGAACTTAATGAAATTTAGCCAAACTTGATGAAATCAGGCCAAACTTATAAAAATTGGGAAATCAATGTCAAATAGGAAAATTAGAGAAATTAGCAAAATCAAGGAGAAATACATAAAAATAGGGAAAATTTGATGAAACATGATGAAATTAGGCCAATATTATGAAATTAGGGAAATTAGTGACAAATATGAGAAATTTGAGAAACTGGACACATTACAAAAATTTAGGTGGCATTAGGATAAATTTGATGAAATTAATTAAATTAATGACAAATAGGAGAACTTTGATAAATTGGGGAAACCATGAAAATTACAATAATAAGTGAAACATGGGGAAATTATGGAAATTGGGGTAAAAATAGGTTGAACTTAAAAAAATATAGCCAAATTTGATAAAATTAAGAAAATTAGTGATAAGTAGGGTAAGTGAATGGAGATGATGGACAACACTATGGACATTTTAGCATAACATGTATGCATTATTTAAATTGAGGTTCAATATTGACTGAACGACAATGCATATGTATTATGCATAGCATATATATATTGCATACATATTATATACTATACATAACATGTATGCATTATAGTAACTACAAACAAACATAACAAATCCCAAGCATATGCATTATGTATACTATACATAATGTGTATGTGTTATAATATCTACAAAAAAAACATAAAAATTATAATCCAAATCCCATGTTATTTCATTTTTATTTTTATTTGGCATCCATCATCTCTACCCTAAACCACATTTGCATTGTGATTGAAGGAGAAGAAAACACACTAGCATTTCCCATTACCTTGACGAATCAACAATCCCATCATAGAGGGGATGTAAGCAAGCAAAAACCAAGTTTGTTAACACTATATTTTAGCATTTTTTTTTGATTTGCATTGTTTTATTATTAAAACTATTTTTTTAACAACTCATTCAAGTGGAAGGCAACACATTAACCCTCCTACCAGCAATCCGCCTAACCCTCCTAACCCTCTTAGCCCTCCTAAATTTCCATAATACCCCCTAGGTAATCAATAGGATTTGGTTGCACATATAGTCGAGAACAAAATACAGATTGAATAGATAATTAAGAGAATGAGGGACCCCACTTTGACCAACACCCACCATATCTTTTTAGGTAATACCCTAGAGTTAGTACTAAGATAAGTTGAATTGTTAAAGCGTCAAATTGATAGATGGACATCATATAGGGATAGATGTAAGGCTTATTATGTTGATAAATTATCAACACGTGAAGCGAATGAAATATATCAAAAGACCTAATTTGTGCCCTATTCATGGATTTAACAACCAATGCACCTTTTCCACCATCCACAAAATAGTTCCAAATCCACTAATGCATGTATAATTTTATTAGAAATAGTTTTTGGGATTAATAGTGGATGGTATTTGATTACCCACCCTATAACAACCATGAAGATTCATTTTTTTTTAGGAATATCTATTGTGAATTTGTCCTAAATGAGATTCCTAACTATTTTGACTACTCAGAGTTTTAGGGCCGAGGGAAAGGCTTTTTACAGGATAGACCAAGTACATGTCATGCACCTAATTAGCCTACAGGAGTCCCTACCCAAAAGCCACTTTACCCTAAGATCCTTTTTATAGTGAAAGAGGTCATGGAGATTGACACTTTGCATGTACATCATGCACTTATGAACACACTCATTCAACATACAAGTAAGCTTTTGAGACTAATGATGGAGAGTGTGGACATGTGAGTATTCCACCTAGTATGTGTACCTTACCTCACCCTTGTAGATTTTTTTGGTGATATATGCACTAGACCTTCAAATGATCATGGTGGTGTCTTTTAGGGCCTTGATGCTATAGCTTTGAGCAATGAGTTTTTGGCATGGATATTTGGTGTGCACATGTTGACTACACATATACACGTATTTTATATATTTGACATTTTAAATTTTAGTTATATTTATATTTAAAAGGTAATGGTTAATTTACATATAAATTTAATAATATATATGTAATTTTTTATGTTACAAGAGGAAACAGTGTCATCATCTTCATAACTTATTTGTGGGACATCTACTATTGCATTTGTTAATGTTACTCAACTGATGTTTACATATAGAGAGAGAATTTTTTATTAATATTTTATGTATTATACATGTATTTATTTGTATATATTGATGGTCAACTAACAATCATAAATTATTTATTCTACTGATGACTATAGTGGAGACTCCTCCATCTCTACGGGATAAAACAAACATAGGAATTACTGCTACAATTTTAGCTACATAGACACTCACTAAGGTACATGTTCATTTATAATTTATAATTATAAATATATATTTATTTTAATAATTTTACTCTATAGTTGGACAAATCTAACTTATGTGAATGTATTATGTATGTAGGGTTATCTGATGATATTTGATAGTCACATTCAAATGATTAACATGGCATATTTTAATGTTTTCTCCCCCTTTCACATGTTTGTTTGTCCATCTCGACCTATCAATGACCCCATTGAACATTAGAGGTAGATTAAGTGTGACCACAATATTATGGTAAGCACATGTTTAAATAATTTTTATATTAGTTTAAAATTAATTTTGAACTTGGTTGCATGTCTAGTATGTAAAGTTTTTAAAAAGATTTGTATATGAACAGGTTCAGCTATAGATGAGCTATGAGCCTAAAAGGAACCATCCTCAGACCTTTGATGAATATAAGGAATTAAAAGGATCTCCATCTATAAGCAGGGTATCCCAGGGAGAGTCTTATTTGAGGAAAGCAAAGAGAGGGAAATGCTTTGAAGAGTATGATGTCTTAGATGATGTACTTGTTTATATGCTTATATGGCAATGCATGAATTTTTTGCATTGTATGCTTGTATGACATTCACCTACATTTTATTATGTTCTTAGATGATGTAATTTTTTGTAAGCCTAAATGGTAATATATGTGTTTTTGACATTATATACATTATGGCATTCACCCAACATTTTATTATTTTCTTATTTTGTATGCCTTTAGGGCATATATATATGTTCAAATTTTGTGGTGATCATCTTTTTACATATAATTTGGCTCACATTATTATTACAAAACTAAATTTGATGGTTATATGGCCATATTTAAATATGATCATATTTAATATTTACTTCATGTAATTATTAAAACTAATTTACAATCCTTCAATATGCATTGTAATTAGAACTACGTGTGATAAAATAGTATAATGTTTGAGATAAATCATACATTAGTGTGAAGTGCCTCTCATGATTGGCCTACAACATTTGTCACTATTCTAATGTGGATACCCTTACTACACTAGTTTAATATCATTTGGGACTTCTTATTCACATTTTGTATTCATGAAATTTATGGACATACCACATTTATAAGTAGTGCCATCCACTTTGTCAATCCAACTAAGTAAAAATTTAGAGGCTATTTATAGCCAAAAGGCTATAAGTAGGTTTTTTTGATTTTAAAAATGGCTAATTCTGAAAAAATATACATAGATCAAATAGCCTCAATTTTATACAATTTCATAGTTCAGGACACAGATTCACCTTATAGATTATATTAAATCTAATTTTAAAAAAATATTTGCCAGAGTTACTATACATGTATGGGTCTGATTAGCTAAGAAATTATATGAGACATGTATAGGTTAGTCTAGAATCACCAGATATATATGTATATATGCATGTATATAATAAGGACCACATAGGACACACTAAGCTTAAAGTAATGATTATATTTATTATATGAAAATATTTTGAATATACTTTGGCCCTACATGCTCTTCTTTCTATATGGTTTTAATACCTCAAAAAATTACTAATAAATAATTTTTGAACCTAATGTTGATTTTATTTATAGCATTGAATGTGGTGTAAGTAGAATTAAAGCTACAAGGATTGTGGTTTAGATCTTTCCCTATTTTTTAGTGAATTGGTGCTGGCATATTGAAGGGCCCAAGGCAAAATTTAATGTTGTTCTAACATAATAACTGCAGGATTAATGTAAGTTGATCGAAGACATATGTGATGGTTTCTCAATTTTTATTGTCATTTATGCAAGCTATTAGTAGAAACAAAGCTCCGATAGTCAAAATATTGGGATGAGAGGTTAGAAATGAAGGTGCAAACAATTTCTAAGCTGGTTTCCTTATGATTATAATTGCAAACTATAGATTTGTGTTTCTTTTGTTCTAAATATTGAGAGTAGTTGTTTGTATACACATTCATCTATTTTGAAATGATTAAATATAATGATAAGTTCCTTGAAAAATATTCCTTTAAATATATTTACTAATGGTTTCTCAAAATTTATAGTCATTGATGCAAGCTATGGAAAGAAATGAAGCTCTAGTAGTTGAAATATTGGGATGAGAGGTTAGAAAAAAAGGTGCAGACAATTTTTAAGCTGATTTTCTTGTGATTACAACTACAAGGTATGGATTTGTGTTTATTTTATTCTAAATACTGAGAGCAGTTGTTTGCATGCATAATCATCTATGTTAAAATAAATAAATATAATGATAAGTTTCCCAAAAGCATTTCTTTAAATATATTTGCTAACGGTTTCTTAAATTTTCTAATCATTAATGCAAACTATTGGCGGAAGCGAAGCTCTAATAACCGAAAGATTGGGATAAGGTGTAGACAATTTCTAAGATAGTTTTCTTGTGATTTCAATTGAAAGGTATGGATTTGTGTTTCTTTTATTTTAAATACTGAGATTAGTTCTTGGCATACACAATTATTTGTTTTGAAATGACTAAATATAATGATAAATTCCTTGAAAATTATTTATTTAAAGATATTTTCTCAAAACACTGTGCATGTTGGTTTTCTTAGAAATTTTATTTATATTTATAAATCTTTTTTTTAAACTCAAAATATGTGAAATAGGTATTTTCAGGTTAGTCAAAAATATGGTTGAAATGATCATGAGGCTTTGTTGCATTTATTCATTTTGTTCTTTGTGCATTTTTTAAAATAAGTATCTTGCATGCCATTATTTCTTAAAAGAAATCAGTTTCTTATTTGTTTAAAAAGAGTATTTTTTAGAGGAAATCAATTTCTTATTTTTTTAAAGGAGTATGTGGTAAAGACCAGCCAAATAATATATTAACTAAAGTATACAAAAAATTGTGATAAAAAATCATAGTATAAAGTATAAATAGCAAACTGACTATGGGGCCATAAGGCACGATAACTATGAAAAGCAAGGACAACAAGAAAATATCTTTAAAGAAATATTTTTTAGGAAAATTATCATTATAATTAATCATTTCAAGAAGCAAGATAGATGACTTTATATGCAAATAACTACTCTCAGTCTTCTATTTGATTAAGAAAACATGTCTATAATAGTTGTAAACTCTATTATAAAGATGCATATGTATTCAAACATAAGTAAGTTGCATGAATACATATGTGATAGTTTCTTAATTTTTCTATTCATTGAAATGAATAAATATAATCATAAGTTCTTTGAAAATAATTTCTTTAAATATATTTTCTCAAAACATTGTGCATGTTAGTTTTCTTATAAATTTCATGTATATCTATAAATATCTTCTTTAAACTCAAAATATGTGAAATGGGTATTTTCAGGTTAGTCAGAAATATAACTGGAATGATCATGAGGCTATGTTACATTTATTCATTTTGTTCTTTGTGCATTATTTAAAACAAGTATCTTCCATGCCATTATTTATCAGAAAAAATCAATTTCTTGTTTGTTTAAAAAAACTATATGGTAAAGACCGACCAAATAATATAATAAATTGAGTATAGAAAAAAGTGTGATAAAAAAATTAGAGTATAGAGTATAAATAATAAACCGATTGTGGGGCCATAAGATAAGATAACTATGAAAAGAGAGGATGATATAATAAAAAAAATTGAGTACATATGGCAACATCATGTGTAATACTTAGTATAAATTGAGTACAGACCTTTGTAAGTCTCTCAAAAGACTAATATAAGATTGACCATTAAATATGATATTTGACATTGAATTATGAGCATGTTAGTTTGTTGTTTTAGTTGCTCTTAGTTATAATAGTGATTATATTCTCCTTTTCATTGTTATGTTTTTATTGATAAAACACTTTTATAGAATTAGAAATATTTCTTTCAAGAGACTGCCTCTTCTATAGGCTTTCCTCTGTTGGATAAATGAGATTGTATTATTTAAAATATGATTCACATATGCATATATTTGATAATTGAGATATTTAATTAGTACATTGTTCATTATTATTTTCAAAATTTATAAAAATCCCTATACACATCTTAGAAACATTTATTGCTTCCTAAAATCACTGTTATTCTACAACTATAAAAATAAAGATCCAAGGTGCATCAAAATAGTCACTAAAAATTGTAGCATGTCTCTTATAAATTTATGTTGGCCCCTATTTCAATGTTTTGAATTTTCAAGTGAGTTATAGTTGGTTCAAGTTTTAATTTATAAATTATGCAGATTTAGATTTTGTCTATGATATCATTTTCAAATGGATATTTTCATAGTTCATTTTTCAGCGTTTTCTAAATAACGTGTTGGTATTTTTTTTAGCTGCCAACTTTCAAACTATCAATGCAAAAGTTAATTCAAGAAGTGGAATAGTGATTTTGTCCTTGAAGGGAGTGTTTTGCATTATTGATTCATAAATTTGGTATTGAAAGGTTTTTGATTTGTAAAATGTTTAAGACTAGTTTGAGTGCTAAGAAATTAACAAGGGGTTCATCGAAGGGAAATATCTTGTTTTCATATTTTTATAAACATTAGCAAGAACAACATTTAAAAAGAAATACTAGTTTAGAAAATCAATTAGAAGTAAACATTATTTATCATGATCAAGATCATGTTCAATAGGCTTTTGATCACTTTCAATCAATAGATGCAAGTAATATTGTCAATGATCATGACACAATTGATTTAAGACAATATGGTTATGAAAGTGTTGATAATTCAACCTCATAATTAGTTTATGAATTTTGTCATAACTCCAAAAAAGGAAGTCATGTGAATGGGAAATTTCAAAGAGTTTTCAAGCTGAATGGGTTTTTAAATATCTTTTCAATGAACCTAATTTGAGTGAAGACACTAATGATCCACCAAAAGAGTGTAGATGCAAGATATGTAGATGGAAATTAGGGAGGGATAAACACTTACAGTTAAAACTAGATACCATATAGAGCATGTGGGGAAAGTGTATGAAAATAAAATTATAAATGGAGAGAAAAAAATAGTGATACGATAGAGAAAAAAAGAAGAGTCTCTTCATGTTAGGTATGTGATTGAATACGATGAATATCTAGTAAAACAACAATAATATTCATGTAAGTAGAAGAAACATTACAACTTTGTTTGAAAAAATGATGGGAATTAATGAAATGTCAAAGATTGTACAAATTTGTATTGTTTTTCACATTCAAAAAAAAGGTAGACCAATGACCTATTATCCAAGATATAAGGGCATGATACAATTTCTTGGCATCTTAAACTTTTCAAATACTCATTGGTCAGTTAATAGTTGTTGGGAATGGGAAAATTATCTTGCTGAAGTAGAAAAAGAGGATTTTCAAGAGAAGATAAGTCTTTCAAGATACATAACATTTTCATTGGATGAAGTTAAGGCCATTCATATCACTTATTGGGTGTGTATGCATGTCTAAACTATTGTAAATCATGTTCGTCAGCCTCATTTTCTTGCCATTCATAAAATGAAAGAAAATGCAACTTCTCAAAACCTTTTGGAACTAGTCAAGAAAAATTTGAAAGAGGTTGGTGGTATGGATGATTTATCAATTGAAAGAAAGATTATTTGTGTTGGGATAGATGGAGCATCGATTATGCAAGGTCAAAGAAGTGGTATTTGTGTAAGGATACAAACTTTTTGTACACTATATATGATTGATATTCATTGTATGACACATATAATGAATTTGGAATTCAAAATTGTGAGCAAGTTTACATTAGTATCAAAATTTGAATATATTATTCATGAAATCCATTCATATTTTTATAGAATTTCAAAAATATTTTTACAATTTCAAAATTTTGTTGAAGGTTTAACACAAGGAAAAAATCTACTTAAGGATGTTGATACTCAATGGATTTCCCTTTGTGGACCAGTACATAGAGTATATATAAAATATTAGTCATTGATGGGAATAATGAAGGAACGTCACAACAAAATAGATAAATATCTATATATTTTGTTTCAATTAAGTGATATAGAGACATTATTGACCTTATCTAGCCTTTTACCTATGTTAGATGAAATGAATTTAATGATAAAGAAATATCAAGAAAGAATAATACACATACAAGAATATTCTAAGTTGATAAAATTAATATGTCTTACCCTTGATAATTTGTATTTAAAACAACATTCATTTACAAGGGAAAAGTTCACGAGTTAGAACTTGATGAAAAATATTGAACATGGTGGTAACTATTTATATTTTAATGCAGATAGATATTATGTGTGGAAGTGTGAGAATGTAAAATACCCCTACACACTTTTAACATAGTTGGTTGATCTAATAAAATCAAATAATTTATTGTTACAAGGGATAAATTTCTTGAGGGGGTATCCTCTATAAGGTCCACCTTGAAGGATATTTCACAATGTTTCTCTTTAGAAATTAGAGATCATTTTCCTTGAGATGAACTACTAGAATCCATGGCTATGGTGTACCCTCAATGTTATAAAAATGCTATCTCATTATATTTTTAGAATAAAATAAACACTTTGGCCCAACACTTCTGTAAGAGTGTAGAATTAAATGGTGAAAAAATTTAAGTCATTTTAGATTTATCAAAGCTAAGTGAGCAGTTTATTTGATTTGACATAATAATTGTGGATAATGCTTTCAGAGATGGATCAATTACTAGACTATGGACTACTTTAAGTTTGAGTGAAATACTATGTGATGGTTTCTTAGAATATTTTAATCTTGCTAATTTATACCAAACAATGATTTTGGGATCAATGAAAGCTGAGAGAATTTTTAGTGCATTGCCATTTTAAAAATCAAAGTTAAGAAATAAGTTTGACAAGAATTTGGAGACTTTCTTGAGACTCTATACAACTAGATACAATGTCCTTAATTTTCCATTTGATAGAGATCTAGTAATTTGGTAGTATACATCTAAAAGAAGAAGATCAACTAATAATTGTCTAAACATAGTACACTCAGAGAGTTCTGTAGTACTAGATATGAGTCCAACAACTTTTAAAGAGATTGCACGTAATAATTATCAAGAATAAAATGAAGAAAATTGACATGTTGAAATTTAAAATTTAGGCATCTAAAATCTGAGGTTGATTGAGGAAGGACAACAGATTTTGTGATCCCAAATAATTTTCCATGGATTCATGTAACTAGATTGCATTTTGATAATTAATACTGGATGACTTCAATTTTGATGAAAAAGTGCTAATACTTGATTAGAAAATCATGTATTTTTATGTTCTATTATAGAGATGCATAAGGATATTGTGGCATTATTTTGTTATTTTATACCAAATAAGTGTATTTTTGTGTTTTGTTTGATTAAGAGAACATGTCTATAATAATTGTAAACTCTATTATACAGATGCATAAGTATATTATGGCTTTTCCTTATTATTTTATACCAAATAAGTGTATTCTTGTGTTCTGTTTGATTAAGAGAACATGTTTATAATAGTTGTAAACTCTATTATAAAGATATATAAATATATTGTGGTGTTCCCTCGTTATTTTATATGAAGTAGGTGTAGTTTTATATTTTTTTGATTAAGAGAAGTTAGAACTTGTCTATAACAGTTGTAAACTCTATTATAGAGATGCATAAGTATATTATGGTGTTATCTTGTAATTTTATAAGAAGTAAGTGTATTTTTGTATTCTATTTGCTTAAGAGAACATGTTTATAGTAGTTTTAAACTCTATTATAAAGATGCATAAGTATATCGTGGTGTTCCCTTATTAGTTTATACCAAGTAGTTTTTTTTTGTATTTTATTTGATTAAGAGAACATATCTATAAAAATTGTAAAATCTATTATAAAGATGTATAATTATATTGTGGTATTCCTTTATTATTTTATACCAAGTGTATTTTTGTGTTCTATTTGATTAAGAGAACATGTCTATAATAGTTTTAAACTCTATTATAGACATGCATAAGTATATTATGATATTTCCATGTTATTTATTTTATAAGAAGTAGCTGTATTTTTATGTTCTATTTGATTAGAAGAACATGTTTATAATAGTTATAAACTCTATTACAGAGATGCATAAGTATATTGTGGTGTTCCCTTGTTATTTTATAATAAGGAAGTGTATTTTGGTGTTATATTTGATTAAGATAACATGTCTATAACATTTGTAAACTCTATTATAGAGATGCATAAGTATATTATGGTATTTTCTTATTATTTAATACCAAGTAGGTGTATTTTTATGTTTTTTTTGATTAAGAGAACATGTTTATAATAGTTGTAAACTCTATTATAAAGATGTCTAAGTATATTATTGTGTTCCCTTATTATTTTATACCAAACTTATTTGAAGTATCTATAGTGTAATGTACTGTAAGTATCTATATTGGATCAACAACTTCACTTCTACTAATAGCTTTCATAAATGACTAGAAAAATTAAGAAAATTGTCACATATGTATTCGAGCAACTTCCATTAATCTTACAGGGGACATGTTGGACTAACATTAAAATTTTTCCATGGCCCTTCAATATGTTGGCACCAATTCACTAAAAAGTGGGACAAGTTCTCAACTTCAATCCCCGTAGCTTTAATTCCACTTGCACTACATTTAATGCTAAAATTAAAATATCCATTAAATGTGAGAATTAGAGATGTGGAGTCATTTATGTCATTAACCACTTTTAACACTGCTTGATTTTTTAAGATTTGAAGTCTTGAGGACTTGGTAATTTAAACTTACAATTTTATAATTTTAGTTTTAGTTGTTTACTATTAATTTTTTTCGTCATTAAAACCATATAGAAAGAAGAGCATATTTATTTTACTTGATTTTATAAATGTGTTAAGGACCACTTGTGACTTAGGACATAATACACTTAAGGTAATAATTATATTTTGGTTGACATAGTTTGTTAATTGAAATAAAAATATATTTGAAAATCTACTATTGATTATGGATATGGTTAAGACATTTTGACAAACCTTATCATTATTGATTATGGATATGGTTAAGAAAGACAATTTTTTGAGCAAATGTCTTTAAATAAATGCTTTTCAAGGAAATTATCATTATATTTAATCATTTCAAGATGAATATACATGAAAATAATTATTCTCAATCATCAGAATTAAAGAAACATAAATCCATACCTTGTAGTTGCAATCACAAGGAAACTAACTTAGAAATTGTTTGCACCTTCGTTTCTAACCTCTCATCCCAATCTTTAGACTACTGGAGCTTCGATTTTGCTAATAGCTTATATAAATAAATAAAAAATTTATAAAATAATCATATATATATTTGAAAAACTTACTTATACTTAAATACATATACATCTCTATAATAGAGTTTATAACTGTTACAGACACGTTCTCTTAGTCAAACAAAAGACTAAGAGTAGTTATTTGCATGCATAATCGAATATATTGATTATTTAAATGAATAAATATAATGATTATTTCCTTGAAAAGTATTTATTTAAATATATTTTGTTGTCATAATCACTTTTTATAGTTGTCTTAACTTATGGCCCCATAGTCAGTTTATTATTTATACTCTATACTCTGATATTTTTTCACAATTTTTGCTATACTCTGTTAATTATATTATTTGGTTGGTCTTTACCACTAATTTTATCTAAGAAATAATGGCATGCAAGATACTTATTTTAAACAATGCAAAAAGAACAAAATTAATTATATTATGTAGTTGGTCTTTACCACATACTTATTTTAAATAGATAAGAAATTCATTTCCTCTTATAAATAATAGCATGCAAGATACTTCTTTTAAAAAATGTATAGAATAAAATTAATTATATTATGTGGTTGATATTTACCACATACTTCTTTTAAAAATATAAGAAACTCATTTTCTCTGAGAAATAATGGCATGCAAGATACTTCTTTTAAACAATGCACAAAATAAAATAAATTATATTATTTAGTTGGTCTTTACCACATACTTTTTAAAAAAAAACAAGAAACTCATTTCCTATGAGAAATAATAGAATGCAAAATACTTCTTTTAAACAAAATGAATAATTGCAACAGAGCCTCATGATCATTTCGACCATATTTCTGACTAACTTGAAAATACTCATTTCATATATTTTGAGAACATATCAACATGAAATAATTAAAAATTAGTACAATGAATAAATATAATGATAAGTTCCCTTAAAAGTATCTTTTTAAAGATATTTTTTTTCCATCCTCACTTTTATACTATGTATTATGATTTTTTGTCATAATTTTTTGCTATACTCAATTTATTATATTATCTAGTTGGTCTTTATCACATACTTATTTTAAATAAATAAGAAATTGATTTCCTCTAAGAAATATTAACATACAAGATATTTATTTTAAATAATGCACAAAGAATAAATTGAATAAATACAACAAATCCTCATGATCATACTATATTTTATTTTTAAATGTTTAAGGTAATAATTATATTTTGGTTGGCTTTGTTAATTGAAATAAAAAATTATTTGAAAGGTCAATATGGATATGGTTAATATAATTTGGCAGAACTTATTATATAGTTTGTAATTTCAAAACAATAAAAATATTTTTTCAGTTATGCCATCCTCGCTTTTCATAGTTGTCTTGTCCTATGGCCCCATAGATGGTTTATACTCTATAATCTAATTTTTGTCACTATGTTTGCTATACTCGATTTATTATATTATGTAGTTGGTATTTAACACATTATTATTATAAAAAAATAAGAAATTAGTTTCTTGTGATAAGTAATGACATGTAAGATACTTCTTTTAAACAATGCACAAAGAACAAACTGAATAAATGTAACAAAGCTTCATGATCATATTATATTTTATTTTTAAATGTTTAAGGTAATAATTACATTCTGGTTGGCATGGTTTGTTATGTATGTGGTTAAGACATTTTGGCAAACCTTATTATATATTTTATAATTTTAAAACTATGAAAATGTTTTGAATATATTTTTTTAATTATGTCATCCTCGTATTTCATAGTTGTATTTCCCTATGGCCATATAGTTGGTTTATACTTTATACTCTAATTTTTTGTCAAAATTTTTGCTATACTCAGTTTATTATATTATGTAGTTGGTCTTTTGAGAGACTTACAAAGATATGTAATCAATTTATCCATAATATGGCCATTAAATTTAGCACTTAAAAAGGGTAAATTCAGTCTTTAAAAGGAGGACAAATTTAATAGTTAAAAATAAGGAACCATAACTAAGATCTTGACTTTAGATTTCTCACTCTCTAACCTATTTCTCCATTGGTTTTTTAATTAACATAAATTAACTCTTATAAAATAAATCTACATAAGTGATTTAAATTACTTAAAACCCTAGGACCACAAAACCCTAAAAATTAAATTCATATAAATTCATTTATATTAAAGTGTTATTCCTTTGTGGTCATGGGAATCACAAAGTGAGAGATAATTATAATAGGCCAAGGAGAAGTCTAAGCAATGAACAATAAAGTATAATCCAAGTAAGAAATACAAGCCCTACATGTCATGAGAATCATGAAGGGAGAGATAATTGTAAGAGGAGACCAAGGAGGAGTCTAAGTAGACAACAATGAAGTAGAATCCAAGTAAGAAATACAAACCATACATATCTTCAAATATTTTTGCACTTTTAATGAATCCTGCCTATGTTTTAATGGATTCAAACTATTACCATGTGTTTGGAGAAAGGGGTTTAACTTAGATTTTTTCCCATTATTTATTGAGTTGAATATGAAGCTTAATTATCTAGATATTTATAATTTTTTAAAAATAGCTAATAAAAATCATGAGTCAATTTATACTGGTGTGGTGATTTTGCCAAAGATTCACCAATGGAATTATACATAAAATCTAGGATTTACTAGGATTTTACAGTAAGTTTTTAGGTGTACCTTATTAAAATTATCCCTGAATCCATCCAACCTCTTCAGACAAGGCACATAGAACCTCATTTATATCTTCTATGGGTGAAAGATTGTGATTTTCATGTCTCTTGAGGGCTTGGAATATTTTGGTGGTTATATCTCTTCTATTTCACTTCCTCAACTTTGTTCTCTCCCTATCCACTACCCTTATCTTGGAAATTTATTCTCTTCTAATCATATGACAACATGAGAATGTTATAAATGATGCAACCTCTTTAATGAAATGAACTACTCTAGTTTATGCTTCTCAAATAGATTGCATAACTACTCTATATTCACTCTTGAAGAGTGAAATTACTCCTTATCTTCTCATAAAAATAGGGTCAATTAATCATGAAGTGATGCTGTGTTATCTCCTTATTCATAGAGTTGTTTCCTTTATTTTATATACTATTCATTGGCCCTTTGAAGTAATGCAATATTTTAATTCTCATGTCTCTTAAGGCCTTAGAATATTTTTGTGGTTATATCTCTTTTGGTTTTTTTCTCAACTTTGTTCTCTCCCTCTCCACTGCCCTTAGCTTGTCCACTTATTCTCTTGTAATCATATATATATTATCAACACACACACACACACACACACACACACACACACACACACACACACACACACACACACACACACACACACACACACACACTATCAAAGAATATCAATAAAATTTCTTTAGAAAAGCATCCCCATAAAAAGGAAAGAGAAGAGCACAAAAAAGTCATTATTATTAAAATTTTAAGATGAGGATGTTGTAAAAGAGGGTATCCCTTACCTATGACAGGTACAATTAGCAAATCAAACATCTTCATGTATGATTATAGGGTGATATACGCTTTTACACCTGTGAAAATTTCATATCTCCACTTTTAGTGCTTCATGGACTAAAAATAGCATAAAAAACACATCTAAGGTGGTAGATAATTTCAGGATCATGTTTTTGGCCTCTAATCATTATTGGTTGAGAGACTCACTACCCATTCTGGACTTAAGAATGCCCTTCCCAATACAAAAAAATTATAATTTTTGGCCTAACTTTAGATGCACATAAAATGCAAATCATAAGTCATTAACAAAAAATAAATAACCCTTGCATGCATGTATAAGATTTATAATTTAACTTTGGATCATGTCCATGGAAACTTTGATATGAATCTATGGCACACATTGTAGGAATAAGTCCTAAAATGCAACCTTTTTATAGTGGAGAGACAAGTTTTTGTCCTCCAATTAACATTTTCACCTCTGGGAGCTCCAAGTACAAATTCATCAATTTGATCACATATAGAGAAAAAAATTACACATTATCTCGTGGCCATCACCTCCAAATCCACCCCAATACATGTTTTCACTAATGTTTAGGAGCGTAAAAACACTAACAACAAATGTTGTTAAAGTTGAAGGGGTAGTTTGATATATCCACTTCTAGTTTGCATGGTTTAAAAATGGTACTACCAACACATATAGGGTAGTAGCTAACATCCAGGACTAGGGTATTAGCCTCTAATGATGCTTAGTCAAAAGACCCACTACCCATTTTGGCCTCAAGAATGCCCTTCCCAATATAATAAAATTACAAATTTGGCCTAACTTTAGATGCACATAAAATAGAAACCATAAGTTTCTGGCATGAACCAAAAGAAACCTCAAATTCATGTCAAATATCTATAATTTTACCTCAGATCATGTTGATGTAACCTTCAATATGAATCCGTGGCACACACTATAGTAATAAGTCCTTAAATGTAACTTTTTTATAGTGAAGAGACAAGTTCTTGTCCTACAATGACATTTGTACCTCTGGGACCTATAGGTGCAAGTAAATCATTTTGATAATGTATATATAGTCAAATTACATGTGATACCATGGCCAAATCCACCTAGATTCTTATTTTTATTATTGTTCAAGAGCATGGAAATATTGACAATAAATATTGTCAAAGTTGAAGGGGCAATTTGATATCTCCACTTTCAGTGTTTCATGGCTTAAAATTGGAACTATGAAAACATAAAAAGTGGATAATAAAATATAGTACTAGGTTTAGCCTCTGATCATGCCCAAATGAAAGACCTAAAACCCATTTTATCCTCTAGAACACCCTTCCCAATACAAGAACATTATAGTTTTTTGCCTAACTTTAGATGTACATAAAATAAAAATTAGTAAGTCATTGAAACAAAATAAAAGAACCCTCACATGAATTTTGATTATATATAATTTTACCCTAGATCATGTTGATGTAACCTTTGAGATAAATCTATGGCACACACTGTAGTAACATGTCTTGAAATGCAACTCTTTTGTAGTGAAGAGATAAGTTCTTGTTTTCCAAATAATATTTCCACCTACAGGACCTATAGGTGAAATTACATCACTTTACAAAAATTTAGATATAAAAATTACATGTGATATCATGACCAAGTCATCCAAATCCACCCGGATGTGTGTTTTATCTATTGTTCAGGTGCATGGAATCACTGACAATAAATGTTGTCAAAGTTGAAGCTTTCCATCTCTGATGATTCATGGATATAAAATGTCACTAAATAAATATATGGGGTGGAAAATAACATATATTACATATTTTTTGGCTTCCCATCATGCCTGATTGAGAGACCCACTACCCATTTTGGCCTCATGAATGTCCTTCCCAATACAAAAAAATTGTAGTTTTTGGCCTAACTTTAGATCACATAAAATGGAAACCGTAATTCATTTAAACAAACTAAAAAAACCCTTATTTACATGTTTAATCCTCCAAAATTATGTTAATGAAACCTTGGAGATGAATCTATGGCACAAATTGCAGTAATAGGTCTTAAAATGTTATATTTTTGTAGGGAAGACATAATTTTTTGTCCTTTACCTGGCATTTCCACCTCCAAGACCTCTAGGTGTAATTAAATAAGTTTTAAAAAATATGGATAGTAAAATTACATGTTATCCCATGACCATGAATTTTAAATCCACCCGGATGCATGTTTAATTTTTTGTTAAGAAGCGTAAAAACACTTACAATAAATATTGTCAAAGTTGAAGCTACAGTTGGAAAACTCTTCCTTTGGTGATTGATGGCTATAAAATGGTGATTCCATCACATTTTGGGTGGTAGATAACATCCAATATTAAGTTTTTATCCTCTCATCACACCTAATTGAGATACCCATTACCCATTTTGGCCTCAATAGTTTTTAGCTTAACTTCAGATACACATAAAACAAAAATCATAAGTCATTTAATGAAATAAAAAAATTATCACATGCATATATAAGACATATTTTCACCACAAATCACATTTATGAAACTTTGGATATGAATTTGTGGCACAAACTGCAATAACGAGTCCTAAAATGCAACTTTTTTACATTAAAGAGATAAGTTCTTGTCCTCCACCTGACATTTCTACCTCCAGGACGTCTAGGTGAAAGCACATCACTTTGAAAATGTATAGATAGTAAAATTACATGTGATAACATTACCATTATGTTAAAATCTACTCTTATGCATGTTTTATCTACTTTTGAAGAGCGTGGAAACACTAGAAACAAATGTTTTCAAAGTTAAAGCTGCAATTACAGAACTACATCTCTAGTGCTTCATGGATAGAAAATGATGTTACAAACACATTTGGAGTGGTGTATAATGTATGGGACTATTTTTTTGTCTCCCATCATGCCCAATCAAGAGACCCACTACCCATTCTAGCCTTAAGAACACCCTTCCCAATATAAGAAAATGTAATTTTTATCATAAATTTAGACACATGTAAAATAAAAAATGTAATTTGTTTGGTCTTATTGAATGAATTATCATATTCATGTCAAATACCTATGATTTCATCTTGGATCATGTTGATGTAACCTTGGAGATGAATCCATGGCACACGCTATAGTAATGGGTCCTAAAATGTAACTTTTTGGTTGTTAAGACATAAGTTTTTAAACTCCAACTGACATTTCTACCTCCAAGACCTCTAGGTGAAAATCCATCAATTTTAAAAAAATTAGTTAGGAAAATGACATTTGATCCCATGGCACAATGTCCAAATCCACATGTATGCATGTTTTCACAATAGTTCAGGAGCTTGGAAACACTGATAACAAATATTGTCAAAGTTGAAGTTGTAGTTGGAAAACTCCACCTTCGATGATTCATGACTAGAAATTGGTGTTGATAAAACATCTATGGTGGTGGATAATGTCTATGACTAGGTTTTTTGCCTCCCATAATGCCTATTCAAGATACCACTACCCATTCTAGCCTCAAGAATGCCCTTCTCAATACAAGAAAATTATTGTTTTTGGCCTAACTTGAGACCCATGTAAAACATAAACTATAAGTCATTTAAATGAACCAAAAGAACCATCACATGAATGTTAAAGACATATAATTTTACCCTAGATCACATCAATGTAACTTTGGATATGAATATGTGGCACACACTACAGTAATAAGTCATGAAATGCAACTCTTTTACAATGAAGAGAAAAGTTCTTATCCTCCACCTAACATTTCCACCCTTAGAACCTCCAAGGGAAAGTCCATCATTTTGTAAATGTCTATATATAAAAATGACATGTGATCCCATGACTAATACATATAAATCCACCTAGATGCATATATTATCTACTGTTCAAGAGCATGGAAACATCGATAATAAATGTTGTCAAATTTGAGCTACAGTTAGAGAACTCTACCTTTGGTATTTTATGGCTAGAAACTGACATTACCAACATGTCTAAGGTGGTAGATAACATTCAAGTCTAGGTTTTTTTGCATCCCATCATGTCCAGTCGAGAGACCCCAATAGGAACACACTTCCTAATACAATAAAATTATATTTTTTAAGACTAAATTCAGATGCATGTAGAATAGAAACTATAAGTCATTTGAATGAAAAGAAAGAACCCTCATGTGCATGTCAAATATGTATAATTACACCCCATAACATGTTAATGTAACCTTGAAGATGAATATATTGCCCACATTACATTAACATGTCCTAAAATGTAACTTTTTTTAGTGAAGACACAAGTTCTTGTCCTCCACCTAACATTTCTACCTCTAGAACCTTCAAGCTTAATCTCATTGCTTTGAACACATATTGATAGAAAAATGACATGTGATCCCATAACCACGATGTCCTAATAAATTTTGGTAAAATTAAATTCATCTACATTTGATAAATCAACATACCTTGGAATCTAACAAACCACTAGGATATGCTCTAATATTTATAGTATCAATAATAACTTCATGGTTTGACTCATGAACTTTGCATATATTAATGTTTAATGGCCTCCCATGATATTTTACCAATTAAATATTTGTTTCAAGAATTTTTTTTGAATAGTTTAGTATCTTTCCATATGTTTCAAAGTCTTTGGATAATCATACATCTTAATTATTGATAGGATATCATCGAAACCAAGTTCCAGTGACTACCATAGACCTAGTGGGATATTCAATTTTTTCTCAATATATGACTATGAATGTAATTTTTTTTCCCTCTACACACTAACATCAATAATAATTTGTTCCCTTTTCATTATTATCTTCAATTATAACTAAAAAAGATGCCCTGTATCATAAAAAAACAAATTTTAATGATGTTGCCAAGACAAATTTAAAGAATCAATAGTACATAATGATTAGTCTTCTACCTGGTTGCACTAGATCATATATATGGTCAAAGACATGTGATGATGTTATATCTATAAGTTGTAATTCTGGTAGAACCTGATGTGTCAATTGTAATTAGAAGTTTGTAGCTCCATTCATCCACCCACTATAATGACTCACTCATTACAAACAAATTCCATGGATGTAGAATAAAAAACATGCCAAGAGTCTTGTATGAATAGTCCAAGAACCTACATTTGAGCTACACAATGAATGGAGATCACTTGATCCTATTACATTCATATAATCCTCATACTTTTCGAAATGTCATTTATCTATAAACCAAAAATATATATGAATAATATTATTTTATTTAGCATCATGATCCATTTTCTCATTACACCATTCAATAATGTTTGTTGTATTTGTAAAAAACAACACCATATTCAAACTTCAATTCCTCTCTTTCAAAAAATCTTTTTACACAAGATGTAACACTGTCATACTCCCATTTTCCATGGCCAGCCTCAGTGAAACTCTAAATATGTTTGACACCAGTGGTAACATGTATCTTGCTCAACTAGTAGAACATTTATACATTCTTGAATTATGATGTATAATTGTTTGACCAAATGTAATGCTAATTGAAATTAATGTTCTTATCAGTCAAATTTCCATAGAAAATATCAAAACAAAATTTCAGATACTATGTACAATATGATTAATCATTATTGAAATATAAATTTTACTCCTTTGATATTGTTCAATCTTATTTTGTAATATCAGGTGCATGCATGAATACTATATGCATGAATATGGTAACCTATACTGAGTTGCAATAATGTGACTGAACTTTCATTTATGGTTTAAATTTGTAATTATTAGCTATTAAAATAATATAACTAAGTGGGAATATGTTTTTCTTAGATTCAAATGTTCATCCAATCATCTAGCTAGGTGTGTGTGCCTTGCATACTCATAAATAATTTCCTCTTTGAATTTGACCATAAATTTTGAAACAAGTATTTATTTTGTAACAAGTTCACACCTTTTTTATTGTTTGACATCTTTTACTTGATAATTCACATATTTTTATTTTCTCAAACCAACTAATTCTTGTCTAATTTCACTTTTAGTCTCCTCATGCATACAATTTTTTAATTTTGGCAATCCACCACAAATGTTGCAATTTCCATCCAAACATGCTTTGTTATAAAAGAACTGTCCATTTGGAATTTCAAAAAAAATGGTTGGAATAAATTACTTGGGTGATTTTGGTAGAACTTATATACCACACTCCTAACTTTTTTTGTTAGTATGCAAATTACAAGGTATATGGCAAAACACGTCATAATGCATTGAAAATTCAACATGTTGCCTACATCAATAAGTGGTGCCCATGTAATTTATTTTTACTTAAAAGGGTTTGGCCATCTCAAAATATATTTGACTAATATAAATTTGTGTATGTTTTTCTAAAAACTCATTGTACAATTGTATTTGGGTAATATCCAAGAAATGTTTTGGATGTAGTTAATGATTATGAGAACCAACTCTTCTTTTCACTACATCTCTTGTATTGGGTGAAACTCTTGTATTGTCTTTCTAAAATTATGAAATTAAATCTTTGAGAGCATCACCTATAACCTTGTACTTTCATAGGAGTCTACCAGAGAATTCCAAGATCTCATTGGTATTAGCATCATTAAGTTTTTGGTGTATTCTAATTATTTTTATTAATGTTTTTATATTTATGTTTCGTGCTCAACTAGTTTTTGAAATCAATAATTTTCTCTTTGTTTGAACACATACTACACAAGTTATAATTATATGTTACATAACATTACAATCTTTGATGCATGATGTCACACCTACAATATGATATACATCAAGTATATTTTCAATAATTTCATTGTTTTCACTATCCATGATAGATGTACTTAGGCTTAGGGTGTACATTATAGGTATAATATTAGTCAATTTAATTAATGAAGCAAACAATTGACATTTTTGACTATCAAAGGCTAATTTTTTAGAGAAATTCTCTCAATTTTTTGAGCTAATATTCTTGAATGGTGGTCAGAACATTTTTTATGCATTAGTTTCAAAATATTTTCATCAACTTCAATTAATTACTTTCCTTTTCTATGCACAATTCTTAGAAGTGTTATTAATGGTGGAATTTATTGAGAGGGTGTTTCAAAATTGTTATGTTCACTACTAGTTTATTCATTGTTACTTTAATTATTTAGTGTTTCCATGGAATTTATTCATTGTTATTTTTATCATTGTGTGTTTCCATGTAATTTTATTCATTATTAGGGGGTAAATCATCATGCATAGATTCATCATCAACAAAATATATATATTTTTTTAAATTTAATGTGGATTTGTAACATAATCTGGACTTCTAGGTAAACATTTGTCATCATTATTCAGTTCATCATTATTAATTTCATCATTATCTATGACATTTGGCTCATTAATGATAGTTTTTATACCTTGTCTTGAGTGGAATGCTTATATTCATACCTTTTTTCCTCTAAAATCTTGTAATTGCTATGGTTTTTTGTGATTTAACTTCTTCCTCTTTTTTGAATAATATCCATTACTTATGACTAGATAATTGATAGATTTTGAAGGTGAGGTCAAAAAAAAACTTGGTAGCTTTTGTCCTTGACTTAAATGCTACAAAATGATGTTGAGAATGTTAATGGGGACATAATTCTTGATTAAGGTTAAAAATAGTCGTTGAAAGAAGATTTTTTATCTATTTTAAACATAACTCATACACATTATATTAACATAGTTATATATCATATAACTAAGTCATTATAATATTATTTTATTTAATTGCCTCTTGATTAATGTTCAAATCACATCTTATACAACTAGAATTAGGCTTAATTAGCCCCAAGTAACATCCTATACTTTCAAATATGTTTTATATTACCCCTAATTTCTTTTGTGATTGTATTTGTGATAAAATTAGGCCCAATTGAGCCCTAAATCACATTATATAGTCATAATTAGATTGGAAGGTCTCAAATTGGGCCAATTTTCCTTCATTATGGAATTAGTAGCCTATTTGATTTAGGGGGTTATGCTAGTGGGGTCGATTAACCCCTAAATCACATCTTATATAGTCCAAATTATGTTTACAAGGTTCATTTTCATCTAACTTACATCAATCATTATAAAAATAGACTAGTTAGGTCAATATGTCAAGAAACATGAACTAATGTAGCCATAAATCACATCCTAGACTCAATGTTAGGTTTAAGGGGTTTCAATTGGCCCTAATTACCTTCATGTTTACATTTGTAATAAAATTAGTGTCGATTAAGCCATATGTTGGATCCTATATAATTGATTGAGCCATAAATTAGGTTCACCAAGCTCAACTTAGCCTAAATCACATCCCTAATTATACCAATTGACTAATTTGATAAATTCATGATAGAATCAAACCTAATTTAACCCCAAATCACATCCTGCTCTTGTAGTTAGGTCGAACGAGCTCAAATTAGACCTAATTTACTTTGTGATTGAATTGGTGGACTATTTAGTTTATTTTATTATGATATTTGGGTATACTGACCCCAAAACTACATCTTGTATAGGTAAAATTAGTTTCACAGGGTTCAATCTTGTCCAACTTACATCACTAATTCTAAAAATTGACTAATTGGCTCAATATGTAAAGAAAAATGAGATAATGTAGTCTCGAATCACATCTTAAACTCAAAATTAGTTTCTACAAGTTTATATTAGCCCCAATTACCTTCATTTAATTTAATTTATGATAAATTTAGGGTTTAAGGTTGTAATAATTGACTAATTGGCTTAATACGTCAAGAAATCTGAGCTAATTTATCTCCAAATCACATCATAGACTCATAGTTAGGTTTAACAAATTTAGATTAGCTCTAATTACCTTTATATTTGCATTTTAAATAAAATTAGGGTTGATTAAGCCATATATTGCATCTTATATAATCAATTGAGCCATAAATTAGGTTGTTTAGGCTCAATTTAGCCCAAATCACATCTTTAATTGCACCAATTAACTAATTACATCAATTCATAATGGAATTAGAGCTAATTTATCCCCAAATGACATCTTACTTTTGTAGTTAAGTTAAAGTGTCTCAAATTAGCTTAAAATGCCTCCTTGATCAAATGATTTAACTATTTGGTTCATTATATGATGACATTATGGTCAATTTCACTCTAAATCACATCATATACAATTTAAAATAGGTTCATGTGGCTCAAATTTTAAAAAAATGTGTCATTGATTACACTGTTTAACTAATTTTATTAATCTATGATGAAATCAAATCTAATCTAGTGTCAAATCATATTATATAGTCACAACTAGATTCAAGGGGCTTATATTGACCCTAATTGCCTCCACAATTGAACCAATCGACTATTTCATTCATTATATGATGACATTAGAGTTTATTGAGCCTAAAACCACATCCTATCCATGTCAAACTTGCATTTTTCATTAAATGAAATGCTTCATTCTCTAACAAAATTAGAGCTAATTAAGCCCCAAATCACATTTTATAATCATAGTTAGGTTAAAGCACTCAAATTAGCCCCAATTACCTTTAGAGTCAAATAATGGACTATTTGGTTTATTTTGTTATGACATTTGGGTTGACAACCCTAAATTAAATCCTTTATAGTCAAAATTAGGTTCAAAAGGCTCAATTTTGCTCAAATTGCATCACTGATTACATTAATTCACTTAATATTCTAGGAAATCTAAGCTAATTTAGCCTCAAATCACATCATATACATGAAGCTACATTCAAGGGGTTCAAATTGGCCATAATTTCCTCCACCATCAAAATAGAAATTAGTGAAACTTGAGTGAATCATGGAAATTAGAGTAAAAATATGATAAAATTACAAAATTAGGGAAATGAATGATAAATATAGAAAATTAGAGAAATTGGGAGAATTAAATGAAATTGCAAAAAATAGAGTAAATTAGTTAAATTTAGAGTAAAATTAGGCTAAACTTGATGAAGTTATGGAAATTATGGGAAATTAATTTATGAGATGTGGGTGAGTTGGTAAAGTGACTTGGTTACTTCAAACACCACCCAAATTCAAATATTAGTTTGGTATCAGAGGCCAATTGTGACTGAATATTAGTATTCATGGGCTAGTTATGGCCATTGATGATATTTTGGAGCTAATTATAGAAGTTCATTGGTATTTTTCGGTTGATTGTGACTATTTTTGGTACTTATGATAGAATATCGCTTGGGAATTTGGGCCCCTGATTATGTCTTAAATTGGTTGGAGCTCTGGTTAAAAAGTGAATAGGGTAAGGATCCCACCAAAATCAATATCTATAAAAAAAAATTAAGGGAAATTAGATAAATTAGGGAGAATAGGACAAATTATGAAAATTATTGGAATCAAAGTAATAATAGGCTGAACTTGAAAATTTTTGGCCAAACTTGATGAAATTGGGCCAAACTTACAAAGTTTGGAAACTTAGTGACAAATAAGGGAATATTATAGAAATTAGTAAAACTTGGGTAAAAATAGACTAAACTTAGGCAAAATTTGAAAAAAATAGGTCAATTAGTGAAAAATGAGAAAAATTAGAGAGTCTCCTTTGATCCCCTCTCTTTGGATATAGATAGGTTTGCTAAGATAAGATTGGTGGAAACACTCTTTCCTACTCCAGGGATTTCTTGACTATACCAACTATTAGGTTAGGTTGAGTTAGGCTCTATAGATGAAAGGATCATCTACTACTTACTCTATGAGTTAGATGAGAAATTGAACCTACTCTCTATAGTGTAGATAATTATGAACCGATGAAGGATATATTAGCCCTAGGGGCACTTATGTTGGAGTTTGAGAGCCTATTACTACTACTATTACTATTCTATCTAGAGAGGGAAGAGGGTTATTCTATTTGGGGGCCTTATCAAAGAAATTAGTGGAAAATGGGGAAATTAGAGTAAAATTAGGCTAAACTCTAAAATATTAGGCCAAATCTAAACAAAATTATGCCAAACTTACAAAATTAGGGAAAATAGTGAAGATAGGGAAATTTGGGAAATTATGAAAATCAATGAAAATAGTGTAAATTAACCCAAACTAGATAAAATTAGGTAAATTAAAGACAAATATAAATATATTTTCATTTTATGTTTATATTGAAATATTAAAATTACATAAATTATTGAAATATTAAAATTTTAATTTCATATAATTATTATTTTTATCTTAAATATTTTCCCTAACTTACATTTCTTTATTACTATTTTTACCTTAGTTTATATTTTTTATTATAGATATGCCAAAATTTGAAATAAAGTCTTAAATTTAAATTTTTTATTCTTTTCCACCTTTATTATCTACATATGATTATATAATAGTATGAATATGATAAAATATGTTAACATAAAATATGTTAAAGAAAAATAGGTCCAAACTGGTTACATTGGTGCATGATTAAACAATAGAACATCAATAATTTTGAATAAAATCATTCAAATATGGGGAACGTTAAGATTAAAATTTATGAGTAAGAGTCCAAAGATGATTTCAAACTTCCTAATGAGGTGTTACCAAAATATAAATATAGTTTTCCCAATTGGAAATACTATGGGGTATGGCTAATTAATGATCCACTTGAGGTACCTTATAAAACATTTAAATTTTAGAGGTTATAATACTACCATCAAGTAACCTTAGTGCATGTCTTGGGTTATTCACATTGTTAATAATTAATATTGGGCCTAATACCCAACATGCATTAAGTGTGCTGAATCATCTTTTTAAGTTCCATTGTACAGTTTCACATATTAGAATTTTGTGGTGAGATACAAATTGTAAGGAATTTACTTAGATGATTTATAATAATAAAATTATATAGGGCAAAATTAAGAGTAGAATAAGCCGATACACAACAATAATTGGTGAAGAGTAAAATACTTGAATATTATGATTAAGACACTTCGAGGGAGCAACCTCCACAACAATGCAATAAGAACAAAATTCATAATATGATGATAAAAGACTAACCTCTACCTCTTATATATATTATACTTAGCCATGTTTATTCCATAATCCAACCATACTAAGAACATTTAGAAATGTAAAAAGCTAATATGAAGATGTGTAAGCCATAATTCGGCCACACATATCCCTAGACACACTATAGGTTAAGGGCATAACATGCCCCTCCTATTCAAAATAATGTTATAATCAATATTGAATAAAACTAGGATGTTTCTATAGGAATGCTTCATCCTTCCATGTTGCATCCTCAAAATGCATGTTCTTCCATTTGATCAAATACCACTTAATAGATTTGGTCTACAATTGCTTAGTGCACATGTTGTTAGGATCTTATAGATATAATTGATTACTTTTGTGTAAGAAACTAAACATGGAATTAAACTAGAATAATAAGTAACTAGAAATCAGAATCAACAAAGAATAAGAGATACAAGAAACAATGAAAACTTGTATTAAACTCTTCCAAAAGGAAATACAATTGAAGAAATCTCTCTTTCTTCCACACCTCTTAGATGTAGAGATCTCTTTCCCTTAAGAGTTCTCTCTCTCAATTACAAACACAATTCAGCTACTTGAATTGATTCACCCTTTTTATCATACACAAGCTATGAAGATCTATCCCTATTATATAGAATTAGGGAACATGAGCTATGCATTCTCCACCGTCAGATATACCTCCTAATCAAAGGTTCAAATCAGTCCTGTCAAAAATAGAAATGCAGACTCAACACTAACAGTTAAACTTATCATGCAAATAATCTGTTCATCCACAAAAATAGACTTCTGGAATGCACTAGGGACCAACATCGGTCCCTGTCTGTCTACATATGACCGACGTTGGCCGATCCATAACCGACGTTGGTAGCCTCTGGTCGATCCCTAACCGATGACGGTGACTGTGTAGTCTAGTAACCTCTGCATTTGCTCATCTGGTGTAGCTTTTAGCTCCACATCTCAATAATCTCCCACTTGGAGATAAATAGCTGCACCTGTACCTATACAACAATATCCTCTAGCTTGTTTCTCCATCTTCAAGCTCAATCTTGAAGACCAACAAAATTTGAATGAAGATTCAACTTCTCCTTTGTTATCAGCTTTGTTAACATATCAGAAGGGTTCTTATCTATATGGATCTTTTCCAGCTTCAACTCACCATCCTCTAATACCTATCTAATGAAGTGGTACCTAAGCTATATATGTTTGGTTCTTTAATGAAAGGCTGAATTCTTTTGCTAAATGAATTGCACTTTGACTATCACTGTACAATCTATAACTCTCTTGCTCCTTTCCCAAATCTTCCATGAATCGTGTCATCCATATCATTTCCTTGCTAGCCTCTGTGACTACAATGTATTTTGCCTTTGTAGTAGACAAGGCAACAACCTTTTGCAACTTTGAAATCTAGCTAACTGCTGTACCACCAACAGTGAACACATAACCTGTGGTGCTTCTCTTGCCATCCAAGTCACCTGCCATATCCACATCTACATACCCATGTATAGAAGTGTTTGACCCTCCATAGCATAAATGCCTACTACTGGTCCCTCTCAGATATCTGAGAATCCATTGAACTGCGTTCCAATGTTCCTTCCCTGGATTGGCCATGAACTTGCTGACAACTCCCACTGCTTGGGCAATATCAGGTCTAGTACATACCATTACATACATTAAGCTCCCAACTGCAGAAGCATATGGAACTCTACTCATGTACTCCACCTCATCATGTGATTTAGGACACTGTTCTTTTCTCAACTTAAAGTGTCCAGCCATAGGTGTGCTTATCGATTTTGCATCCTGCATATTGAACCTCTCCAACACCTTGTTCACATAATCCTCTTGAGACAAAATCAAACTGTGATTTTTCCTATCTCTATTAATACTCATACCAAGGATTTTTTTTGATACTCCTAAATCCTTCATGGCAAATGTGTGAGCTAATTTTACCTTAAACTCAGTAATATCCTACATGTGTGAACCTGCAACAAGCATATCATCTACATACAGCAACAAGATAATATATCTACCATTATCCAATCTCTTAAAATAAATACAATGGTCAGATTGATATCTACTAAAGCCATGCTCTATCATAAACCTGTCAAATCTCAAATACCATTGTCTTGGAGCTTGCTTAAGACCATATAAGCTTTTTTTCAACCTGCACACAAGCTTTTCCTTACCTTTGACCTCAAAACCTTCCAGCTGCTCCATATATATTTCTTCATCCAAATCTCCATGAAGAAATGATGTCTTAGCATCAAGCTGCTCAAGATGCAAATCCTCAATAGCAACTAAAGACAATACAATCCGAATAGAAGTCATTTTTACTATAGGAGAAAAAATTTCACCAAAATCAATACCTAGTTTCTGTATAAATCCCTTTACTACCAACCTGGCCTTATGTCTCATTTATCCATTCTCACCTTCCTTTAACTTGTAAACCCATTTGTTTTTTAGTGCTTTCTTTCTAGCTAGCAACTCAATCAAATCCCACGTTTGGTTCTCTTTCAAGGGATCAATTTCCTCATTCATGCCAAGGTCTCATTGTTTCTAGGATTCTACCTGCATTGCCTCATCAAAACTTTCTAGTTCTCCACCATCAACGAGCAACAAGTAGAATAATGAAGGGGAATAATGAATTAGAGGTTTACTTACCCTTTTTGACCTCCTAATGGGCATTTGAGACTCATTCACTGCTTGCTATCTGCCCAAATTCTCTGTCAGTGACCGATCCTGGTCATATCTTAGTCTGTACTTGACCGACATCAGTTCCACCTGACCGATGTTAGTTCCTACCTGACCAACATCGGTTATTGTCTAACCGACATCAGTTCTTATTTGACTGACCTTGGTTCTTGCTTGACTGACATCGGTGTCTGTGTTTTCCTATGTGTGAAAATTCTTTCCTGTGAGCTCATTTTGGATCATCACCTCATCCAAATCAACATTGCCCTACTCAGAATTATTCAGCTTCTTGAGCTGATCACTGTACATCACCCTCTCATTAAAAACAACATCATAGCTTCTAATAATTTTGTTATTCCTAGATTCCACAACCAGAATCTAAAATCTCCAAAACCATAACCAATAAAAGTGCACTGCATAGATTTAGCATCTAGCTTCTTTCTATTTTCTTTATCAACGTGCACAAAAGCTTCAAAACCAAAAACTCTGAGAAATGAAAGATCTACCTTTTTACCTATCCACGCCTCTTCTAGAATTCCACCATCCAGAGCAGTAGAGGCTCCTCTATTAATTAGGTAAACCATAGTATCCACAACCTCTGCCCAAAACTGTAAGGGCAAACCAACATGCAACGTCATACTCTGTGCATGCTCCATTATTGTTCTATTCATCCTTTCAGCAACTCCATTTTGCTGAGGTGTGCTTGGAACCATCTTTTTCCTATGTATTCCACTCATAGAACAGTAACTTTTGAATTTATTGTTGTAGTACTCACCACCATTGTCAGATCTAAGGCACTTCAATCTCAAACCTGTTTCATTCTCAACCAAAGCTTTCAATTTCTTAAATGTGTCAAAAACATCAAATTTTTTCTTTATGCAATAAACCCATACCTTTCTTGTGGCATCATCAATGAAAGTAACATAATACTGTGATCCTCCAATAGAAGCTACCTGAACTGGTCCCCACACGTCTGTGTGAACGAGCTCCAACTTGTGCTTCTTCTTTGTTGACCTAGTTTTGAGAAATCTCACTCTCTTCTATTTCCCAAAAATACAATGCTCACAAAAATCTAGATCTATGCTTTTCAAATTTGAAAGCTTACCTTTTGACTTAAGAACAGTCATTCCCTTCTCACTCATGTGGCCAAGCCTACAGTGCCACAACTTTGCATCTACATCTGAAGTAGATAAAATAGAAGGAGAATAATTAGTAATACAATTACATAAATAGAGAGTACCTACTCTCTTACCTCTAGCTAATACAAGTGTACCCTTGAAAACCTTCTAAGATTTAATTGTGAGAGCTACTGTGCAACCCTCATCCCCCAACTTTCCTGCAAAAATCATATTCCTCTTCAGGATGGGTACATGCATGACATCTTTCAACACCCATGTGTTGCCATTTTACAATTGCAGCTGCACTTTTCCTTTGCCAACAATTTTACAAGGATCATCATCCCCTAAATAAACTTTTCCAAAATCTCCCTGGACATAATCATTGAAAAATTCTCTATTTAGGGTTGCATGGAAAGAGGCACTAGAATCTACAACCCAAGATTCTATTCTATTATCCAAAGAAAAAATAAGAGCATCTTGTGTAACAATACCTGCAACTTTTGTTTCTTCTTTACCTTCATGCTAATTTTCTTTTTTAACCGGCAACCAGCAATCCTTCTTTGCATGCCCTATCTTTCCACAATTCTAGCAAGTTATTTTTCTTCCATTTCTGGATTTGGATCTACCTCTCATCTTTGACTTAGACCTTGATCTCCCTTGCTTGCGCTTCTCTTTTTTCCTTCCCTTGCTTTCAATACTTAAAGCATTACCTGATGTTTCCTCTGTGATTTTCCTGTGAATTTCTTCATTCAAGATTACACTAACAACATCATCTACTTTCAAGATATTTGTAGTAGATGCAGTATTACTAACTGCCATTACCAAGCTATGCCAACTTTTAGGTAAATAGCATAAAATTAAGAGAGCCTTAATTTCATCATCAAAAACTATTTTGACTAAATTTAACTGATTTACTATTGCATGGAAATCATTTAGATGATTAGATACAGATCCACCTTCATGAATTTGCAAATTAAATAATTGCTTCATAAGATATACCTTATTCGAAGCTGAGGGATTTTCATATAAATTTTTCAAAGTATCCATTAACTCTACCGTTGTCTTTGCCTATGACAAGTTAGAAATCACAGAAGATGCCAGGCTCAACCTTATGGATCCCAGAGCCTTTCTGTCAAGAACATTTCATTCTTCATCTTGCATATTTGTGGTTTTGATTGAAACCCCACCCAATGGTAAGTACAGATCTTTATGATACAGATAAACTTCTATCTGCATCCTCCATAATTGATAATTCTTGCCATTAAACTTCTCCATTCTTAGTTTACTTTCTTCTACCATTGCTATACTCCCACTCAAACAGAAACCCCTATGAGTGACTTGTAATCAACACACACTAAACAGATCTGAAACCACTTGTTAGTGAACCCAAGCTCTGATACCACTTGTCAGGATCTTACAGATACAATTGATTACTTTTGTGTAAACAACTAAACACGGAATTAAACTAGAATAACAAGTAACTAGAAATTAGAATCAACAAAGATTATGAGATACAAGAAACAATGAAAACTTGTATTAAACTCTTCTAGAAGGAAATACAATTGAAGAAATCTCTCTTTCTTCCACACCTCTCAGATGTACAGATCTCTTTCCCTCAAGAGTTCTCTCTCACAATTACAAACACAATTCAGCTACTTGAATTGATTCACCTTTTTTCTCATACACAAGCTATGAAGATATATCCCTATTATATAGAATTAGGGATGATGAGCTATGCATTCTCCACTATTAGATACACCTCCTAATCAAAGGTTTAAATTAGTCCTGCCAAAAATAGAAACACAGACTCAACACTAATAGTTAAACTTATCATGCAAACAATCTGTTCATCCACGAAAATAGACTTTTGGAATGCAGAGGTGACCAATGTCGATCCCTGTCTGTCTGCATATGACCGACATTGGCCAATCCATAACTGACATTGGTAGCCTCTGGTCGATCCTTGACTGATGATGGTGACTGTGTAGTCTAGCAACCTCTGCATTTGCTCATCTGGTGTAGCTTTTAGCTCCACACCTCAACACATGTGAAGGATCTCCTTAGGATCTAGAATGACTTTGCCTTCTTCATCTAATTTAGGTAACTTAGTCTGAGTGGAAACTCTGTGTCTAATTACTTTCTTTAGGCAAGATACTTGAAATATTGGATGTATGCAAGTGGCTGGGGGTAATTCTAACTTGTAAGCCACAATACTAATTTTTTACAAGATCTGGTAAGGGCCATAATACTTAGGTGATAAATTTTTATCCTTTTTATGTTACTTAGAGACATATTATTATATGAATACAAATACATAAATACCCAATCACCTATGTCAAAATATCACTCACTACAATGTTGATCTACTTGTTACTTCATTTAATTTTGTGCCATTGCTACATTCTCTCACAAACTGACTGCCACCTCCTGTTGATGGTGAATGTGTTCCTCAATAACTCAAACCTTAGGATACACTATAAAAAATGAATTGATGGATGGGGGTGATACCCATACAATTCCATAAAGGGAAACATCTTCAAAGAAGTGTGAAAAGAAGTGTTATACTACCATTCAACAAGTGGTAGCTAATAAACCCATTTGTCCTATTTTTCAGAAACAAAATAATGAAAATACCCTTCAAGACATTTGTTGACTACCTCTATTTGTCCATTAAATTGAGGATGATAGGATGAGCTATGAGCTAACTGGGTACCCAAACATGTAAATAGTTCATTCCAAAAATTAATAGTAAATATGGAATCTCAATCACTTACAATGATCTTTGGAGTGTCATACAATTTTTGAATTGTATTGAGAAAAGTAGAAGCTATTGTACTAATAATAAATGGATATGATAATGAGCAAAAGTGAGCATACTTGGTGAGTTGATCCATAAATACTATGATAACATTTTTACCCTCAGACTTTGGTAACCTCATAATGAAATACATGAAAACCTCTTCCCAATGTTGGCTAGGGATGGATCAAGGCTACAAAAGACCAAAGGTCTTAATGGTTTCAAATTTATTTTGCTAGCATACCATGCATTCAACCACATATTTATGAACATCCCATTTTAGTCCTTTCTATAAGAAATCTTGCTTAATTATATGATATTTTTTCCAAAATCCTGAGTGTCCTTCAAGTGGAGAGGTATGAAATCCCTAAAGAATTTTATGTTTGAGGAGAGAATTATTAAAAAGGTATAATCTATCTTTATACCATAATGTGTTCCCCTTCCATGTAAATTTTTTAGATTCATTAATACTCTAATGAATATTTTAAATCAAATCCTTAATAGCACTATCATTTTCCCATTCCGATCTTTCTTCCTCTAGCCAATCTACCTACCACATGGTCATGACACATAATAATGCCTCAACTAATTCATCCCATCAAGATAGGGCATCTACCACCACATTTTATTTTCCTTTCTTATACACTATTTCAAAATCATAGATTAAAATTTTAGTCACCCATTTTTTTTGTTCTTCAAATGACAAGATTTGTTCCAAAAAATATTTGAGTCTATGATAATCAGTCTTTACGTGAAAGTGATGACCCATAAAATATGGTCTCTAATGCTTCACCGCATGTAGAATATCCATCATATCTTTCTCATATATTTGTTTGAGCCTATTTTTTCACTTAAGTTGGTGACTTTAAAATGCTAATGGTCTGCCTTCTTACATGAGTACAACCCCCATGCCATATCCTGATGCATCACACTCCATAACAAAAGCTTTGAAAAATTAGGAGTAACCAAAATTGGAGTTGTGCACATAACCATTTTAAACTATTCAAATTCCTTGGTAGTTAAATTATTCTAATGGAATGAGTATTTATTTATCAAAGAGGTGAGTGGGGCTGTAATGCTACCATAATTTTTAACAAACTTGTGATAGTAACTATTTAGCCCTAGAAATCTGTAAAGAATCTTGAGGGTCTTGGGAACCTACAACTCCATCATTGATTATATTTTATTAGAATCAACCTTCACTCCATGTGAAATAATATGACTCGATTAGTCCACCTCTTAGATATCAAAATCACATTTGGAAGGTTTGGCATAGAGTTGATGTTGTTATAAAATTGAAACCACCTGTTTCACATGCTTTAAATGGTCTTCCCAATTTTTTTGTAGATGACGATATCATGAAAAAACACTAATAAAAAATTTCTCAAAAATGGCCTAAAAATATTATTCATCAAACTCTAAAATGTAGATGGTACATTTGTGAGGCCAAAAGTCATGCCTATAAATTCATAATGGCCTTCATGAGTTCTAAAAGCTGTGTTATGTATGTCCTCATTGTGGATGTAAATTTCATGATATAAGGAGTAAAGATCTAACTTGTTAAAATAAATAGAACCATGTAATTCATCTATCAAATTATCAAATACTGGAATAGGAAACATATTTTTGATGGTGTATTTGTTGAGTTATCTATAGTCTGGGCACATCCTCCAACTATCATCCTTATTCCACACCATGACCACCAGGGAGGAATATTCACTTTGACTATGTTGGATGATTCATTTGATCATCTCTTGTTATTCAACCTTGTGTGCCTTTGGTATGGCCTAAGATATAGTAATGGGATGAAATGTGCAAACCTCCAATTAGATGTTATCTTTGAGGCCACCCAAAAATAGGTTAACTAGGTTTTCCTCAGTGATGTCTACCACATGCAAGGAGAGATTATGAAATTCTTTGAATATAGTCCTTGATAGTCCTAGTTTAGATAACTTGGTTAGCTGACTAAAGTAATTTTTAGTTACATTATTATGATATTGAAGCTGTAACTCCTTAAAAAATATTGACCATGAAATTGAGACACCCTTATTTTTATTTTTATCACACAACCAATGATACCAAATGAATGGATTAGGTTCCAGATAAAGAGAGGCCATAACCACTTTTTACAAACATGGAGTTTGATGTAGATCAAATAAATTTTCAATTTGAGTGAGCTAAGTGAGTCTATCATTACCATCAAACTTGTACAGGTCCAATTTTAGCAACATCAGCTTAGGGATAAAATTAGTATTGGTATTGTTTGGAGTAGGAGAACCAAACTGAAGTGGTGGAAGATTATTTTGTAGTGGCTGATTTGAAAAGTTGGCCAATTGCCAAATATTTATTATAATTGATCATTCATGCTATCTAAGTCCCCTCTCAAACCTATATTATCCCCTTGAATTGTATCAAAATCATCTTTTTTCACCATGCCTTGTAACTCTAACTTAAGTTGCTGAACTACCTCTGAAATATATAGATCTTAAGTTTTAGATTCCATGTCATCTTTATGAGGAGTTTTTGGAGTTTCCAACTTATTTTTCCCACATCCATGAGTGTTTAGACCATCCATACATAAACCCTAGGATGGTTTTATCCCCCCCAAAATGTACCAGTGGAATACATCATTATGATCATGTAGTTGAGATGAATCCAACTAATGCTATTATATATAAGGGTGAAAAAATTTGACCTGAAAAAGTGTATTGATGGAATAAACCATTGTGATCGCATCACAAAGATGAATCCAATTAATGCTAATTTGCATAAGGTGAAAAATTTCTAGACTTATTTTTTATTTTTTTATAAAAAAACCTCATGAACAAAATTGTGGTGATGAAAAAAATTAAATCCTCCCAGATCACAAGTTATGTTTTTTTGGCCTTTTGGTGCTTAGGATGCTAGATCCAAAAAAATGCACCACAAAAACTTGGCCAAATTGATGTTTTAATATCACTTTTAAGGAAATTAATTGGATGATTCACAAGATTATAATTTTATAGGGCATAATTAAGAGCAAAATAAGCAGATACATAATAGTAATTGGTAAAAAAGTAGACTACTTGAATATTATGACTAATCTAATTTGAAGGGGAAACCTCCACAATAATGGAATAAGAACATAATTAACAATATGATGATAAAATACTGACCTCTACCTCCTATATATACTCTACTTATCCATGGTTATTCCATAGTCTAACCATACTAAGAACACCAATAAATGCAATAAGCTAATATGAATACGTGTAAGCCACAAGTCAACCACACATATCCCTATATGCATTATAGGTTAATAACATATCACAAATTTAGTCATCATCTTATGGCATGTGTTTTAATTGAAAGACAATGGAAGAGAATATTTATAAAGCACCAAAGGATTCTTGATGTATATGTGATTGTACCTACATTTATGGTTTCCCTTATGTATTTAAAACTATTATTTGTCTCATCAATAATAACCATGGGTGTACATGTTATGCATCTCCCAATTGTAAAAACATAGAGTGTGATAATAATAAATAGGATAACATACCTAAAATTTTGCTTGATTATGCTATGGTAGAAGTAATTATAACTATAAAATTTGGCGAATAACTTATTATTGACCATCAATTTAAAGGGAAAGAAAAATAATCAAAATTGAGAAAATTTTTGTTGATAATGATATATATATTTGAAATTATTTTTGTAATTACTTATATAAGAATTTGATGAACAAAATATTTTTAAAAAATTGAATAAGGTTTTTCATTATGGCACATCATCAATATCTTTGCATTATGATGAGGATCCCACATAGATTCATATTTCGTCATGTACGCCATTACTTCCTCCAACACTCACACAACCTCATATAAGATCCAATATAAAAGAGATGAATATGTTCAACCATCTAATTGCACTCCTCAAAGACATTCATTTTCAGGGAATCCATTGACATCTTGCACACCATTTTTTCATATAGTAGATCGATTTATTCAATTTATCTCTAGACCAAGATAATCATGGGATGAGTTTATTAAAGAAAATTATGAAAGGATACAACCACCTTCACCTTAGTTGGAAGGATATTCATGTTTTTCTATTTGTATGAAATATTTGAATGAAAAATATCCATATTATATATATATATATATATATATCTATATATTGATACTAATATATTAATGTTATTTTAAAATACCAACATATGCATTTTAATTAAATTAATTAAATGTACTATCTTTTGTAATTACTTGATAAGAATGCATTAGAGAAAATAAAATTTATAATGCTAATAAAATAATTATTTTAATTTAATGTAATATATTTTATTATTCAACAGGTTTATTATTTATTATCTCTCCTTTGTTTTCTTTACTTAAAAAAATGTAAATTAAACAGAATGCTATTGTTTAAATAGAATACTCTAGAGGTAAAATAATTTTGACATAACTTGTAACACCTTTATGTCATCTTTCCCCATGAAATTGAAAATAAAAATGGGAGGTCTATATTCCTTCCCTTCTTTGATTTTATAGTTTTTTTGGTACATACATAAATTATAGGTTGAGAGAGAAATTAATAATTTCAAAGGACAAAGATGAGGGAAATTAGAAAGAAGAGGTAAAGGGAAGATTTTATCTCATCAATAATAATATTGAAGAGGAAGAGTGGTATGGATAAATCAACTATATATAATTGATGAGTAGAAGGAATAACAGTTAAAAGATAGAAGGAGACAACAAATATGTATAAAAAATGAGGAGGAGGAGGGGAATAAGAATCAAAATACATAATAATATAGGTATGTAGATGGTTTTAATACAAAAAATTACTTTATTTCATATCAAAAACCTTAGGAAACCCTATAAATGCTTTTACACAAAACAATAAGCAAAAGCACTAGAAAAATAATATGTAGAAACCTTGGCAAAAAATTAAATAAACAAAATTCATATAAAAATGATAAGAAGAAACCCTATAGAAAATAATACGTATAAATCCAAAACCCTTAAATATTATTAAAAACATGTAGAAACCCTATAAAAATCCTACCAAAAATAACATACAAAACCAAGGTTTTTAGTGCAAAAATAACAAGCTAAAAACCTAACAAAAATAATAGGAAAAAATCCCTAGATAAAATAACAAGAAGAAAACATAAACTATATAAAAAATGATAATAAGATAATTTATGAAAAACATAAATAATAATAATAATAAACTACAGGAAAACCCTATAAAAAACAAGCAAAAACCTTACACAAAACTAACATATTTTTTTCATTTTTTATAAATTGTCTTTATCTAAGTGTTTTAAATTTATGAAATATATATTATATAAAATTAAATGTTTTAAAAATATTATCCATGTAAAAATAATCAAGCTCATGATCATAGCTCATTTTAAAAAACAATGATGTTGAATAGTGTGGGTATAGTAGAACCAATGTTCGTGAAGCTTCCCCAAGAGATATAGAGGAGTATCATGACCTTTAGTACCACATCCATCATGTACCTTGATGATCAAATTTACTTTAAAATTTATGTGTGGATCACATCCTTGAGGTGCTTTGATGGTCTACAAGTAGTGAGATACCTGAGATAACCTATCACATTTCACCTACTTCAATTGATCCAAGGAGGCAAATATTTTATTTTATTCTATCATATTTGCAGTCATATTATTATTATTATTATTTTTAATTTATTAGGTTGATTAATTTATTAGTTTTTAGCCTTATTAAATAAATTTAGATCATCCTCTTCTATACTATCTTCCTCACAACCTTGTCAATCTTGTGCTCACCAATTTAAATGATAAGAAAGGGCCCTCACAAACCTTGAGAAAGTGTTTCCTACAACATTGATGGGGAATAAAAATTCTCCACCTCATTATAATGAGGATCAAATATATCATCTAACACTATATGAGTACATGTATTGGGTGTGGGGGAGTATGTAGGGGATATTATATGCCAATAAATACATGAAAATATTATAAGATGATTGCGACAAGTGATCATTGGTATAATGTTTTTAATTCAATCAATTATTTTAATTTCTTATTTTTTTTATGTTATCAAACTTTTTAGTTTTTTTAAATCACATTAATTTCATATTTTGTTTCAATTACTTTAAAAAAAAAATGTTATACATCCAAAAAATAATTTTCAAAAAACTACCATCTAGAATTAAAATGTCAACAAATTAAGCATAAAAATTGTTGTTTGCTTGTTTTCAAAAAGGGTTTGGTTATTGATGATGATGTGTGGGTGAGTTGTTAAAGTGGATTGGATGTTTTCAACCCCACCCAGGTTCAAATATTGTTGGATGTGTGAGGCTGATTATGTCTGTATATTATGTATTCAAGGCTTGTTCGCTATAATTTAGTAATAATGAGATTGGTTGTGGCCATATGTGGTGTATTCAAGTCTATTGGCTATTTATATGGTAATAATTTATGGATTTGGAACCATGTATGTGTCCCATATTAGTTCTTAGCTTCGATCAAAAGTGATGACCAATAAAAAAATTAAGTTTGTTCACACCTATTGTGATATGAGGATTATTGAAAAATTCACAACATAGGCACTTAAGAGGATTAGATGACATATATGGGTATGATAGAACAATAAATTAAAATAATATTATTTATTTATTTATATTTTTATATTAATTTATAAAAAAATTAATGTGCAGGAGAATTACATTGGTAATACAATTGAGAAGATAATAGCTCATCCACCTCTAGATTGAAAGTAACTACGTGGAAAATAAAATTAAAAAAATGACATAAATAGGATTAAAAAAAATATTTTGTTAATTCAAAAAATAAAATCATAGAATTATTTTTTTAGTTCATTAATTACAAGTTTTTAATGTCTATGTAAAATTAAAGAGGTCAAAATTATCTATGGTAAATCCCACCAACCCGAAATGAGTTAGGGAAAGTTGGTGACTTGTTGTTTGGAACAATTGAGTGTAGAATAGGTTTCTTGAAAATTTTAAAATCTATATAAATAGTATATATTGTAGATTTAAATTCATAACTCAATAATGTTAACATTTATTTATTTTTTAGGAGAAAATGTAGGACTTAAAGGCCACTAGGCAAGTGTGGGAATAATTAAAATATATTGAATAGAATACTAATAGATTCAAAGTGAGCATATTCTAGGGGGTTTGTTCCAATAACACGCAATTATTTATTATTTAGTAATAATTTAAGTTGTAATCAAAGCTATTTATTTAACATTAATTTAATTTGTAATAAATTAATAATTATTTAATAATGTCATTATAGGTGAATAAACCATAAATTTATGTTGATGGTCTTGATTTTGAAGAAAGTGATGATAATAATGATCCTTACTACACTATGGCTACGAAAATCCATCATTGCATGAATTAGAGTCCCAAAATATAAGAAATGAGCTCATAGATTATGACAATGATAATTAGCTCATAAATGATGATTCTGATAAGCATTAGATGATGATAGCTCATAGTCATAGTTTTTATATAATTTATAATTCAAATTCATGTTATTATATTTTGGACAAGAATTTATTTATTTTATCACCTTCTACGTTATATTCTCATCATGTTATTAACTTACCCATGACACTAATTTTTGTGTGAAAATTTTATATGTTATTTTAACATTTATATGAATATTTAAAAATGTTTTAGTTTTTTTCAATTTCTTATATATTATTTTAGCAATCTGATTTATATTTAAATATGTGAAATTTTAAATCAAATTATAATATTTTGTATATTGTGAATAATGATATTTTAATATATTTTTGGTGAAATTTCATTTTTTTAAGGTTAGATCTACCAAAAAAAAATAGTATTGTATTTTAGAATACTTATTTATATTTAAAAAAATGTTATTTTATCTCACATTTAAAAATTGAATATATATATATTTAATATAATTATTTTATTTTTCATATATATATAAATATGTTGATTTTGAGGTGCAAAAGTGGCATACTAATGTCACTGAAATGGGGTATAAACAGAATGAAAATGTGGCAGAACTAAAGATGTTTAGTTGCTTCACTTTTATGCCACCTTTGTACCACTAAAAATGATGTAAATTCCTCAAATTTCCACCATAAAAAACATAAAAAACTATCCATTTTTGACATGAATACAACCAATTTATGGTGCAATTTACACTTCATGTAGTAGTGATGTCAACAAGAAGGCCCATATTTTATAATTTAAACATAATTATCTAACATAAGGCAATAAAAAATAATTGATATAATTTAATACTAAATAATGAGATAATGTTATTTTATATGTCTATATAATGCCCTACTTTGGTGTGTGTTTGTGCATACATGTCAAACTAAAATCAATCATGTCAATATGGGTGATGTTGTAGTCACCTCACTACTTGTTGAGAGTTATCAAAGTTAATATATATAATAGTGTATTGAAAGTCAAAATTAAAGAAAGATTACAATATTTCCACCAAAAAAATTCATTAAGATATTAGAATAAACATCCAAACTCATATGTCTAGTATATGGAATTGATTTATCTTTTTTTTAGGATTATGGAATGTAACCCTAAGGTTGATAAAGAGTTCAGAAATAAAATCAATGAACAAAATACTGTAGTATCAATAGCCATTTATTTGCATAACAATTGATTTATTTATATATTCTATAAATAGCAATGAATTAAAAAAGATGTACTAGGTTGGAAAATATGACTAAAATGAACAAGTGGAGGGTTGGAAAGTGATTTAGGATTAGGGAAAAGCATCATAAATAGATAATAGGTGTCAAAACCTTTTTCAAACAATAGTGCAACCCTCTTTACCAATATTGCATTGTGTTATTAACCCTCTATGCAATGTTAATGGCCATGTGTAGGTGAAGTAATGAAATTATGGGTAAACCTTCACTCTATTATTAGAAGCATGTGACTGTATGACTAAGACTTGGATTATCATTTATTCTGTGCTTTGACTAATTTCACTATAAAACTCTAAGCCTTCATACTTGCTAGGGTTTTGATGTACACAAGTGGAAGAAGAGTGGCATTAGTAGGGTAGGTTGGGCATGACCTCAACACCCCAAGTGCTAAGTGTTGCCTACATACCAATACCTCAAAAGTGGATCAAACATGATGTGGTTCTCCAAATATAAGTGCCGGTGTAAGTAAGATTGATGCTGGTATACTTGAGTATGAATGCCAATTTGATTACTCTTGAGTGTGAATTGAGACTAGAAACTTGAGTAAAACTAAACTCTAGGCTGTTGTAGATGGATGTATGCATAAATAGAGGTAAATAGGGATAAATAACATTAATTTTGCACAACCGTTTCTAAGCTTGTTCATGATAATTTCCATTTATTTAATAAATGAATGAGAGTGGTATTTATATAATGTTTTGATGCTTTTAGAGACTTGAAATGAGTTTAGGTTGACCCTAAGATGCTTCAGGAAGTGGAAAGATATCTTTTAGGGGTAAGGGAAGCTAAGAGTCAATAGTGTTGCTAATTTTACCAATAGTAAATTATGCTATAGACCAATAAGCTATTGTCCATGTGGCTAGCACATGTGAAAAAGGATTAAGGATGCCTTGGTGATGGCTCAATGTGGACCTTGGTATATCTGAGAATAGGCCAAATATGCATAAAAGCTATAAAAGGATAAAAATGGGCCCTAAGATAGGTTTAAGGCTAAGCCAAGGATATGGTGGTCTCAAATGACACTCATTACATCAAAATGACATTTTATATGACTACATTTCCCCCCTTTATTCTAGAAATGTATCAAAGTGAAATGATTACGATAAAGGAAAAATAGACATACCTAGGCTTACCTATGATGCAAAGCCTATGAATGTGGGTTTGAGTCTATGAAATGTGATCCATTAAATGTCCTAAAAATGAAACATAAAATAATCATTCATTAATAAATATCAAAATTAAAGACAAAAGTGGGTAAAGAGATGTGAGAGAGAGAAAAGGAATGAATACACCTGACTAGGTACGTGAACTAATGCAAAAACTTGGTGAAATCATGTGTGTGTAGATGGTGATCAAATGATTAATATCTTGGATTGATATGACAAATTGACTCTATCATTTCCAACTATTGTTCAATGGATCATAATATGTGAATAACTTGGATTGGACTAATAACTTACCCAAACCTCTTATGTAGGTGGCTTAAGAACTCAAGTAGGTCATGAATCTAGAATTTCCTACCCATGTGTAGTATAAGAATCTAAAATTGAAACTGTGTGGTGTCATGAAGCTTTAAAAGATGGCTCTAGGCCACTCAAGAACTTTGAAATGTAAAACAACATAGGGGCCACTCGAGAATGCCAACTACTATAGATGGAATGAGGAATTAATCTAGTGTAATACTAGTACATATGGTGTCTTAAGTATACAACATGGAGAATGATGTGGAATTGTCATTCCATCTAAGACCACTGGTGCAAAATTAAACATATGGAAATAATGTGCCATGTACATGCCCCCAATCCTAATATCTATGCATATGGATTCTGGACTGAGTTATATTAATCTATGTTTATACATATTTAAAGCTGAAATAAGAGTGATTATATCATGTAGTAGTTAATTCAAAAAATTAGTGTAGTATAGGATGATCAATATCAAGATATAATCGATGATAAATCTATGATATAGAGTATATAAATATATAACTTAGCAAAGTATAAGTTGTGTGTATGGTTCCCCCAATGGGTTGATATATCAATGCTGAATCCCTATATATGTATATGTGCCCCCAATGGGTGGATAGTAGCAAATATAGATTTGTGTAGAGGACCAAAGTACTATAGTAATATATTAACACTCATATTGAATAAGTGAAGCATATATTTATGATAAAACCAACTACACTAAAATATATATCCTATATAGTACTTGGAAAATAGAAGGAATGTAAACATGGAAATACATATAATTTGAAATTTGTATTTTCTAAGCAATATTTGAATATTTTTGTATTTTTGAATATATTTTATTTTT